>VZSU01000702.1:4019475-4070925 GCA_013398715.1 Nesospiza acunhae
GGCAGATAACTTCATAGCACTGGTGGGAACCAAAGATTATTGTTCAGTAAGGTATGTTAGGCACAGTGGGAGACAATATTTGAAATGACCTTCTGAATGGCTTTGGACAACACAAAGTACATAATGATAATGGTGCTGGTACTGCGTTCCACACTGAGCTCCAAAAGTATAATTGTAGGTCAGTTGTGCTTATAGCATGTTGTTTATACAACACATTTTACAAGTGAGCAATAAAACTCTACATTCTCAACTTTATTAAAAAGTAAGATCAACTGCATGATGTTGTAGTGTTGACCCAAAACATTTGGCCAAATAATAAAACAGAACAGAAAACTAGTTTAAAAGGCCTAGTATCTCATGCTGTGTTGAGTAGAATATTTTATAAAGTTTTAAGTGAACTGTGAAAAGTTTACACTTATTTTCCAACTGCTCTCCAGGAGAAATTCTGACCTGAGGTTAGCTGC
This sequence comes from Nesospiza acunhae, assembly GCA_013398715.1. Taxonomy (NCBI): domain Eukaryota; kingdom Metazoa; phylum Chordata; class Aves; order Passeriformes; family Thraupidae; genus Nesospiza; species Nesospiza acunhae. The sequence goes on from VZSU01000702.1 coordinate 4,019,940, forward strand.
AACTGTGTTACGAAAAGATTAATAAAATATACTTTTCTAAGTTCAATTTTAAATCTGAAATCTTATGGTTTTGACTATAGCAAAAAGAAGTATCTTGTAAAGAAAATTCACCAATCAAAAATTAAAATACAGAAGAGTATTATACAAATGTAATATTACAATGATTTATTAAGCAACTGTAAAAAGTACATATATCGCACTATTTCTGTACGTGCATATCTCCAAACTGTTGAGTGGTTTGATATTTTAAGCCAGATACTTGCAATGAATGCCATAAAAGAGAACATCTTAAATCTGCTGTAAAAATCTGGTTTGGTTTATGTTGGCAAACCAAGTCTACAGTCAATATTTATGGACTTCAGCTGAGAATTCAGTTTGCAGCCCTGAGAGTTCTTGGGGAAAAATAAAAGGTTTGTAGCAGAATGATCATCAAAAGTTTCTGGATCTAGCTCCCTGGGGTATTACAGCAAGCTACCAGCATTTTCCACAGAGATAGCTGGATGTTGTTGAAAAATAAAGATTTGGTTTCAGTGATGCTCAGACTCTGTTGGCAGGCTGTATCTGCTGTGTGCTGTGCAAGCCCTGCAAGGAGATACAGAAAATTTTTTACAAAGTATCAAATACATCATACCTAAGTGACCCTGGCTGATCAGATATTCTCAAAGAAGTTAGAAGTATGTTTTCCATTTCTTTCCAATTCCTCAGACTGACCATTGGATCTTTTACTGATATCATATTTCCATCATATATGCTAACAGTCATAGCCTTCCTGTCGACCCTTTTTTCTACTTTTTCTGCTCCGATTCTTTCCCCTTTCATCATACTCCTGCTCTACCTGATCTTAGAGGTTACTGAGAACTGTGTATGCCTTAGGAAGTCAATTTGATATTTGGTTCATGTGACAGTTTATGCTAGACCTGCCAAATATCCATTTTTCCAGGTGTTAATTCCAATTCCTTCTCAGCACTGTCTTGTACCTGTCAACACTATTTGTCTTGAGCTTTTTGAAAGCATTGTAATGACTTTGTGGGCACCAAGAAAATTTGTATTATGAAGAAAGCACCAGTGACACACTTGAAAAAAAGCCTTCTTTCAAAAATGAGGCTTCTCATCTTGGTGCATTTCTTTGGCCTGGTTTCTTACAGGCCTTCCAGCAAGCTTCAAATTCTGCCAGTTGCAATTGCCTTATCATTGGAAAGAACTGAGCAGAAAGTCTGCCACTGCTTATTATTTACTCATGTAGCCCAGAAACCAGACCAGGTTTCAGAGCAGAATTCCCCTGAGTTTGCAGAAGAAGAGGTAGATCTGGCTGAAAAAGGGTGAGTATCTGACAATATGCTGATTTGAGTGGACTTCATACAGCATCACTGCTCCCTCTGTGTTTGTACACCACACTGTGCTGGCACCCTTGGCCACGCTCTGCTCCCCCAGAGCTGAATGCAGTAACCTGAAATGCTGCGCTCGTACGACCCTATTAATGAAATAGATCCTTTTCCATCCTCATCTGCAGTCTACTCCAAAAATCAAAGAAACCCTGAGGTTTACAGGAGAGCTTGAAGCCCATATTTTTCTTCCAGTATATAAAACTAAAATTAAATACATGATTTGTGCAATCTGCCCTTGAGGCATCCATATTTCCACCTACATTTAGGAACTTTTTTCCCCTTTTAGGAAATTACTTTGTTGACCCACTTCAAAGCAGCGGAATTCAAGGTGTTTTAAGGTAGTTCTCTGAAAATGAAACTCAGACACAGAAGTCAGCCGAAGAGTTCCTGCCTAAAAACACCTCATTAACTTCCAAAGACTTATTTTACATTCCAAATCTAGAGGAATCTGAATTTATAGGAAAACATTAACCAAAAAGAAATTATTGATCCCCTTTAGGGGTGTGTGTTTTATACATAAGTTAACTGCCCACTTCATAACAAATGTACTGAGCCCAATTCTTAAATATCATGACAATTTAGAAGGAAAAATATGCAGAGTTGATTAATTTCTATGTAAAAATAAGCAATAATTTATAGAAAGCATTTTGAGAGAGGTTAAACTGCAAATTTGTTTCCATTAAAGACTGGAATATCATCAAAGCTGATATATGAGAGTAAATAAAGGTCACTTTCAGGGAGACTGAAAATTATATTCTGATACTGGAGAAAGAGAAGCTCCGTGAAGGTACAGAGGGTCAGGCATCAATAGCATTGGACTTCTGAGAGTGCAAAGCCCTTCAGATGTCAGGTCAAAAGCAAGCAAGAGCAGATGGAGACCAAAGATATTGGAAAGAGGAGTTTCAAAGGAAGACAAGGGAGTGTCAGCTCATCAGTAGGAAAGATCAGGTAGATAGTAACTATGAGACAAGGACCTCCAAGCAGAAGGAATAAGAACATGGAAACTGCAATTTAGTTTTTCTTTAACAGTTTTTTTACATTTTTATTTATTATAAACTAGTAGCTCTTCCATATGTTTTCCTGCTGCTAAATCCCAATTATCCCTTCAGTTGCTCTTTTGAAACTTTTCACACTTTACCAATTGAACCGATTTTGTCAAAAAGCATCTCTGTCCTAATACCATAAGTGGGATCCCTTTTCAGGTTAGGTTTTCACTTCTCACCTTGTACTTTTTACACTCACCTTGTATTGAAGCCATCTGTAATGGCTTCCTTCTCAAGATGAAATGGAAAAAAATAAAATATCTTATAGCCTATTTTTAAAGATCTGAAAATGAGACAAACAGTAAACAGTTTTAACACAGTGCAACCAAACAATAACGAATTTCTAAATAAAAGAAGGTTTCCCTAAAATTTCAACTCCATCTATTGTATTCAAAGATTCCTCAGCCACATGTTTAGTGAAAAAAATAATGGATTTTGCTACCAGTTCTGTCATGCCCCCTTCTTTCTAATTAGAAGGTGTGAAGTTTTTTTGACTTAAATAGAGCTTTAATGTCTTCACTAAGGAGAACACATGGAATAGGACTTGGAAATATTTGTGACTATTTATTTCCAAGGCTTATACAAATTCCAAAAAAAAGAATTCAGATAGGTGATGTGGGGCAGAAACTTTTGAAATCAGCAGAAGTATTATAGGAAGTCTACTAGTTTTGGAAAAGGTGTCTCATGAATAATAACTGGGAAAACAATCGGGTGATTTTGCATCTGGTTAAGTGTGAAAGCTCAAATTGTATTCTCCTCATTGTAGCCAAATGCTTTCATGTCCTAGAATATTATAGGCATTGAGGGTTCCCATGTAATGCTTATATTGTATAGTGAAACATTATTCCAGTTCCACTGCTTTTGTTAGAATTCGTCTCCTTGTCCGAACATTAGCTTGTTGGAGCAGTTTTGATTTTAGAGATGCTAGGCAGGTCTCCTCATGTGTTGGTTTTCTAAGTCTGCTTCCCTTGTCTTATGTCTTTCTGCAGAAGCTATCAATCTCTATCAGATTCCAAGACATTGTGCAGAAAGCTTTTAATTTCTCTGTTCCCTGTCATGCAAAAAAAGGAAAGGTGGCAAAAAGAAAAATGTTACACTCAATCAGAAATTAATTTTTATTCCAGTATTAAAATTCTCCAGATGTGTCCGGGGGTGAGAGACATATGTGAATATGTGTGCATTTATATGTGTAAGCTACTGAATAGCAAAGATAAATAACATAAATAACTGTGTTTCTGCTCTGAAAGCATTATTTTGCTTGCTCCCAAGTATTGCATAGTATTTCTTTTTGAGAATTAGGTACATCCATTTCAAAGCAAAGACTGACCTCTCTTCTGAATATAAAATACCTTAGGCAATGCTAAAATAATTTGTGAAAATTTTAATGGCTTTACCTGAGTTCTGTAGTAACTATATTTCTGGACTGAGCTTTTATAGTTTTAAACAGAAAAACCTACTGTAAGATAGTGTTGGGCTGATTTTTCTTTTTTATGCAACAGAAATATCCCTCCTAAGGGATTTTAAATGGATGAAGAGCAGGTGTTTCGATTTGATGGTAAATTGGTAAACTGATTACCTTCAAAATTACACAAGCTATAACCAGAAATCATCCCCCTTCAAAAGATCAAGAGTATGGAACAACAAAAAAGCATTCTTAATGCTGAAATATACTTTCAAGTAATATGAATATAAAAGTTACTCAATCTGTGCTCATATATCTATATATATTGTTGTTGCTTAATACAACGTTTATGAATTCTGTCTTAGTAACCTAGGCCTCAATTAGAGATAGCAATGGAGATTAAAAATAATGCTAGTAGGTTGATGATTTTTTGTCCCTCTTTGATGAGACAAATTGAGTTTCCTGTGCACACTAGATGGGTGCAAGCCATTATGCATCAGAGAATTCTGTCTGATTCTGATCAAAGTCTGGTAAGAACTCAGATTAAAAATTTCAAATTATGACTTGACAGATAGACTCTTTACCTCTACCTTCCCCTTCCCTAGTTATTCCTTTTCTAGCTATTGATACAGGCTTTGTTTATAAACTTATCATTTGAAGTGGATTCCTTATTCAAAACCACACATTTTTCTCTGCTCCAAAGAACCATGAGACACCAAGTCATAGGGAAAAGCATATGCTTTGTAAAAAAATTACTATTTTGAAACATCAATTCCATCAACTTTTAATGTGGAAAAGCCAGTACATTTTCTATTTTATTCATATAAAAGCCAAATTCTATGCTGAAAAATCTCCTCAATATATGTAATTTCTCCTATATTCTATGGAAATTTTAAGGGCAACCAAAGAAATTATGGCCCATCCACTATTTAAGAACTGTGTGTGTCCTGTTTCAAACCAAGAGAGTATGTTATATAATCAGTATAAGCAGAATGGAAAGAAGATTAGCAAGGATATAGTGATTTTTTTTTTTTTTTGCAAAGTGTGGTTTGACACATACAATTAAGTAATCAGGACTAAGAATTCCTGAACTAAACATACTCACAATATAAAAAAATAAGATGAGTCTAGTTTTGATAACTTGGAATAGTACAGTATGAGTGATATTTCGTCAACTATGGATAATCTGTTCTTGCTGTGTTAAGCCAGGTGACTTACGCTGTTTTGAACCACATGTGTTATCAGAAAGTTGTGTTTCAGCATACACCATGTTTTCACATACCAAAGAGGCATGTTTTCACATTTCATATAAGCAAAAGATTAACTTTATAAAGTGAATAGATTTAGCCTTAATAAAAGTGACAAGATGTTATCACAATCTTAAAGTAGTCACTTTTTTCTAAGGATACAGTATAGACTTTTTCAGTACTCCCCTCAATATGACAGTCCTTTATCAGCTGTAAAATTCTCTCTCAGGTAAATATTCTCAGGTCCATGATATTAATGAAAAATGTCGTGACCAAGCAGGTCTGAATGATACCATGTATTTAAGAAATTCACTAGCTCCTGTTTCTTTAAGTATCCACAATGTTTGTGGTGTTTTTTCCCAGTTTTTTCTCCTCCCACCCTGAATATCATGGCCTGTTTTTCGCCTTGTTGCTTCTTAAGGAGAAATCAGTTGTGTAGGAGCTACAGAAACATTCTGAAGACCTTTACAATTAAAAATTTAATTATTTCCTGAACTTTATCTCAATTTGTATTCAGCCGGCATTCTCTCCTACTGTTCCACTAGGCAGCATGTCAGCTATGACATTGATGAAATGTTGTGATTATTCTCTTGCTCTAGAATACCAACCAAACAACTATCACTGAAAATACAGAAACAAATTAACAGTTAGAGAAAAAAAATCAAACCATATATATTTGACAGATAAAATCTGTCTTTACTTCCTCTGGGTAGAATCCCTGCTATTTTTATAAATATTGCAGCATATTTCTCATGAAAATATGAACTTTTAAATTCAATTCTTTCACAGGAAAAGACCCTAAAAGAGAAGAATTAAATGTATTTGAAACGTGCTGTCAGATTTTCAGGGGGGTACAGGTGGTATAGCTCCATTAATTTCTTGTGCTGAGTAGTCTCTCAGAGTAGTAAGGAAGAGGACAAGAAATGAAAGGTTACTGAACTAAAACTTTTGAATTGAGAGTCAGTTAAATGCCAGCTTCAACAACCAATCTTTGAAGCATCAGCGCTGCTTCTCTCTGATGTTAAGAAGGATGCTATGTGAAAATTTACCTTTCTGAAATGCAAAGTGACAATATGGTAGCAAAATCAGAAAATCAACATATATAGGACACAGCAGCAGCTTGTACTTTAGGACATATGATACCCCCTAACCGCTAGATTCAGGTGTTTTCAGAGCCCACATAATGTCTTTGCCTTTTAGTACATACTCTTACTTGAGTGTGCTTGACTTATTGGCCAGTGTAGCTCAGATGAAAATGTCATTCTGTTGAAGTTGGAACACATTTCACCTTGCAGGTGAAAAAGGAAAAATTTCTGTCCTTAATATTCCTCCTCTTTATGTGTATTATTGATAAATGTTTTTTATAAAGCTCTTTGTTGTTTTTGTTGCCTGATTTTGGTTTGGTTGGTTGGTTGTTTCTTTGGAGTGTTTTTTTTTTTTACTTCAAGAAAGAGACTCCACGTTTTTGAGAATGCAATGAAAATGTCTATCTGATGAAATACAAATCTAGTCCTATTGTAAACACCATGCAGCTGATGCTCACTTGCGTCCCTTGATGTTATGTGGTGCTCTTCAGCAATTCAGAAAATATTTAAAGTCTGATAGAAAACTGTGACCTCTTTTCTGCTCACTGCTCTTCCATGCAGAGTATGTCATGCTTTCCTTTACTGTCAGGCAGGTTTCAGGGCATCAGCCATTTTTGTGTCCTTTTCTGAATGTCATTAGCAAGAAAAAGTAAATAAGTCCAAGCTACTATTTAGTGAATGTTGCACATGGCTGTTTATACAGGCAATTCAAATAGCTCTGTGGAATGGATATCAAGGCCAGACACTTTGAAAGAGGCTGTAAACAAAAAGATATATAAAAAAGGAGGCACTTTGGACTCCGCTAGATCTCTGTGTATGAACTCTCCACAGTCATATCTAATTCCCAAATATTCTTTTTAAAGACTATAAAGTGTAGAAAGATATTCTTACCAAATATATATTTGATGAATCTGTCAGATGAATACATATCACATAAAAAATGTAAGCGTGAATTTAACGGTAAAGGGAGCTCGAGCCATTTCCATTTGCCTCACTAGCTATTTGTCCTCCATCCTTTTTGGCAGCTGTTTACATTAGGAGAGATTTACTCTGGTCATGGAATTTATTCACAGAATCAACTTAGTTTATTCACATTCAACAGCCCTGTGCTTATTTGAGGAAAATTACACTTCTGCTCCATTCCAGGAGAGAAATTGTCTTCCCACCTGGAAGTCGGAAGGAAAACACTGTTTAGATGAAACTTGTATAAAGTGACAGTATCTAAGATTGATTTTGGTTCATTGTCAAAAGGGAGATGTAACAAATAGGGTTCCATGGGAGTCTGCCATGAACTGCAGACAGACATACAAATATATGCTCCAATAAAGTACATATCTCAATGCAAATATAAAGCATATCTTTACTCTCCTTAGTAATAATCCATGGAATATATAGTCCTTTTACTGGTTTTGCAGATTCTGTCAAACCATTAAGGTTCAAAATCAGGACCATAGAGAAGGTTTACTATTCAAAATAATTTGAGAAATCAATCTAATTTATGCAGAAGAGAAATAAGAACAGGAGCAAATTTCTAAAGTTAGCTCAGATAATCTGCAACACAAATAGGAATGCAGTGCAGGAAACTTGCAGTTTATCATGAATAACAAGCAGAACATGACTCAGACCTGTCATGCTGTTAAAAACTGTAAGAGCTCAAGATTTTTGTCTTGGTATCTCTGCTTTTTCCTGATAACTGCAGTTCAAGAAAGATATTAGCCAACTGGCTCCTGAGAACACCCATGGAATAACAGATTAGCTGAAGAAAAGTTGAAGAAGTCTGATTTGTCTTCAAAGACTAAATAGAATCTTCAGAGATGGATGGTGTATAATGTGTTTCATGACCACTGAAGTTAAGACAAGAAAAAACAAAGTGAAATTACAGAAAGAAAGATTTTGATGGGGTAGTCATCATTTAAGTCAAAAGGGTTTTACACTAAAATACTTGGTTGGAAAAAGTATTTGAATATGGTCCACCAAAGGTTTTGGAAACTAGTTACCCAGAGTTGCAACAGACCTCATTAATCCTCCATTGGACTTTCTGATGTTTCAGTCTCTCTTATTTTACTATATTCTATAACAAGATATGTGACATGTAAGAAAGATTTGGTCGCAAAACACCTTAAGAAAACCCAGAAGGATTATTTAGTGTATTGGAAGGTACAGAAAAAGACCGTGAATTGTTTATCATTAAATGGTAATTTTTTGGTTAATTAATTCCTAAAGTGTATAAAAATTATATAATATGAACAGCCTTTTGAGACAATAAAACAATATTTGGCAGGCTTCAATATAAAAAAAAATCATGATTTAAGAATTTTCCTATTCTGCAGAGATCATAAAATGTACTTTTCACTCATTACATAAATTAAAAATCACTCCTTGTATGTGTCCAGCATAGAACTCAGCCTTTTGTCTTACACAAAAAGAAAGAAAATTACTTGAAAATTAATTATGTCTTTTCTGTGGGATGAATCTCAACTAAGTTAATAACAAGCACAGAAACTGAAACATCGTTTTTGAAACTGTTGTTTCTGAGGAAAAAGATATACAAAATCCTGACAAGAAACAGATCTGTTTTCATGTTCTTGTTCTTTGATCTATGTCTATTCTAAGCAAATTTTTGCATACAGAAAAAAATCATTAGGCCTGTGTTTTTACTTTTTTTGAATGTTATTCATCAGGGTCTGAAGTACAAAAAAAAAAAATTTCCATTTAATGGACTGGAGATGCTGTTTTTTCAAAAACCAAGTGCATTATTTTCTGAGAATATCTAGCTTATTTTATATCACAGTTGTGAATTCTGCCAAAATAGTCTAAATGTACTTTCTGTCTGTAGAGTCAGGCAGGATCTTCATCTGGCCTTCTGCTACATTGGCTTGATTAATTTTTGCTCTCATAAGAAGTTGGTGTGTTAGTGTACCACTACACTTCATTCAGCTAAACATGACAAAGCACTAATCTTGACCCAGTGAAGGCAATGGGAAGTTCCACGCTGGCTTTGCTGACTCAGGAACTGCAACTGGATCATGCAGCAATGAGCGCAACTGCTTCTTCAGGTAAGCAGAAGACTAATTCTTATTCTGTTAAAATATTAACTTAGCTGACAATTTAGAGAAGATTGCAGAACTGAATCCAATGCTTTGCCCCCCTGGGTTTAACAAACATAGCGCCTCAAAATGGCAGCATCCTGCACTACAGCAACAGACCTAAAACATAAGCACTTTTTGAACTGTCATTGTCTTGGATTGAAAAGACAGGTGTCTGCTAACCAAGGAAGGAACCTACCTTGAAAGGAAAAATGTAAACTCCCTCCCTCCAAATTATTATAACTTTGAAATTAAAGCAGCTCTCAGGCAAAGATATGGGAGTAGGAATAACAGTTCTTTATTAGGAAAAATAAAAATGCAGTAATACAAACAACACTGACAGAGTCAGAATGCAACGTGACGCCCTGTTGGTCAGGGGGTTGGTAGCAGTCCAGTTGAAATGGTGGGTGCAGCCCTCCTGCAGTGTCAGGTGTGGTTCTGTCGGAGCAGTGATCCTGCAGAAGGGTGGAGTTTTCCTCTGAAGGACCAGTGGTGGTGTAGATGGGCCTGATCTTCCTCTGGGAATCCAGTGGAGAAGAAAGCTGCTTCTCTGGGAATCCAGGGAGAAGGGTTGTCTGTGGTGTTCCAAATCTCAGATTATATCCAGGTAGGAATGCTTGGCTCCTCCCCTTGGGGAGAGCATCTCACAATGGGATGATGTAATTTTATCAGTCATGCAGGGAGACTCAATGGCCCATTAACAGAAGATATCTCCCCTGAGGGAGGATGGCTCATGGAAGAGATATAGAAAACTGTCTCACCTGGTTAAAACAGGTGGCCCAATTAACAGAAGATTACTGCCCCACTTCTGACAGATTATAATAGAATGTGCACCCCCAGCCACATCTTGCATTTGCAACTGAAGACAGTAATTTTGAATTAGTGAAGTGAAATTGTACAGAACTATGCCCTAAAAGTACATATATATGTATATAGATATATATATATATCTGTATACATGTACATATCGATGCAGGGCAGCCCCCAGGTGGGGAATGACATGCTCTGACTCTATCATTCAGAAGCCTGAACAAAGCTTTAGTATGCTAACCTGTATTATACTACATTATCCTAAAACTATACAATACTGCTAAAGAAAATCCTGTGACCCTTATCAGACAGCTATGACACGCTTTGACCTAATTGGTCAATCAGTCCTAACAACCATCAGCAGAGGCCAATTAACAAATCCCTTTTTGTAAATAATCTCCACAGCACATTCCACATGTGCCAAATAACAGACATAGCAAGTAGAGGTAAGAATATTTTTTTCTTCTCTCTCTGAGCTTCTGAGTTTTCTTACTGCCTTCCTCAGGAAAAAATCCTGGGAGGGAGAGTTACGTCTCTCTCTTTTCACAGAATGTGAATACCACATACACATATATATATATATGTATTAGGGCATTAGACATGAGATTTTTCAAGTATGAAAGTGCGAGAAAAAAGGGCAAGTGAGCAATTATATTGTAGTTCATATTGGTGGACATGACCAGAAGCTGACTTGGGTAAACAGCAGTCGGAGTGGTCACATCACGTTTACTTGAAGGATTTTATTTCCTAAAAGTTGGTTTTGTAGTTGAAACTTTCAGGTTTTCCTGCATTTGGCTGCATGCACTTAATTACATATTTGATGTCTGGTTCCCTTCCTGACTCACACACAGGCTCTTCTTTTATTATTGTTTAAGTGTGTCTATTGTTAAAGGAATTTTTAGCTTCTTCAGACCTCATCAAGATCTAAAAAGAAGATGTGTGGATTTCTTGAGAGCTGGAAGCAGTAATCCTATGGAGTAAAACTCTTAGATCTATGGATTAGTATGACATTTCACCTGGCTGTTGAAGGAAAAGACAATCTCTAAAATATCGTGACCCCCTTCTGATGTATGGTGCTCTTATAACTTTTTATTTTACTTAAGTATAGTTTAGTAAGAATAGGTGTTTTTTGCATCATAAAGGAAAAACTAAAGGCATTTTTATCTTATTTCATTTTCTACAGCAAATTGATTGCAAAGAGAATTTGCCCGGTTCTAGATTTCAGGCAAGAACTGAGATTTTATGCTAAGTTATAGAACTGTGAAAATAAGTTTGCCGGTAAAAGTCAAACAGCCTTGAAAATACATAGACTCAAAGAATCATTGAAGCCAGAATGGCTTGGTTTGGAAGGGGCCTTAAAGATCCAGCCATCCTGCTCTTCACTAGATGAGGTTGCTCATGGCCTGATCCAACGTGGCCTTGAGCCCTTCTGGAGCCAGGGCATCCACAGCTTCTCTGGACAAGCTGTGCCGGTACCTCACCTCTGAGTAAGGAACTTCCCACTAACATCTAATCTAAACCTGTCTTCTCTCAGTTTACCATTGCCTCTTGTCCTGCCTGTATAAAAAGTCCATCTCCTTCCCTTTTACAAGCCTCCTTCAGCCACTGGAAAGCAGTCAAGTCTCCCTGGAGCCTTCTTTTCTCCAGGCCCAAGAGCTCTAGGTCTCTGAGCCTGTTTTCACAGAAGAGATGCTCCGTGCCTCAGATCACATTAATGGTCATTCCCTGGACCATCTTTCCCAGGTCCACACCCTTATTTTGAGTTGACATGGATTTTAAATATTGAGAGAATAAGAGTGATTTTAAAAAAGATACCTCATTGTATATTAAGAGGAAGTTTCTATGCTGTAAAATGCTAAAATATCTGAAGCTGACTCCCTGAGTTGCCACTCATTGTTGCTGAAACTGTAGAGCTGTGGGTAACTGTAGATATTTTCTTCTTGGTGTAAGAAGAAGCCAAATTTAAGGCAACTACAAGTATCTGTCAGGTCCTTAGCTCTTGTGACAGATATTGGCTCTGTAAGAGAGGATAAATCTGACAAACAATACAGTATTTTGTACCATGGACATATATATATATATATAAAATGTGATGTATTTGTGACCTTGAACCACTAAATAGCTTTGGGCATGAAAGATTTGAAACAGAGTTAAAGATGAGTCATTCACAAGGAAAAGAATAATAGACGCATGGTAAAGGTGTAAAAAGTGTAAATAACAACCAGGCTGGATTTTATACTGATTTATATGTTGTTGTCTAAGCATAACATGCCTATGAAATATAATCAGCTCATAAGAGTTTTGTTTCTTTTTATACTGATTGGAGCAGCAGTCTGGCAAAACTTCATCCAAAGGCCAGCAACAACATGTTGAAACTCACATAGCAAACCCTGCTCATCCTCCAGCTCGAGCAGGGTTTGCTATGTGAGGCTCAACATTAACTTGAACTGTGAAAGAGACTTAAAGAACTGCCACAAAGGCTCAGGCTTTCCCTGCCTGGTGATGCAGAGCCACACTTTAGCTCTGAGTATGCTCTGCATTTCCATTCAGGAGGCTATTTGAGCCATTCTGAAAGTAGGTGTGCCTTATGAATGAATTATGTTTCCTTTTTCTGTACAAAGCCATTGACTTCCAGTTTCATTAGCATCATATAGATCAACACATATTTAATTATTTTATAGAACAGAATATGTACAGTCCACAGGGACATTACAATGGATAAGCAAGCTTCAAAGATATTTAAAACTAAGGGCAAAAAGTTTTTCTTTATAGGGAGGGAAGGAAAAAAACCCCAAAAATTGATATTGTTTTGAAGTTTTCTTTAATGGCAGGGAAGGAAAACAAAAATGGATATGGTTTTGTTTTCTTCTGCTGGATACAACGTAGCTTTATATATTTTTATTTATACACGATCTTTGTGTGTTAGATGTATTATTTATGAATAATATATTATTAATATATTTTGTTATATTCCATCTTTCACTATGAAAAAATAATTTACACATTATTAAAAATAAGGTATTTCATTGATTCCAGTGAAGTTATTAACAACACAATTAAACAAAAAATGTGATCCAAGATTTTTTCTATAGGAAGATTTGCATAAAGTGCAAAAATCTTTTGCGCTTTATGTAGTTAAGTATTATGTAGTTAATCTGCTGATAATACAACTAAATGATGTAAGCATTATTAGGCCATGAAGAAGCGCAGTTGTAAATAATAAAGGTTCCTTCCAAGCTTTGGTCTAAAGAGTCATGCCCTGAGAAATTACTTCTAGTAATTCACTTACTAGTGAAAAAAAGAGAAAAGGCAGGAGATTGGCACTGATATATGGTGTTCATTGTCCATAGATGAACTTCTGAGTCAGATTTATGTTCACAGTGAACTCAAATCAATAGAAGCGATAGCTGATGGGTATGAATCCTCTTAGGCCATTCTTTAGTTACAAGTTGGCAGTCTTCATCAAAATCATGGCCAGAGCAAAGCCTAGTGCTAAACTACCCCAGGATCAGTTGCCTTGGGTGGGAAAAAGAACATGCAAATTGATTTTGTGATTCAATTATACTCAAAGCCTTAGATACAAAAATATGATGAAATCATTTCATTTTTTAGAGGAAAATGTTGGAAGATGAAAAATAATAATAAATAATATTTAAGCTGTTCAAACCAAGTGTGTAGGAGAGATTAATTGCTTTTAGCATACTCTTTAGTGAAGCATAAGCATATTTCTACTTCGTATGTTTGCATGTATGTATGGAAAATTGTCTTGACAGTGTTCTGGCTGAGATGTAAAACCTACCCATAATCCTTTTACCCACTGTGACAATGAAAAAGCAGATCATTGCCATGTGCCCATTCCAAAACTTTGTTTACTTTGTGTGCATATTCAAATAGAATAAAAAAAAAACCAGGAAAAACTATAAGTCCTGTTTTGATCTCATACCACTTTTGAGTACACCAACATGGATTTTAGAGTAGTTCTTTCTCAAAAAGTACTCACATAAAATAGAAATCAAGCATCAATGAGAAAAGAGAAATCCAGCATATAATGGAGCTATTTTTTTACTGCTAGAAAAAAAAATACCTCACCATAATTTATTGTTAACGGTATGTAAATATTGTCAGTAAATAATTATAAATATAAGTCTAGATGTTCATCTACTCATGGCTATGACCTTCATAATAGGATGTTTTATTAAACATTTTTTAATTAGAATTATGAAGCTTGAGGTAAGATATTTTTATTTTGTCTCTTAAATGTGTTACTGTCCCTAGTTGTCTTGTGGTTGATGAACAGGTAAAACAGGCTTTCCTAAAATACCTTGTTTTAGAATTTATTTTTGCTTTGATTTTTTAATTGATCAAATTCCAATAAATTAGGGATATTGAATTAAGTTTTTAACAAATATTCTGAGGACAGGTCAGAAAAACAGTGCAACAAATTGTAAGTAAGTTGGCTTATCCAAATCCACCTGGGGTCACTTGGACATTTTGTGGTGAGCACTGTAGAAGCAACTTGCACAATTAGTACAATATTATTTAAATTGTTTTTGAAAACAAGAGTGCGATTTGTACAGTTAAAAGGAATTTGATATAAGTAGCCTTCCTGAAAAATTGATTTAAAAGAATGACAGTGCTAAATGTAGCGGTCTTTACTTCATGAATCTCCATATAGTTTGAGTTGAAGTTTGTATGACTTTTTGAAGGACACACTTCCTATAATTGATTCATGGTTAATGTTAAATATGCTTTTATACATTTGCATAATCTTCATGGTGTTTCAAAAAGAGCAAAATAATTAAAAAATTTAAAAGCTAATCCCCCACCCTTTGCAATTACACACCCCAAATATCTGCTTGAAGATGGTGGTAATGAAGGATATGGACTTCATGGTTTGATGCAGGCTCCCCATGGTATTCCTTTGAACTGCTGAGACATAGACACTTACTCTTTCTTGTTTATTCCAGTCTTCACAAACCTTGCCGCTCAGTGTAACCGTATGTTCAAAGCAAAACATAAAATGATGTAGTTTTAAAGGACTCATTAATTTCCTTTGTACTCAAAAGCAGCTCCATTAAAAAATGTAATACGCAAATTCTGAACTCAAACACGTTCCAATTTTACTGCTGTTTACTTCAAAGGGTCCTGGAAAGAGNTCCTGACACTGACCCATTTTTTTATTCTCTCCGGTTTATGAATTTTTAAGGTTTTTATGTTTGTAAGACAAGTCCATGCTTAAATGTCTTTTAGAATACTGCCCCTTAAAAGATTAAAAAGCAAACCATGCTATGCTTTTTGAAACCAGAAAGATAGTCTAGAAACTGCAAATGTCTTTACTGTGTCTGTTGAGGCCAAGATTGCTAAATAGATTAATAGATTATGTTGTATATGCAAAACGTGTATATTTTTGAGCTGATGTTGCTCATATGACATTAGCTGAGAGATTAAGACTGGTATATTTGTCTTTACAAATAAAAGAGTGGTATCAATTATTTTAGCTGTTATTTTGGAAAAGTAATAGCTTGCTCTGTGTTCCACAGAGGTTATAAATCTCTGTAGGCTACAAATAACACTGCAGTGTTAATGCTTCTCCGCAGTACTCAGCTCGTTGGACTGATCCAAGATGATTGCACCATGTGCTCACCCTTCTGTGAAGGAAACACAAAAGCAGCTATAAGATTGGTAGGCAGGTTGCAGCATACCCAATTCTACAACCAGAAGTTCTGTATCCAGAGCAAACTCCAATAACAGTGTTCAAATAGACAGTCATTTCTAAATAAGAAAATAGCACAAAATCCCACCCCAACCATTTTGATGTGGCTGATGGTCTACTGGGTAACGTAAGCATAAAGCTGGTACTACTAGAAATTTAACATCATGTATTTTTGCCTGTGGAACATGCCACCAATGACCCAAATCAGTGCCTTCCCTTGGCCCACCCTGAAAATATTTTGAACCTTCACAGACATGCACACCAGAATTTACTGGAAGTAAATATCAGTATACATCTCTTTCTGCTTATTTGAAAGAACATCTAAAGGTTTAAATTCTTGGGGCGTTACATGATGTAATTTTCATGTATTGCATTGTCCTATAATTATTATATAATTAGGTTTAATTAGAGTGAGTGTGGTTTATAATATCTGATTATAATAATATTCTGCTATTTAGTGTATATAATTATTACTGCTAATGGCAAACTATAATTATTCTGTTTCTTGGAATAATTTCTAAGATGGAATTTTGAAAGTCTATTGTAAATATTCATCAAATTAATTTTTCCAAGAAGTTGTTTTGATTTTTCTAAAGCTGATCCAATTATTTTGACTGCTCTAAATAATTTCTGGAGATTCATTAATTTTCTCTTGTGTCGTAATCTCTACTAAAACCAAAGGAAGGAAATGTAGTGTTCCAAGAAGAGCGAACAATAATAAAACATGGCGTGTTACATCTGCTGGGCTGTAATAGATGATGCAGTAAACAAGAAATAGTACTACCAAACCTATGATCTAAGAACTGGAAGAATAGAGTTTTATATTTCTCCTGAAATATCTGCTTTCATGAAGAAATTATCTTTGTGGATATGTGCAATATCTAACACCATGCATTTTTAGTAAATGTATGCAGTTAGCTCAGTAGTGTCGTAGCATAAAACAAGGCATGGGAGGGTGCTAAACAAATAGGCATATCATATCCAAATATTTTTCTAGTTGCCACAGACTTTTTTCAGTGTGGTATTTTCTTATTATGATATTAAGATTTTAAAGTGTACTGTACAAACTGTAGTGAAGTCTTGCAGTGAAGGAAAATGCACCTCTTGGGTATCCATTAAGCTTTCAAAAAACAGACGATCTTAACCAGATTACTTAGCATAAATAATTATACAACAAATGTAATGAAATTTAATTTTAGCAGCTTTATTGTAAAGAAACCCCAAACCATTATCCAATTGTCTTTCAGACAGAAGGCAGTTATTGGAAGATCCTCTTAGTCATCTGGGTGTTTAACCCTGAGAAAAAGCTGGGCAGTCCCAAGCCTCATTCGCCCATAGATCTCATGTTAAGGAAGGCAGTCACTTCATGGCTTCCAGTGAATGCAGCTGAGGGTAAGTTTTCAACTGACAGTGGCCCTGCATGGGATAACCTAAATTAAGCAATGGACCTGGGGAAAAAAAAAAAAAAGAAATCACAAAATACAGAGAGTAACATGAATGGAAATGTCCCTATGGGTTTTGCTACTCGGCATCAAGTGTTAAATGCACAGCATTAAGGGTGACTTAATCACCAGCCATTGGCAACAAGAGCAAAAGCCATGAGTATAGCTAACCCTGCTCTACTCTTTTTTATATTTTTCAAAACGTCAACTTCTGCATCCTGTTCTTATTCTCACTTATGCTTGTCTACAACTTTTGGCACCTAGAGCCATTGTCAAAGACAAAATGAATTACAGTAAAGGCATTAAATGGGCAATTGGTCAGAACTATCTTTTGGCTAGGTGTAGAGGGGAGCTAAAAATTTGCTAAAATATTTGGACTTACATGTTCTAAAAACGTTTAGGGGAAAAATCTCCAGTTCTAGTTCTAGTTCTGAAGCATCTGTCTTGTTTGCAATCCAGTCCGACAGGGCTAACCTGCTGTTAGTTTTCTGAAACCCTGAATGACCTGAAGTCTGCAGATCATCTTTTCTTCAGGATTCATAACTTTGCTAATGGATGCTACCTCAGATTGAATTTACAATAAGGGCTTGCATGTTATTTTTTTGTTTCTCTCAGGAAGCATAACAAATTGGGACGTTTTCTACCCATCCACAGATGCAGGTCCTGTTCTATTCTTAGTTTCAGATATGATTTGAAAAGCATGATATGAGATCCAAAATTAATATGCTGAGCTAGTTATGATTGAAACATTGTGTCTGGAGGACAATTCTTCCCTAAAATGAGTGGAACATTAAAAAAAATCATAATTTTCTATAATGTCTCACATCCTGTCTAGTTTGTTACCAGCGTCTCAGAGTGACTGTAATTTTAAATCATGTTGCTTTAGGAGGAGTGCAATATGTTAGAAAAATCACTGAATTATCTTTTTAACCTATAAGCTTCTCTGGGAAAAAAGACACCCCAGAATAAGTTCTTTTCACTTGGAAACCAGCTGTCACTTCAAAATCTGTTCTGCATAACAACTCCATTCCCATTTTTGCGAAGAAAATGTCATTGTTGTTTGTTATTTTGTGTTTACCTAAATCTGAGCAACATGGATATTATAGATAAGCACAAATCAGATGTTATCTGTTTATATACAATAACGAAACTGTTGAAATTATATTTTGTAATTGCTCTTTGCCTGGCCTTTCTGTACACAAGTGGAAGAGAGAATCTTATATTAAGTCCTGTAAGTCTGGTTTGTTTTGTGAAAAAATTGAACTTTTCTTAAATAGAAGTAAGAGATATTACTCTTCCAACAATAAAAGCTGTCACATTAACCGGATGCCTCTGGACACAAACACTTCATCACTCAGGTAATTCTGAAACAGAAGAACCACGCCCACACTTGTGCTTAAGGCTTCAAGGTTTCATGCTCTCTGTGTGGTTAAATACTTGGTTGATTAGCCACAACTAAATTTTATCTCTAAGGGCTTTTTAAAATTTGAGTTATTGCTACAATACCTGAATGTTGTCTGTGTAAAATCAATAGTAATAGCTAGTCTCTGAAGAAGCTTATGGAATTTGACACTTTTTCCCTTAAAATAAAGAATTGACCAGAACAGTCATGAGTTTTTAAATTATCACATATTTCTGTTACACATTTCTACACCTTTTATTATTTCCTCTCCGTGTTCAGAATAGTCACCTGGGTAGTAGAAATTAATTTAATGAATGTTTTTGTTATGATATAATGATTTATTTAGATTTTTTAAAATTTATTTGTTTGGTGGAGGCAAAAAGTAGTTTGGATTCACATATTTTCATTTATTCTGAATGTGAAGTTAATATGCTCTCTGAAAGTATTTAGTATGTATTTATATGAAAAGGAGCCAGAAATGAAATGATATTTTTGTTGCTAGTCAGGCTCAAATACGAGCAGTCCAAAGAGCTTTTTGGCTTTTTGGCTTTGGTTGAATGCTCTGGATGAACATTCCACGCTGTGCAGTTTCTTCCTTGTATCCATGAGCAGTATGTATCCCTGCAAAAATAATTTGAGCTTTTTGATCTAAAAAGTAAATTCAAATAACAGAGTAATTTCCAAATTGCTCTCACTGCCTCTTTCTTTTTTTGGATTGCTTTGTTTTCTGAACAGCCCCCACCAGAGAGCACTTTGTGTTTGCATACAGATAATGGAGATCAAACACATTTTGCACTTTGTTTGGTACATTTGGGTTTATTTCTTCATATAACACATATAAGAAAAAGCATTTTTTAACTCATTTATGTGTTCTCCTGAGGAAATATAACTGTCAAAGGTGGTTTATGGGAAATGCGACTGCTTTTATTTGCTGCATCAGCTCACTGTGGCCTATTAAAATTGTGTGAAGTAATTTTTGCTCAGATGTCAATATGGACATGTTGCAGTTTTATTTATCTTCTGTGTGGCATTTTCATTGATGATGTCCCTTCTTTGCAACTGTCTTGCACCTTATGCTGCAAAGAATTGTGCCGAGGCATTGACTGCCTCTGTAAAAAGTGTAAAAACTGCAAATGCAATACACAAAAACACACGCTCTTGATCCTTTATCTCTTGATGGCATGTTTCCTAACTTCCCAACAGTAGATGTACAGACATAAAGCCTTGTATCTCCTGACTGCTCTGCTGCCTCTCCTGTTCCTGCCTGACACTTGGTGGAGCATCCATAGCCCTTGCAGGACCCCAGCAGGGACAGATTTGCCTGCAGTAAGGCCTCCATGGCATTGCTGCTCCAGTGATGGACTTCAGTCAGCCAAATTTTGTCCTGCACCTTGGTTAATGAAGGGAGAAAAAGTAAGAAATGTAAAGGACTTGGTAAACATCCATAAACCCAATAGTAATGATAAATCATGAAAAAAATGGCAGATGGAAATTAATACATAATGAATTTAACAAGGACATTAACTATACCATTAATTAATTCCACTGGATAGATATTTCTGGTCTGATGAATTATCTTTATTCAACAAAAACCCCAGTATATATACAGTTTGAAATTCCAGAATATGTCACTTGCTTGCAGTGAAACAGATGTATTAATATTGCAGAATATTATTCATACACTTATTCTGATATTGTTTTCTCCTTTTCCTACAGCACAGTGTCTCACAGGGGAGAGTTATTCTGGGTCTGTCTGTTAAATATGTCATGCAACTAACCCAGATTTGAGGAGCTAATTATGTTATCTGTGATGTTATTAAATAATCATAGTCCTTGAAATGGGGTCAGAAGTAACAGGACATCCCTGTAGTGCCGCATTCACAGTTCATATAGAGAGCTGACAGTAACAAAAAAAAATAGAGAGAGGCATAAAATGCTTTGTAGGCCTTAACCCATTTACTTTTGTTGTCATCTGTACACTCACAGCTAACTTGCCTTTGCACTTTCCAGATTGATCCTGCATATTGTATCTGCAGCCATTGCTTTCAACATAGTCTGGAAAACTGAAAACAACTCACCTTTTAACAGTTCAGAAGCGTTTTTTTTTTTTTTTTTTTTTTAAACTTCCTGGCTCCCAGGTTTCTAAGTTTTTGTTTTTCTCCAGTGATTTAATGAGACACAGAAACTATTTTCTGAGACAAACTCAGTGTGGAAATTAGGACACTATATGCAGTCAGGTTTACTATGCACCTTGAATAAAGTTGATGAATGAGCTGCTGAAAAGCTATCAATTCTTGTTTTGCTACTTTTTATCATAGAATCACAGAACAATTTCAGTTGTAAGGGACCCTAAAGATCATCTAGTTTCAACTCAGCCTCATAAGTAGGGATTACTCCCAGTAGACAGGGTGGCTTAAAGCGCTATTAAGCCTGGTCTTGAAAAATTCTGGGGATAAGGCTTCCGCAGCTTCCCTGGGCAACTTGTCCTAGTGCCTTACCACCCTTACAGTAAGGAATTTCTCCCAAAAAACTAATCTAAACCTAGACTTTTTCCATTTAATCCCACTCCCCATTTCCTATTACTACATGCCCTTGTAAAAGTCACTCACTAGCTGTTTATTTCAGGTACTGAGAGGTGCTACAAGACCTCCCTAGAGCCTTCTCCAGGCTGAGCTCTCTCTGTCTGTCTTCACAGAAGTGCTCTAGACCTCAGATCACCTTCCTGTTCCTCCTCTGGACTTGCTATAGCAGATCCATGTCCCTGCTATGCTGGGGGCCCCAGAGCTGGGTGGTGAGGTCCCACCAGAGCAGAGCAGAGCAGAGGGGCAGAATCCCCTCCCTTGCCCTCCGAGCTGGACAGGTTGCTTTGGATGCAGCCCAGGTTGGCTTTATGAGCTGCCAGTTCACACTGCTAGGTCATGTCAAACATTTCATCCACCAACACACACAAGTCCTTCTCTCTAGAGCTGCTCTCTATCCATTCTACACTCAGACTGTACTTGCGCTTGGGGTGGCTCCAACACAGCTGCAGGATTTTACAACTGGCCTTCTGAAATGAATGATTCCCATGAACCCACTTCTCAAGCTTATCAAAGTCCCTCTGGATTGCATTCCTTCCCTCCAGCATGTTGGCTGCACCTCACAGCTTGGTGTTGGTGAAGTTGCTGAGGGTGCTCTGATCCCACCGTCTCTGATGCTGACAAAGATGCCATTGCATTGTCGGTCCCAGCACCAGCCCCTGAGGAATGTTTCTCGTCAATAACCTCCACTTGGACTTGGAAACCTTGATTGCAGCTTTTTGAGTGCAACCATCTATCCAATTCCTTATCCACTGAGTGCTACATCTGTCAAAGCTATGTCTCTGGCTTTAGTACGAGCAACATTTACAGCAATTATGAGTCTGAATGGGATAGAGTGAGCTTTCCTCATAGCATTCTCTATGGTACTGTGCTTCAGGTTTGTGACCAAAACACTCCTGATAATGTCATCACCACTTTTAGATGTTGCTGAGCAGTGCTTGCACAGCATCAAGGTCTGAGCAGTGCTAGGAGACTTACAGTTAATGAACTCCATTAAGAGCATCTTGTGAACTTTCTAAAGAACCTATTTGTTGGAATGTTGAAGGACACAAGACAGATGATGGACTTTGGACCAAGTTAACATAAGAGATTTGATAACAGGATGCCTTGGCAAAAGCAAATAGAACTTTGAAAATTAGACCTAGATTGCAAGAAGGTTAAATCTAATGAGTTTACCGAAAAAGAAAATCCCACTAAACTCTGCAAGCAAGAGATCTTGTTATATGCATGTTTGTGTATATGATTTCAACCTAATCATTGTAGTACACATTACTAGTTTCCCTGAAATAGTATATAAGTGTTTGTATCCCACAATAAAATCGGATTCTGATCACCGAGTTGGTCTCCCCCTCTCTCTCCATCACTGGCACCTGTTCTCCTATAAGAGATTCTAATGCATGTCAATGGCATATTTAATAAACTTGGCTGACTTTTCACAGTCTGTGCTGACTCTCAAAATACAGCAATATCTTTTTGCAAGGCTCCCATTTCCCTGAGAATTCCATTTATAGATATGTGAAAATTTACTGGTGTTTCATTGAAGTTTAATTGCACAAGAAATCAAAAGTTTGTCAACAAACTATGCTATACTGGTTATTAAACAGTTGGAGTTAAAATACCATTGTCTTCAGGGAGTCATACAGAAAAAAAGTCATACATTCAGGTTAAGAACTGAGGGCTCTACTTACAAGGAAATGGATTACGCAGAATTAAGTCTTCAAACTGCACATTTCATTTTGCACCCAAGACAGCATGACTGTCACAGAAATATTTCAGGCAGTATAATACTTCTCATAGCCACCCTATCATGTCTAAATCTGTTTAAAGATGACTGCCAAAAAATGATGGAATTGCTGCTGTGGGTAGAAGTCTTCCAAGTACCTTTTTTGTATCATAAATTTTTCTCTTTTTCTATTTGTTTAAATTCAAAAACCTGTATTATCCTCCACTAAAAAAGCAAATTTGATTAAAGATGATATTGATGACCTTTGTCAGCTACTTTCGAGATAGATCCTCTTGAAGGCAAAGTCACTAATAGGGTGAGTCTCTATTAGGGTGAATAACTTATGCATACTTGGGTATGCATAAGATGGGTTCAGATCCTGGTCATGGGCTCTTATGGCCCTGTGTCATATCATTTTCATTCAAGGAAACAGACAGTGGTTTTATGTAGGGATCTGAATGTTTTTGAGATACTTATGATTGGTAAATTCCTGACCTAATAAATTATATGGAATTTATAGTAGAGCCTGGTTAGATAGTTGTTCTTAATCATATGTGAGAAAAAAAATTGTTTTCCACACTTACACATATTCAATTATACTGATTATTTTACAATTTCACAGCTGGCAGCTTTTTCATCATTAAACTATTATAGTAGTCCATATGATAAACTGCTTCATAATAGGTTTTAAAATAAGTATGCTAGAATGTTCCAAAATGTGTGTTCTTTTATATTAAAAAGAGACAACTTTGAGGTAGAACAGAAAAGGAACTGATGCTTATAATTCTCCTCATTTTGAAGAAATTAATAATTTATTTAAATTAAAAAAAATAACTGAAAGGACTAAATTAATGAGATATTTTAGCAAAGTAGTTTCATTGTTTATTCTAGAACTCCCAAGTGTCAAATCAAAAGCCAATGTATTCCCAGAAAAGTAATAGTTACAGGCTATATATAGTTTCATCCTCCTTGTGGAGGTTGCATGAAGAAAAATTTATTCCAAGAGGAATAAATCATCCTCTTTGAGGTGTAGATCACAAACTATTTTCTCTGCTCCCACTATCCCCCTTTGTACCTGATACTGAACAAATGCACAACACATTCCTAAGGTTCTCATTCTTAGCTATGATGAAGATTTTACGTTTCCATAAAAATGTTAAATTTGACTCTTATATTTATGTATGTCATTGACTGCTTAGTTTTCTAAGTTCCAGGTTTAATCTTTCACAGCTTTTTTAAGACTTACCACTCAGTTCTCTCCTTGTTTGACAAAGAGTTATGTACAGGTTGCAATGGAGTGGGAGAAAGAGGAAGGGTCAAGAAACCAGCCACCCACTTTTATTCATTTACACAAGGTGTGACTGAAAGTATCACAAAATAATGGCAAACAGTTTGTGTTTGAAAACAATTCAACCCAAAGTCTTGAAAATTCTTCCAGCTTGTTGGAAATTATTTAAAATAAAATCTTTGGAATATTATAACTCTATAAAATTATTATAATGTTGTAAGATTCTTTTATGTTGTAACTTGTTCTGTATTACAAACCAGATGCAGCCATATTTTTCCAAGAAAAACAGAAATATGGGGTTTTTTAAAGCCAAAGACATGATTTTTTCTGCCTTGCAAAAAAGATCCTATGACAGTGTCATTTACTAATAATGTGTTTTTGTAATAGTTAACTAAATAATTTCATGTGGTATTTCTGTTGGGTATCCAAAAATTCATAAGGAAAAAAACAGGGATAGGCCATCAAAATCTATAAAATGACAGACCTCTCCATGTGCATTTGTAGTTGAAACATTGACTGGGTAAGGTGTGACAGTATTAGTGGCTGTTTTGATACCTTTGGGTCTACAGCTACCAAAACACAAGTCTTAAAATTTTAAGTTTATAACTTGGCTCTTCAAAATGAACAATCAGTTCTGACGATCATGCGATGCTAAAATTTAAGCCTGCTACAAACCAGTTGTGCCTGGAATTGAGTGATAATAATAGAGTGTGAAAGAAATATTGCTAAATAACTAATTTTTACACATATGTTAAAATACGCCGAAACACATGGTTATAAGCATTTTCTTCTGGAAAAGAACGGTTTACTTCAATTCCCCGCTCACCTTCATTTTTGTCTTTAGGTCAGGCTAGAAGCTTAGCATTGTTCTACTAGAGTTACTATGTTGACTGCTCTTATATAATCACTTTTGTATGTTTAGAGGTCCTTAATAGAAGAAGAGAAATAGAACAACAATCATGATTCAGAATATTGGAAAGGTCAACGCAGTATACTGCACTTTTACTTTATAAAACATGTGTGCACTATAATTTTTGAAATTTTATTTTAATAACCAACAAAACGTTCATCTAACTAGCTAATCACTTAAATCAAAATCAAAATAAAGTTGATGCACTTATAACAGTTTTAAATTACGGCTTTATTTTCTACACCTTAAATTAATCCCTTCTGAAAAGCTAAGATTTAGACTGAAGGAAAATTCAGTGGAAGATCCAGTCTGCCACATTTACAGTTGTTTTTTATCTGAGGTTCACAAATACTTCTTAATTTCCAATATATTTATATAGTTAAGAAAAAACAAAGCAAAGTAGGAACTGAATTAGAGTAACATTACAGAAAGAAATTTTGAATTTTTTGCCTCTGTGAATGACTCTTTCTACTTGGTTGCAGCAGCCTATTTAAAAATTAGAGCTTTTTAATTTTTTCAGAACTCATTCCCATACTTCCACTATAAACTTCCAAATATTTTGATGATAATTTCTTATGATCTTAATAATTCATGCTCAAAGAGGTCAGAGTCCTTTTTAATGATATATATTCCTTAAACTTTGTTTTTCCTTTCCTCACCACTACCCCCTGGTAGTCCAAAATAGTTGCTATATCTCATCTCATTCCGTTCATACCCAGACAAAGCCCAGTCTGTGAGGAAGTGATACAGGATTAATGTGTCAGTAATTGTTCATCAGTAGCTGACATGAGAAATAGCTGGACTGACAGACTGCTGGCAGATGAACTTCCAGCTAAAGGAGCTTTCAGCTACAAGGGATTAAGGCTCAAGTTAAGCCTCTGACTGCCAGCCTGAGAATAAACTAAGGAAATGTACTTTCTTTGTGTAAATTTACATGTCATTTTTTTCCAAAGCAAAATTATTTTGTTGACTAAAAGTCTTCAGTGATATTTTTTGTGAAAATTATTTGACCAGTAGAACTTTTATGTGGTAGAATCTCTGAAGGCAAGAATCTGGCTGTTTACCTGCCATAATAAAAGAAAATCATTGATCTTCGTCAGCTTGCAAAGCCAATTATCCTGTCATGGTTTGTTTGTCATTACCTGGAGTGAAACTGGTAGAAAACCTTTGGTATCCTATCATAAGAGTAATTTATTTTATAGTATGAGTTTTCACTGCTGTGGCTTTACTATATAACTTCTTAAAGGCAAAAGATCTGTCCATTTTCTAGTTTTTGTTTGATACTAAACATGTTTTACCCTGACTGAGATGACATAAATGACTAGTTGAATGTAATAACTTAACTGCCACGCATACTGAAAATCCTTTGCTGTGAGAATTTAGTTGAAACAAAAAATAATAAGGCAGAAAGAATGAAGTTATCACACCACAAGGCAGCAGAGATTTATACACAGAAAAACTAGCAAAGTAAAAAAATATGTTTAAACGGGATGCTCATTTCTTATGCCCATTACAATTTAAGAGCTACTTTATCATAGAGTAAAGGGTATTCCTGTTTAGGACCATTTACAGAAGTCAATCTTTGCAACACTCATGTTTTAGGATGAGGTACTTCAACTAGTCATGAAAGATGAGCATAAGAATTTTAAAGTTTTTGTGGTCAACCAGGGGTCCAATACCTTGTGAAATAAGTCACTAAAAGAACTGCAAGCTAGCTCTGAACCAGAGCTCCTCATCTCTAACTTAACTTTCATCTACCAGCCTAGTGAGCTATGGTATAGGTTACATAGGTTGTATTGGTTTCTATCAGATAAAAATGCCTAGAAATTTTAAAATTAAAACAGATTAAATGATTTTTTTCCAGAAAGGAAGGATAACATATGTAGTAGGGAGTACAGGAAAAGGAAAAATATCTGGCAAAGGTTAAGTACACTATAGGTGTGACACTGTGTAAGAGTTATTTTAAAAAATGTGTGCAGTCAAACTGTTTAGATTAAAAATTGTTAAATTAAATTAGCATTTTTATATTAAATTGTTAAATTAAATTAGCATTTAATTAAAAATTAAGTTTTTAATTAACATTAGATTTAAAATCTTCACTAAAAATTGCTTGGAAGACATAGAGTTGTTTAAAATTGTGCAAACACCATCATTCAAAATCCCATTGATGTATATGTTTGTGACTGTCCAAAACAAAATATTCCAGTGTGTGTGAGCTTAGGGCCCAGACTAACACAGAGAAGAAACCATATTTATTATAGAAGATATAAAGCTTAAAAAACCAAAGAAACAATTTTATGCTCAGGACATCTTCATAGGTTTTTTCATTACCTTAGAAATGACAGGCTATTTTTTTAGAGTACATTTTAACAGTCTGCATACATGGCAGAAAGTTATGAAGCATCAGTTGTTTCATAACTGTATGAAGCATCCTCCATAAAATTACTGAAATAGTATTTTCCTAAAGAAAGAGGAAATTGAGTCCCATACAAAGAAGATACAGATATATAAATATTAACTCAGTTTCCAATATTACTATTTCAGTTTAGTATTTGTGTATTTTACTGCTCATCTTCCTTATGCTATCAAAAACAATATATTACATGTACCAAGAAGAGGACTAATACATCTGATTACTGATGATAAAAAGATAAACCCAGATAAAGAACATTTGGCTGTCACACACACACAAAAAAAAACATACAATAAAATTTATTAGAAAAGGAGAATGCAGCAAGAGTAGTTTGAGATAACTTGGAACAATAAAAAACCAGAAACTATTTCAAGAAGAAAAGGAAGTGAGTGGTACTTTCTTGAGTAACAATAGATCTTTGAACTTGATAGTGAATGTGAGAAAAAAAATGAATGGGGGCATTCAGAGACACGGGAAAAATTCTCACAGATCCAAAGAGAAGAAACAGCCTTAAAATAATATTTTCTCTAGTTAGAGGGCATAAGGTATGAAAGAAGAAAGACAAATTCAAATACATTTTAAATTAAATATTTAATTCAATATCCACTCACTGTTTTTGTGTTCTGAATCAGAACATATGATGTAGGTACTGCCAGGGTTTCCAGAGCTGTTAATAGTGTATAAAAGTGCAGCACTAAAATCTCAGTATACAACCAAGTATTTGTCAAGCTTGTGAGACAGCATCCAAAAAGATGAAAAACAATGGCTGAAAGCCATGTGAAACAAGCCAGAGATGTGTTCCTGCTCCCTTCTACATTGTGCATGAGGTGACCCCAAAATGTTCAAGCTTCTAAGTGACAGTTTCAAACTTCTCAGCTGAAATCAAAATAAATACTTCCAGGCCAACAGTTGAAAGATATATTTAATAATGTAAAGTAATTGAAAAATTTAAAAGAGAAAAAAAAATTAACTGATCTCACAAATATAAGAATCTTCTAAAGCAAACTGTGAAAGTACGCTGGGTAATTTGTTTAATTTATGAATATTTGTCATGACAGAGAGACTGAGCTTTTCGTAAGCTCAAAGAACACATCATTTTTCAAAAGACAGCAACCAGCTTAGTTCCAAAACATGCTTTCCAAGAGCTAAAAGAAAAATACCAACAAAAATTAAAAAATACCAACAAAACGCAAGATACATCAGTGTCCATCAGATGCTGTGGTCTTATATGTTCCACTATCAAGAATTTAGCTGTGAAGCATGAGAGGCACAGAGAATGACAGTGATCAGTAAAGCTTTTATCTGACAGTTTTTATCTGATGAATATAACCTATTCCTTTTCAGTTTTGTAAATTTTTTTCCTGGGTGTTTTGAAAGAATGCATTTTTAATTTGAATTTCTTTGGGCCACTGGTTCAAATATATTTTAGTGAATGGGTGGAGTTTGAAGTCTTTCCCATTTGAGATTTTTGCTATTCATACATAAATAAATGGCGACCTGAGTCATAACATTTTTTTTTCCTGTCTTCAACAATATAAATAAAATGCTTCAAACAAGATTACAACATATACTGAAAAGCTTTTCCTTTTTTTTTTTTTTTTTTTCCTCCTCACACTGCTGTTTAAGGTGGTGAAGATATCATTCCCTCCCTTCCTGGAAGAAAGAGGGTAGAGTTAAGACTGTACAAGTCAAATGAGAAAATACATCAGACACCTAGTTGGCCAGTGGAAAAAGGCATCATTATATGACTCTGTTATAAGCTTGAAAAATCAATAGCTCAGTATCCATTGTCACAAACTAAAGAAAGCTTGAAGAATTTGAAGATGAAGGAGAAAAATATGAGATAAATGGAAAGGGAAAAATGGGAGGTTTTTGAGTCAGACAGATAACTGCCTTAAGAGGAATAGGTAAACACCAGTAAATCTACAGAAAGACAACATTAGATAATATTGCAGATAATATTAAGACAAGTAATAAGGCAGTCATAAATGTGGGACTTAAAAGACAAATTTATTTAAAATGCAGCAGTCAATATGGCAGATATTAGAAATTAGTTCAACAAATAATGAGACAGAAATCAATAAGGAAGAAAAAGCATGTAATCTGACAGGTAATAAGGTGCTAGGCAAATGAAAGCCACTGAAAATTGTTCAAATTTAATGGGATTTTGTCACAGGTCTCATTTCATTTATAATTGGCAAGACCTAATCCTGAATGCAGCCCTTTGCCTTCATGCTAACTAGCTCTAAGTGATAGGCAGAGACCTACCCTGTGAATTGAAAAGCTTAGAGTTATAACATAGAAAGAGGTATCTTCAAAGGCTATAGCCTGACACCTTTTATAATTAACTACAGTGCTAATAAAAAAAAAAAGTGTCAACAAAAGCAATAGGAGGTCCAAGGTATAGAATGTGACCAGGTGAAGCAAGACACACATTTAAAGAGAAGTACCTAATATTTCTAAAATAATATCTGGCACTTAATTTCAAGATGTTCCACACAACTTGACTTTTATCTCTGATTATCAGGACAGTCTATATTTTGCAATAAATAAAAGATCTATCACAAATGCCTAAATTTTCAGTTGTGTTTTTCTGTCACATATATGTACATTTAGTTTCTTGTTAAAGCCTATGTCCATAGGCAACTATTGATACCTGGCAGCAAATCAATTTTCTTAGTCAGAAATAATTAGTCCAATTCTTATTTAAAAAAAGGGATGTATGCTGATTGTGTGTGTGCACTTTCCCTGATATTTATTTCTCACTGAGGATGTCTACCAGGATTTTCATAAGCCCTACTTTCCAAGGGAAGATTTGCTGTCAGTCACAAATGTGGGCAGAGGTGGATGGCAGAGCATTGTACCAACTTTACAATGCTCTGCTTTTTATCGCTTGAAATATTGGGCTGAGTTCCCTATAGATATGGTATTAATATCTTCCTGCATGTTTAACCTGTTCTGAATAAAATATTTCATTCCTATAGAAACAACTTGAAGAAATTAACATTATTGACTCCACTATATTATCGAATAAAAAAAAATCAAAACCTCTATATCTTTCCATCTTTTGACTATAGGTTTTTATTAGGGATTGTTTGAGATAAAATTTGTTAAATCAATTTTTTTTGGGCAATATTTATGTTTCCATTTATACTTTTCTTGAGGTTTTTGGATGCTTTTCAGCAAGTAGTCCTGTTTTTGATATGCAGTCAGTGATCTAATAATAAAGTGCAAATACAAATGCTGAAAATACTAGCTCTAGTGATGCTTAAGCTACACATCCAAGTACTTGATAGGAAAAATAGAGAAAACAGAATTCAAAATATACTATCATTAGGTTTACCACATATCTTCCTTCATCCTGTCCTAGAAGGAAGCCTGTTATTCTATAATTTCAAACCTGTATAGACTGGAAAATACAATGCATTTTCTGAAAAACTGGAGAAGGAAAATAGATTAAATCACCTCACATGTCTTTGACCTCTTTAGTTCTTATGTCCAGTGGCTTGTAGGGCTCCTTGACTGTTTGAAGATTCTATTGACTTCATACATTCCAGAGGTCAAAAGCCCAGGAGTACTAAGGTTCCTTATTCCGTACTCTTTTATCTAAATCTTCTATCCAACTGCTCCTGCTGTAACTGTGCCAGTGATGAATTTTGCTCAGATGACAAAATGCCTTGGGGTTGCTGAAGAAGATCTTTAGATAGTCTGCTATTGGGCATTCTTAGACTGTGTCTCTGAAGTGTCATCTCNATTTTGAGCATATTACAGAAAGCCTTCAGTAAAACCTGAGAAGCTGAGTATTTGAACTTACCCTTTTCACAAGTTTCAGAGCTGTATTATGAAGAACCCCAAAGTGCTGTTTCTAAGGATGATTTTTTTTATTGCTAATCTCATTGAACTGCCACACTAAAATGAATTGTAAAAATAAATTATTATTTCTGTTAACCATTTAGTCAGTACATCCTTTACCACAGTAAACTATCTGGATAAATCAAATTTACTAACTATATTCATTCAAGTAGGTTCTTTTAACATCTGTAACACTGTCTTCATGAATTCTCTATGACTTATTAATAATAAGAACAACATGCTGGAAAGAATTAGAATAACCATCTGTTTTTCATTTGACTTATTTATGTAACAACTGCCATTTGCAAAACCCACATTGCCTTCAGGCAAAACACCCTTGGTAGCCTTTTCATTAACATTTCCTGCATATTAAGTACTTTTAGTTAGCTAAATAAATAACGGGGTTATTTTTTCCTTTTGCTGATATGTTTCTTTTAGGAAGAAGAACTGAAGTGAATATATAACATTTTGTTGATATCTTGTCCATTACTGAGACTAAACAAAGTTCTGTTTTGCTGCATTCAGGAAAAACTATGTCTAAAGGAGAGTGTCCTACTAAGCAATCAGAATCTTTTTTGCCTGTAAGAACTCTGCTCTAAGGTTGCTTTTTTTCATGACTTCACCCTAGGACTCCTGCTTGTTTGACTTTCTCCTGTGACTCACACCCATACTGTTAAGAGTCTGTTACCAGGGAAACACTTTTCCTCATATGGCTTAGATACCCATTAGCTGTAGCAGGTACTCCATCCTTACGGCAATAGCCTCCACTTTTCACCACACTGAGGTAAATTTGAATATTCCTTTTACATAACTTGATAGAATGATGCTTGCAACAGCTGTACACTTTATTCACGTTTATGGCCAGCAATGAGTAGTCTCCTAAAAGCAGAACAATACCACACCAGCAAATACAAGGAATAGATGTCTTGAAGTGTATTTTGTGTGGGATTTGCTCCAGTAATGAAGGACTCTTTAGTGTGAATAGCAGAAAAACATCTTGATCCAAAAGAGTTTATAAATAGCATACAAAAGTAAGACAATGATGACAACCACAGTATTTATGTGGTTTATAATGGAAAAAGTCTCAAGTAATTCTATTGGTCACAGCAATTGTGTTTAAATTACTTAAAAGTAAAATTTCATTCGATTTTTGACTGAAGAGATTATGTGTCAATATCACAAATTAGTGTTGTATCTTTGTGTCTGTATTTGCAGACTAGAAAGTGCTCACATGTTTTCACTTTTAAGTTTAGCCAATGTCCACATAGGAACCTAACACATCAGCTTCCAGTATAGTGACAGAATTCATGAGTAATTCCTATCTTAGAATAGAAATTATGAAAGTGATAAAACTCAGGTTATTATCTAAATAATTAGTGTGGCAACTCTAACTTCTATAACAGCATTCTTGCTCTGTGAATTACAAGTCTGTTCAGTGAATGGTTTGGAGTAAGTGATGTATGGTGTGCCTTTTCCAAATTCTTTCTAAGCACATTGAACACATTGTGTCTTAATATTTTAGAACTACAGGACTCAATGCAGCCAGTTCCCAAGTAGAAAGTGAAAACACAATGTACTCCATTTCAAACTATGTCAGGTGTGAAAATAATACATCTACAATTAACAGTGCCTGTAGTGAGGTAAATTCATTTTTGCATTAGATTTTTAATGCATGCATTATGTATATAGAGTGATTAAGCATAATAAAAATGTATAACTGCAATTCTGCTATTTCTTTCTTTTCTTCTTGAGCATATTCTACAAATGACCCAAAGGGGTTTTTTTCCCATGTTTTTTGTTTCCTTGTTGGTCTTTAAATGAGAAGATAGGTGAAACCAAGAACTTAATCCTCTCTGTGTTCTAAAGAGGCTGCTGTTTTTCATTCCTTTGTTGTAACAGTCTTTTAAAAACATTCTGCCTTGAGTGGAATACTCATTCTAAGATTTCACTGGACAACCCAAATTCTACAATACTCCTTTCCTAATGAAGAAGTTAGTGAACTCTAATTCTAGATGACATTGAAACTCTGTTTGTTGTACAAAGAAAACCTTAGTCTAATGATTGTCTTTCTGAATCCGGATTTCTTTAACACATTCCTACCACAACAACATCTTCTTTGTTGTCTTCTTTTCTATATTTGGAAACCATCAGCACGCTGAATAGTGAAGAAGAAGATTTATATTTCTTTGATATTTTCTACACTTTTAAAAATCTTCTATGAGATATTATATCCTTTTTCTGCAGCATAATCTATTATCTGCGGCATAATAATAATGGCCTGAATTTAGTCTTTTTTTAATTACAATTGTCATTTTACTCATGAGCTTCTGATTTCTTCTCTTTGTTCCAGATACTTTTTCCAACAATATATGGACCTTTAGACAAAAGGTATATGAAACAAGTATATGAATCAAAAGCATATGAAACTTTTGTGAGCAGATCTTCTCAATTCTAGATTAGATTTTATGTTACTGTTGATTTCCACCTATGGTCATATGTGTCCAGTTTGAGTCATAGATAATTTTCGTTGACATTATTTTTTCCATTCAGCACATAACAACAACTTCCTATAGGTAGTCAGTGAACCTGGATGAAGTGTCCCATTCATTCTGTTTTTAAATCAATTGCGTAACATAGTAAAATAAATAACTAAGATTTATTTTCCTGTTGTGGTAAAGAGTTTTATTATTGAGATTCAGCTATGTGCTTCAGTGTAAGTGATTAGACTAGGGTATGTTGCAGTCTATTTACCACTTTTTGTCTAAGCTGCATGCAGAATTAGAATGACAGCTCAGTAAGGTCTTTTTAACCCAAAGACTTAAAGTAATGGCTTTGATAGTAGTCTCAGTATATTCTACTTTTATATTTGTATATTTATAGTTGTCTAGCCAATAGTTAATTCACAAATATGTTCAAAAGAGAAATGGAACTTGTATTTTACCTGCAAGGTATTTTTGAACTGGATTAAACACTACTTGCTAGTTTACTATTTTTTCCTCCAATTCATGGCCTCCGTAGTAAGGGATCTTAAAGATTATCTGGTTCCAACCCCTTTTCAAAACCCAACAGACCAAATTACTCAGAACCCCATTCATGGTGGCTTTGAACCCTTCCATGAAGGGACACTGTATCAGTTCATTCAGACTAATTAAGATAGATTTGAGGTATTCAGATTCAAGAAATGCTTTACAAGAGTTTTTTCCTTAGAGCTGTGGGTTAAAGTAAGCAGGTTAAATCAGGAAGCTTGATATATTGCTGTCATATTGAAAACTTTTTCTTATTTTGTCAGCTGTACGCAAGAAATCTTTTATTTTAGCATTTTAATGTTGATTTGAAATTTTGTATAAACTAATTAACATTTTGAGATATTAAATACTTAAGTTTAACTTTGGAAGTACTGTCTTTAATTGTTTATTAATGGAATAAAGTTCTGAAATGGAAAGGGGTGATTAAACAATTAGACACATAGTGTAGTTTCAAAGTTCAGATACAAATTTGGTTAGTTTTTCAGACAAAAATTTTAGTTTAAATTACCCCACTTTGGTGTTGTGTAGCTCCATATCTGATAGCTTTTCTTTAAAAATAAGCTTGTAAGAATTTCTTGTGCTATATATTTAGAAGTTTACATAACTACAGGAGTATACATGACTATAAAATTTTGTTCATTTTCTGAAGAGGAACTGATGCTTCAAAAAGAAAGTTATGATTTGACTGGTTTAATATTATGTCGATGAAATAAATAATTAAATTAAATGCTGCTTTTAATACTTACAGAGTACATTTTTTTCTGTAAAGTCTGAAGCTGTGAATGTCATAATTTCTATAGCACATGTTATTACCTTGGCACAATTTAAAATACATTCTCTTTCTAAATAAACTGCATTAAAGGTGCTTTCTGCCGTTTAACTTGTCCTGCTACAGGTAATGCTTAAAAAAGTCAGGAAAAATATTGTGCAGTGTCTCACACACAGACCCACCCTGAGCATTGTCCACCCTGTCCTTGTCCCAGGCCTGTCCCCCACAGCAGCTGCATTACCATTGCCTACAGCGCTCGGGGGCCACAGAGAGTTATTCTGCTTGAGAGGAGGAAAACAAAAGATAAGAAAAAGGCAAAAACCCCAACTGCAGGGCTGACAAAACACACTGTTAAGAACACTGTTCAAATGACTCTTAAACACAGAGAAGATTGGAGTATCAACCACCTTTCAAGGGAGCCTGTTTCAGTGTCTGACCACCATCTCAGTTAAAAGATGCCCAGTCTGAATCTCCCATGGTGCAGCTTTGAGCCATTCCCATGTCACTAGATCCTAGGGAGACAGAATCAGTACCTCCCTCTCCACATCCTTATCGCCAGGAAGCGGCAGAGAGCAATGAGGTCACCTCTCAATCTCCTTTTTTCCACATTAGGCAAGCCCAGAGTCCTCAGCCTCTCCTCAGAGAATGTTTTCCAACATAGAGGCCCATCTGTTATTAGGTCCATAGGCAGTGGGAGGGGATGGGTATTTTTCTGTTTCTGTTTTTGCTTTGAGGTGAAGCTATTGGACCTGTACAGTCTGTTTTCCTCTTTCACTTTTTGGATTTTTTGACATTTTTTAGCTGATACAGTACACTTTTGGAGTAGTCATATTTTCGTTTTGCTGGAAGTTCAGGCATAATGTTTTTCACAAAATGTAATGCCATGTAATGATATTTTTTCACAAAATATCTTTGTTTTTTTAGGAGTCCTGTTTCTCTTTCACACCTAAAGCTAAATAGAATAGAAAAGAAAATTTAGGTTAGAAGGGACATAAACTGGACAAGAAAGCTGCTCATTAATTAATTTTTTAAATAAATCAATAAAAATGTGGTTTTCTTACTGTGTTGTATGTTTTGTCCAGGTGCTTAATATGACAATAGGAATTGAAGATGCAGTAACATGTTAATTGAATAGATTTATTTTAATTTTTTAATTAGTGGAGGATTTATATTTTTATTTGTGTGCTATCTAACCCTAGGAACTCTCATTTTCTGAACCTTTTTAGTTTTCTAACTAATATAGAAAGTAAATGCTATATGAAATAAAAACACAGACAACTTTGGGGATGTTCTCTGCAAATTATAGCTGCTTCTAGGAGCCTGGTGAAAATAACTTACTGCCTATCATATAATAAAGCAGGCTTGTATTTGTGTATTTTGACACTGCAAAAATGAAAACAGACTTTAAAAATTTGCAGAATTTCATTCTCCCAGTGAATGCAGAATTTCGTTCTCCCTTTCCTGCATCAGAAAGGTACTTTGTCATGAGCTCATAACACAGTTACAGTGTTTCTGGCAAACAAGAACTATTACTAAGCAAATAGTACTTCTCAGAGAATGGGGAAAATATAAATATGTTTGCAAAAAGGGTTGTTATTTTACCTGCCTGACTACCAAATGCTCACTCCTTTTTTTAACTTTCTCCAGTTATAGCTGAGTGAGCTGAAGTGGGAGAAAGGAACATTCAGACTAGGATAAAAAAATTTCCTGTCAAAATTATGGGAATGGGACACTGTGGAAATTGTTCCAGCAAATGAATATGCACATCCCAAATTCACAATTGATGCTTTCTCCTTTGTGAGGGCCCTCATGGAATGGAAAAAACCTGTTCGGTAGGCAAGTTCTCTCTGTGAGTGTGTGGTGTATTCTGGATTCCATAATTGAATTTCTCCATGTACTTTACCTTAATCTCAGTTGCACTGCAGGTGTGGTTTAACCCCAGCTGACACCAAGTCCTAAGCAGTCGCTCCTTCAGTCCCTCACCAGTAGGATTGGGAAGAGGATCAGAAGAGCAAAAGCCAGAAAACTCATGGATAGAGATAAAGGCAGCTACAACAAAGGCCACACACACAAAGAAGGTAAAACAAGGAATCAGTTCGCTACTTCCCATGACAGGCCGATGTTCACCCATCTCCAGGAGAGCAGGGCCCATCAGAGATGACAGTGACTCGGGAAGACAAACATCACCACTCCAAACAGCTCCCCCTTCCTCCTTCTTCCCCCAGTTTATGCACTGACCATGATGTCAGAGGATGTGGAATATCTCTTTGGTCACTTTGTGTCACCGGTCGAGGCTGTGTCTCCTCTCAACCTCCCATGCACAACCAGCTCTCTTGCCAGTGTGGCAGCACGAACTGCAGAACAGGCCTCAGCTCTGTGTAAGCCCTGATCAGCAATAATAAAACATCCCCGTGTCCAGCACAAATCCAAAACATATTGTTTTGAGGGCTCATATTAATCACAGTGAGTTTTACCTGAGCCAAAACCAGCATAAGTGACCAATTTTCAAAACAACTAGACAAGAAGAAATATAACTGATCTTCAAATTAAGTCTTTTGGAGATATTAACAATAAATACCTAATTTCTAACATTCTTCATCATGCTTGAAAGGTATTTTGATATTATCTGAAAGGTACAAGGCTTAATAGCACCAGAAGAAAACATTATCAGCATTAACAAATGAGGAAGATTCACTGATATGCTACAAAATGCTCCTAAGTTGGAGGGAACAGAATCTGTCATTCTAGAACATGGCCATACCACTAAAGAGGTGATTATTGATACTGGAGACACATTTCTGCAACACTTTTTTTTCTTTCATACAGAAATAAGAAGATGAAAAGGAGTTTTGCAGTGTTGAAGTGTTCCATGAGAATTGAGCTGAACAAGCAAAAATTCTCCACGTTATGTTCAGTGTGTGAGAGATGAGTGAAGTGTGGCACATTCTTAAAAACTGCAGCCTGTGTTTGAAGATCTTCTTGTTAAATTGAGAAGGCGAAATGTAACTGATTTAGAAAGGATTGCACTGAAGCTGAAATTTCTTTCTGATTGTTTGACATGGGTTTATTATTTGTTTTTTTGTGATTTGAAATAACACCTTCACAGAATAAATTATTATGGACTAAATGAACTTTTTATAGAAACAAACAAATCAGCAAAGGATTTTACATTTGCAAATTCAGAGGTTTCAGTGAAGTTTCCTGGTCAAACATGAAGTATTTATGTCTATCTTTTGGACATAAACTTACATTTCCCTGAGTTTCTGTAAGGCCTCATGGGATTTGTAGTCTAGACTAGGAATCTGGCTCTTAAAAGAGAGTGATGACATAACCATATGTTGAATCTACTGGAACATTGCAGGAGAATTCAGTAGTATTGGTGTTCAATTAATTTGCCTTGAAATCAAATAATAAATTCAGTGGGTCTAAAGTTCATTTGCCTGAGGATCCAGTGAAGGGTATCACATCTCCAAGATACTGCACAAAGACAATACCTTATTCTGTGTCCTCTCATTGTTTTGTAATGTTTTAACGATTTCAACACTTCAGCATGAATAGAAATAAAACTGAAACTCTGAATGTAGCTTGGCATAGAAAGTAATTTCTATCATATTTATGTCACAAAAATTACTAGAAAAGTATTCTATAGGTTTTTCTGTCAGGAGACAGAAAAGTTTTGTCAATGTAGAAATCATAACAAACAGTATTTTTTGCACTGAATTACCTCAGTGCAAAATTAAACATAAGGGGCAGCGGCATGCCTGTGAAACTCCATGAAGTCTCGTGGCTGTCGTTGGGACAGCACTGACTTTAGACAGTGTCAGTCACTCCACGCCTTCCTTTAGGGCACCTCTCTCTGCAACAAGCTTGGAAGAGAACATCCATACAGTATTGATATCTGCTGGGAGTCAGGAGGGAAGAAAAGGAAAAAGAAGGCCAGGCAATTGGGTATACCTGCATCCAGAATTGGTGACAAAATTAATGTTAGCAGATGATGGCCTTGGCGGTGGAGGTCATGAGGCTTTTTTCATTAATCTTCAGTTATGGCTGCTCTTGTAATTAGGGTTCAGTTTGAAATAGTGACATTTCACTCCCTGTTGTTTTAAATGGGAAAGCAATTGTGTAGTTAAGAAAAATTACTATCACAGCTTTTCTCAGACTTCAGACACAGTAGATTACTTAAGAAAGAAAAACACATGTAAGCAATGCCTTTAAAAGCTGACTCAGAGAGTGGGCTCAAGATGACAAAGAAAGGATTTAAAATTTATCCTAATACTCTGTTAAATCTTTGAAATGTAGGACTGGGACCAGACTTTTAAACAAAATGATGATGGACACCCGCAGAGAATTTTTCAGAAGTTTAAATAAGATTCAGACACCGGTCCTGCCGAAATACCAATTAAGTAATAGTATAAATCTTTAAGCATTCAAATGACCTTAAAGAGCTGATTTTATCTGCATATTCTTTTAATATCACTAAAGAGGAGTAATATGATCTTGGACTACTCCCTTTACAAAGAGTTCAATTATATTATTTTCAGTCCTGAGGATCCATTCCTCTATTCTTGATGAAGATGTGCTCTTGTCAGCTATCTTATCACTTACGGTGTTATTTTAACACACACTGAACGTGTAGGACAGTGGATTAGAGTGACTTATTTGGTACCCAGAATAAAAAAGAATTTTTGCACAGAAGTCAATGAGTAGCATTCATTTTTATATTTCAGATGGTGCCAAAACAATAATGTGTTCCTTCAAAAGAGGTTTCTCATTCTAGGAATTTTTTACTGACCTGTGTCTTAGTGGACCTAGACAGTCCCACAGCATGAGCTCTCAATCTTGTATAGAAATAACTTGATGTCATGGCCTTTGCTCACATGTCCTGAGTGCAGTAGGACAATGTCTTGTACACAGCTAGGGGTGTGCTGCAGGGATGGCCAGAGCTCTGCAGGAATGGAAAACCTGGCCAGGTCTCCACACTACATGGATGTATTGTACAACAATATATCCTTTTTAGAGGTCACAGAGTGGAAGTGGAAAATTTTGCATCAGAGGACTTCTGCCATCTCAGAGCCAGCTGTACTTCTACACTGATAGCTCTATATGATGGTTCATCATTCAGTATAAATGGAATAACATGATGAAGCTGCCACCTCTCTACTACTGCTAGCATTGCTCAGAAAAGCTGTGGGCTAATGGGCTGATGCCATGCTATATGTCTCTTTCAAGAAAAACTTAGGGCGCAGAGGCATGGAAAGTACTTAGTTTTCCATTCTCATTTTTCCTTTCTTTTCATACATAGACTTTACATCTGTTCCAAAACATGCATGACTGCTGTATAGATATACTGTTACTTAGCAATGATCTTCTTCTTTCTCAGGAGGATGTCCAGTATTTCATTAACACTCTGTAAACAGTGTTAAAAAATATTATGAAAACAATTTTTGGTCCACTAGTTTTTTCTATACTTATACCTATCAAATTTTTTCTTTATGATTTCTAACACAAATAATGTTTTACAAAACAAAGTTTAAGCTTTGCGTAGGAAAAAATATAGAATATCTGAATTAGCATATTTTTTGTATATAAGAAATTTTCTCTTATCTTCTACAGAAAATGAAATGAAAATTAGAAAGCAAAAGAGAACTGGAAGCTGTCTCTAAGAAGCATATGGTAATAATGGTTGTTTAAATCTTAATTTATATATCTTTCCAAGCAATATATGAAATACATAACAGAAGTACACCTTTACTTTTTTATTGTAGTAGTAAATCATAGGCATATTTACAATTATTATTACTTCTTGCACTGCATTTCTGTAAAGGAACTCCCATCTGCTAGGTGTAATACAAAAGGAGACACTAAGGGTCTCAGTTTCCTGAGTAAAAAAAGATTATTCAAAAGTTTTTTCTTGTTTATCCTCCAAAACCTTCTAATCATAGGTCAGTTTAAACTAAGCTGAAAAAGAGAAGATGGCAAGTTCCTGTATATTTAATGAAATTGTGAAAAAACAAAGGTCAAGAAACTGGATTGTTGCTTTTGAGCCATGAGGGACTATGCACATATTTTATGTTAAGAGAAGGCCCAGTAAGTGTATTAGCACATTCAGGTAACTGTGTATGTGCATATGTACATGTCTTTATGCAAAACATTCAGCCATAAACCCAGGGTAGTGTACCCTGACTCACTAAACTCAAAAAAGAATTGTGGAATCTAAAGGACATGTCAATACCAGTACAAATTGCTCTATTCAAGGATGAAATCCTGTCATTTGCAGATACGGTGCTTCTGCATCATCTGTACTGCAGAACTTTCATCGG
Organism: Nesospiza acunhae; assembly: GCA_013398715.1. NCBI lineage: Eukaryota > Metazoa > Chordata > Aves > Passeriformes > Thraupidae > Nesospiza > Nesospiza acunhae. The sequence goes on from VZSU01000702.1 coordinate 4,061,435, forward strand.
GGGAAAAAAAATCAACCATTCTAGGAGTAAAAAGAAGTAGAAATTGTAGCATGAGAAAGTAATGATGTAATTCTTCAAGTTGCACTTGGGTGCTGGACACCAATTCTAAATCCACCTTTCATGATTTCAGCTTTACACACTTTCCAAGAGTCATAAATTTTTTCATATTCCTGCAAGTACAGCCTGGAAAATGCTTCAGAAGGAAATATGCAGTTCTGACTGCTTCTTAAGGATGAAAGTTACACACTTTGGCTGTAGCAGAAATATAACCTCACTCATGGCAATAGCTTTCTTTTGTCCTAGTTTTAAAATTAAATCTTTAATAAGTTACAATCCCTACCTTGAAGTAAAGGTTGAATAACTTTTTTTTCTAGTAAAGTAAACATATACATAAAATGTTGCATCATCAGCTATTACTGGTTGATGCCTAAATTCATTATTCCTTGACAAGTAAATCCTGTGCCATGAACTGAAGGAGCCACAACATTTAAAATGCTAGTCAAAGACTGATGAGAAGTGACTGAATTATCATAACATAAAGAGTAAAAACAATAATAAAAAAAATCCACATATTCTCAGTTTGGCAGAATGGGAATTGACAGGTACGATTTTAAAGAAATCTGTGCATGAGAACCTGAGAACCAAATGAGCAAATAATCTCCCCCACTGTGTGGAGAGGTATTGATAAGCTGTGCATCCCTACTTTTCATTTCCGTCACTGTTCTCATTCCTTTACTAGCCCCTCTCTTTCTGTATGTTCTGCCTTTTCTGTTTATTTTTTCATTGTACTTATTCATGCAGTGCCATTTCAGAAATGTCAGTTTTAGACCTTGCTACACGTGACCTTGACTGCTGCTCTGTCACTGAAGAGGATGGTGAAGCTTCAGCTGTAGTCTCAGAGAATTGCTTATGTACTGTGACATTTTGTTGAATGCGAAATTGGTAAAGGTAGGTGTGTGTCTGAATGAAGAAGTCTGTTTAAAATTGAAAATGAGACAAAGACATAAATTAACAAATCCACAAATGTGTGTGGATTGTTTTGCATAAGCAGTTACCTACTTCTATGATTGTCAGATGATATTGTTATTACTTGGTCTTGGGTGAGATACAATAGGTCATCCTCCAAAAACAAAGGCTGGCTGTCTCTGAAGAAAAGGAAAGTCCAGGTGCTCTTGTGACTTTGTTGTGAGGATTGACAGGCTGCCTTAAGCTCTGAGGGACAATGCATCAACAGATTTTCAATGCAGAGAATTAGTATCAAATGCAAAGAAACTGAAATTTTTCTCCTGTCATTGAAGAGGGTAATTACCAGCTCAAAAGCAACAGAATAAATGTTTTGTCATCCTGTGGAAAATCTTACCATGGAGAAGAAAAGGAAATACCTCTCTTATGGTGTTTTACTCTAACAGATGCATTACCAAACTCTCTCACGATGCTGAATTAAGCAGTAACTTTGTAGGTAAAACTGTAATTTCCTCTTTAGAGGACAGAAAAAGCGGGTATTTAACAGGAATTTGCTTTCAGTGTACTTTTATATGTGTTACTCTAGTGCGTCTGTTTTCTGACATCATGATGCAAGTCAAAATATTGGAAAGGTCTGTGTTTTTTCCTACTTCATTATACTTTTTCAATCAATTTATCAAATATTTTATTTTAAAAACAGTTCTTTAAATTGCTAAAAAAAATATAATGTCATATCCTTCCTTCTCAGTAGAAAAACGGTGTGAATAAAATAATGCAATAAAAAGAATTCTCATTATTTTAATGTTTTTCTTATGGAAGATAGGAACAGGACCAAAGTATTAAAACCAATGTACTTAAATTATAGACTTATTTTCATCTTCTAAGATTTTGCACATGAGAACCTGAAATAAGACCCAAACAACACATACTCTTTTTTGTCTTTTTTTAAATGTTCCAATCTAGATCTAATAGATTTTTGCATGAAACATTTCTGAGGGTATTTTTTTCTTTTTAAATTTTTTTAAACCTCTCACAAGATAAAGGTTGTTTCCTTGATTAGGCCAACTTCAGTTTTGGCTGAAATTTGGTGTAATAAGCACATTTACATCCAGTTGTCTTTCTGAGAGAAAGGCATTAAAATGACTTGTATGTAAAAGTCTCTCCTGTTTGGATCTTTGTATTCAGGTAAATGTTAATTCAGAACTGATCCCTTTCTAGTGTCGTTAATGAACTATGTGAGAAAATACTTTATCTGTTCTTAGAGTATCAAGCATGAAATAGAATATTCAAAGATAACATTAACAGAGCAGTTACTGTTCTCAGTGAAAAGTAATCTAGTGAAGAGATTTTTTCTCTATAGCTTGTGTTTATTGATGTTAGTAAGTAGATTCAGATGTCTGTATATGCTCTACTGATATTCCTTTCCCATGTGAAACAAAAAAATGACAGGTCACAGCATTGCTACTGTTTGTCTACACCTACATAGAAATTCCTTTGCTCTTGTTTGAACTAAAATATTACATTACAGTCTGCAGCTGAAAACTGTGCTCCTTGTCAAAATTTATTTTTCTTACTGATGTTTTTCTTCTACTTTCTGCTTTTCCTTTCACAGTGTTAAAAAAAAGTATCTTTATTTATGGAAAAGTAAAGATAGAGGAAAACTGTATTTAAAAATCTCTATTTATTTATTTATCAGGGTAACCTGAAGTATTGCTGAGACAAACAAATTAATAAACTTCACAAAGACTGGCAAGATGCCTCCATAATTTAAGGTAAAAAAGAAAAATAAACAAGAATGTTTGCTTTATTCTGTGTCCCTAGAAGAAAATGGTGAGGGTCGGTTGACTATTCAGTCAAGTTAGTGCTGTTTTATTTGTTTTAAGACCAAAAGAACTGCAAACCAAAGAACAGAGAAAGGATAAAGATTCTTGTTGGTAACAACAAAATAGATCAAAATGAATGTTTGGAATTATAAATTCAAAATGAATGTTCCACCTAAAAAGAACATTAACTTAATTGTGTCAGCTGAAATGAGAAAATAATTGTTTTTCAAAAGCTGATGGTTCAATTTGGACCTTACTGGAGACAAAAAAGCTACTATTGTTTCTTTGAAACATATTTTAACACATGAATGTAAAAGGTAGCCCCATCCTGAAAGTACTCTGCAATTAGCAGAAGCAGGGATGAAATCAAAGAAACACATCTTCATGTGTTAGAAAAGTAAAGGTGATAAAATCTCCTATAAGTCGCATCCTATACATATGATACAAATGCCAGGCTGTTGTAATTTGTTAAAATGCTGCACTCTGCAGAGTTTTGTTTATGGTAGTGTCTTACTTCCATAAAGGCCCTGAAAGCATATTGAAGACAGGTTTAATAAGAAATAGGTAGAGAGGGGAAATTGTCTTTCTGTTAGGGGAACAGCATGAAATAGGAAATGGGTCTGTGGGAAACGGGAGGGCAAGCAGATGTGACTTTTAAAGTTTTTTTTCCCATAGGTATCCCTGGGAGAAACATCTGGACTAAGCTCGCCCACATAACTCTGGTTTTGCTGGGTGATGGTGGCTTTCTGTGGTTGCAGCTGCAGACCAAGCAGGGTGTGCAGCATCCTACTGCTCTGGGGCAGTGGCTGGGTAGCAGGAGGGGCTGAGGTATGTGAAATAACACACAGATGGCCAGGAAATTTGGTTATAAAATCCCTCTGCTTTCCCAGAAAAAAATGTTCCTGCTTTGTGGAGGGAATCTCCAATGCCTTTGCTGCTCCTCAGGGTGCAAAGACAGGCTGCTTCTTTGCTCCTGACCATCTACCTGGCTTGGTTTCCTTATGGAAAACTGTCTTGTTAATCACACTTCTATCTCTATTTTTATTCATTAGGTGTTTTACCTTACTGACAGTGTAGAATAAATATTATTATGATTTATACCACAGCATTTGCAAAAGCCTGTAATGTGTTTTTGTGAAATAGCACACAAATCTGAACAAACTGAAATATACTGTATATTGACGATTGAGGTAGATTACCCAAAATTAATAAATATGTCTTCCTATATTGTCAACCCTCTCATTTTCTTGAGCCAATAAGCCTGAGATCTCTCAGCAGTGCTCTGGTATGCACAATGCTGTCAGTGCCTGCAAATGTTCTCTCTCCAGCGCTGTCCAGGGTTGTTTTGGGTTGTGGCATCTCCTGGCATTTCTAGAGAGCACAGAGCAATGCCACTTCCTCAGTTCCTGGGATAAAACTAAGAGATTACATATATGAACAACATGGAGTGCGAGTTTCAGTGTGAAGGGAGATGGGAGGTGGTAGAAACAGTTGCAAAAATGTGGCCTGCAATATTAACAGAAAGGCTAGTGTGGAGAAAAGCAATTAAAGAGAAAAAGAGAAAGATTTATGTGTACAGCGAGGGTGGTGGTGGGGAAGGGAGAAATCTGTTTTTAGCTGTTAGATCCCCATGCTTCCTTTCCTAAATTGCATTTCAAAATAACTCTTGTCTAAACTGGCTGCCAGGAACTGCAATAATGTTGACATTGGTAAGGTTACTTTTTTTACTGTGGTACCAGCTGACATGCTCCTGTACAGCTGAGGCCTTAAATACTTCTCTGGTAACTCAAAGAAAATGCATCTGTGCTCTTCAGGCTGTAATTAATGTGCCAGTAGTTCAGGTCTCTGCATACCCCTGCACAGCCAAACCACTGTCAGAAGGAAATAATCACTAGAGGGATAAATTTCAGTTTCTCTTTATATATATATATTTAAAATATCATAATTATTAAAAAAAGCCCCAATATGTAAGCAGAGAAATAATAGCTAAAAGTATGAAAAATATTTTCATGTGACAGTTTTAATGATAGTAGTGTAATGAAACACTGGTATGAGAGTGACTTTAAAAGGCAGCCAATAGTGTGAAAGTGAGTTTGTATAAATATGGGAATTTGGGCTATATATTTTGTTTGGATTCCTGGTAATTAACTTGTCACGTTCATCTGAAAATGTTCTGTATCACCTAATAATAAATCTTCTCCACGACTCTAAGCAGTGTCTGATTTTCTGGTTGCTATGCAAAAGATGGCAACTGTTTCAATTATTTCATACAGTGATAATTCAAGAGAAAAAGAAAAAGGATAGTTTCCATCCTGAAAACTTACTTTGTCCCTGCGTTCTCAAATGCACTTTTGAAACAAACCTTTTTTAATTTTCACAAACCACCTATTATTAAATAAATACTGATTCTTCAAACATGCAAACAAAAAAACTGTTAATTATGTCAGCATGACTCTATCTTGTTTCAGAACAGAGCTGAGAGACTAAGTGAAAATGAAGAAAAAAAGAAGGAAAATCCAGAGCGAGTTTAACAGGAATTTAAAAGGTTTTGGGAATACTTATGTGCAATTGAAGGCATTTAATTATAAGGTGTCCTCAGTAGTAAATGGTAACCAAAACATGTTTGAATAAATTCCCCATTATAAAATGAGGAATTATGTCATGACTTTGCTTTTTCCATTGATCCTTGAGAAAGGTGAATCTCTCTTTAAAAATTATACCACCAGAGCTTTGAGTCTTTCACACTGCTAATGAACTGAGTAACGGAGAAAACAGCACCTCTGCAATTAAAGAAATGCAAAAGCAGAGCTACCTGGTAAAATAGAGAACAAAGAGAGAATTTTTAAAAATTATTAGTCCTAAAGGATCTATTTCTCAAGGCCAGCAAAGAAGCTGTCATCACTGCCAAGAATTACATATATATAAAATATATTCTTTGCTTTCTTAGTAGATATGTTATAAACAAGCATTGTAAGTACATGTATGTTGTCCTTTGGCTCAGAAAAAGAGATATAACCAGACCTAACTCAAAACCACCCACAGCAAACCTTGCCTGATGGCAAGATATCAAAAGGCACTACAAGCTGTGATGTGCTAGTAAATGATGGTGAGGCAGCTTGTTGCCAGTGTCTTATCCCTGCACAAAGGCAGGAACTTTGTCAGCTGAAGGTGCCCACTTTCTTCTGCTAAGGGTGTACTTGGGACTCTGACGGCCTCTGGGTACAATGCTCTCACAGTCTGTCCAGGACCAAATCCTTGCCCCTTCTGTGCCAAGCAGGCCACCTGAGGATGCAAGATTTGTCTGTGGTCAAGAGGCCACTGTTGACATTTCTAACTCCAATATCAGAAGACAGTATGTTGAAAACTAGTTACATTACAGTGAACAAGATCTTTGTATCATTGTCCAAGTCCTTTCAACTTTTGTAGATTTTCAATCAATGATGCAACTCACTCATATGTGGCAAATAGCAGGTGTTCTAGATCAGGGAACATTTCTTTGGAAATGTCATTGTTTCTAAGACTGTTTGAATGGAAATCTGAAATAAGCTTCAGCCAATATTCCATCGCTCAAGGAGAGGTTTTGATGACTGTTTTCCCGTCTGTTGTAGTGCTGTGAGATGAGAAACTATGTACTGAGAATACTGTCTGCATATTCATTAACACATGTTGCCTAATTAATGTTCATAGAAAAATAGGTCACTGGAAAGATAATTTTTGAGGTACAGACTAAGTCCAAATGAAGATACCACTAAAAATAAAAAAAAAGTTTATTTGATTCACTACTATATCCTGTTATATGTGTGGAATAGATGCTCAAGTCTTGAAGTAATATTTACCAATTATTTGCCCCACTGCACATTTTTTGCATACCTCAGCATATAAAACGCCGTGATGGTCTCTTTAATCTAAGGATATTAAACTGTAAGATGAATCTATAAGAATAGTTTATAGAACTCCTTGTATAACCACAGCAGGTTTAGTCCAAGAATGCATATTGCAGATAATCTTTAAATTTGCTGAGAGTGCTTGCTATGGAATATAATAAAAATCAGTTGTAGAAAGGAAATCAACTTCAGCATTGCATATAAAACACTTTTGCTTTGGAAAGCCAAGCCTTTATTGTCTTGCTGTAGGCAAGGTATAATGTTAGCAATGGTACATTCTGTGTTGCAGTCAGTTGTACTGTTCTGCTTAAATAGGTATAAATGATGTCTCTGACTAGGTGATATTAGTTAAGGTAAATCTAAAAAACTCTTAGAAGAAAAAGGTTTGAATAGGCCATGGAAAATTAATATTAAATTTCGTGTTGTCTACCTCATTACCTTGTTAGATGACTTGTATTAAAAGCAGTGAAGCAAAGAATCAGTAACCTGGGCCCTTGCCATTTCTGCAGTGCAGCCAATACACATATCACACCATTTATGCAGAAATTATGTATGTTGAGCATGCTTTCCTGGACTATAAGTGCAACAGACTAGAAATTATGACTTTGTTATGATATTTCAATGTTCTGCTTTTTGAAGTTATCCCTGAAAGCCGTTATTATTAGATGCAGGACTGTTGGGTATCACAAGAAATACCCTTGTTTGTACATTATCCTTAAATAAGGATGCATGTGTATATTTATATTTTATGTCCACATAAACCTGTAAATGCATAAACTACTGTTCGCAAAGACATGGCTATACCTAAACAAAGTGAAATGATTACTGGTTTACAGTGTTATTTAGTTTATGAAAAAAAAAAAAAATTAAGGAAACGTATTTTGACTGCTGCTCTTATTAAAAATTATATTGCTGGAACATGTGGTCTTTTGCTGAGAATATATTTCAAACCCAACTTTGGCAACTCATGGTCTTGCTGAGAAAGCTCATTAGAATTAATGGGGTAATTGGGAAAAAAGGGCTTGTATACTGGAGGAATGCATCATGAGATGCTGGCTTCAGTGGGGAAGCTGTTTTAATGCTTCCTGGAACTCCTGGAACTGTTCCTATGCAGTAACACCACATGCTTGTCAGCACAACGATTTGTGTGTGGGGCTGCATCAAACAAATAGGAGAAGATAATCCAAGAACGCAGTGGATTGTTTGACTTGCTTTAATTAAACTCTTTTCCTTATTTCAGTGCATCTGAAAATTATACTGCTATGAAAAAATAATCATAAGGTGAAGTTATTCAGGATCCATAACTTCTTCATTCACTTTTGTTAAAATCTCCAGACTCTTGCAAATCAACACCTTGGGAACAGCACCTAGCCCCCTAATAAATTTGATTTTGAAGGCAGAATTGCACTGCTATTCATAGTGCCTCATTTTCCAGAAGGGAGAGAATTTTGTTGGTCAGTGCCTTGAAAAGTTAAAATGTAATTGTTCTGATATTATGGTTTGGTGGGTGGGTGGGATTACTTCACTATTCAAAAGCCAAAGAAAGCCCCCAGATTACCCACAGATTTTCTTAAAAGAAAATTTTAGATGAAAACAGGAGTTATCAGATTTGCATAACCAGCAATTAAAAGTACAAGTATGAATCTTTCTTACTGAAGAGACAAAACTGAAACAGCCAAAAAGTTTGCTGTGAATTTAAAGAAACAAGTTGCATGCTCTTCTTATTTCTGAAATTAGTAAAGAAGACATGGGGAGAGGTTTCTATTTCTGTTGGATAATTATGATCATATGGTATTTTCTTACTACAGTTACCAAATATACATTGTGAAACTCATGCCCACATTTAGTTAATAGAATATTCTGAGCTCTTGTGCTCTATTGATATATACATAGTGTAGTTCCAGTTTTTGCAGAAGTGCATAAATGCATTAGCTGATGGACTGAAAGTGCTGAGAAGTGCCACTATGAACTATCACTTAACAGTTCCAGTTATTAAATCATATCAACCCTGCTAAATATATCAAATAACACCTGAAGGAGTGCATTACAAATGATGTGTCACTCATGAGAAAATATACCTCTTTATAAATATGTTCTTTTTGAACTCTTTGTCTTTTTATGCAAGCATATGCAAGAGAACACTGGTCACAGCGTGCAATGAAAATCTGATTGTGCTTTTAATTCTTCAACTATTCAGATGTGATGTTTTGATGAATTTAATTCTTTTTCATCTTGTCTTCACTTTTTTCTCCCTTTGCCTGTCTCTATTCTTTGTCCTTTGTTTACATTTTGAAAGCTGTGAAACTTGTGAATAATCTCTTCTCTTATACAAAGTTCTTAGGTTACAAAAATCCATAAATAGATCAGGCATAGATGAAATGAAAAAGAAAGGCAGTGTTATCTCACTCAGACTGAAGGTGGATTAGCAGTATGCCCTTGCAGTGAAAAGGAGATTTCAGCCTCCTGGTCAGCACTGGGAGAGCAGAACCAGCAGGTCAGGAGTGGTGATCATTCCTCTCTACTCAGTATCTTTCCTCCATTTTAATATGAGAGAAAGAGCTTAAAATCATATGCCAGTTTCTGATTGACACTGAAAGCCAAGCAAAATTTCTTGGAAGTGTTAAAGTCCTCTGGATCTGTGCCTATATTAAAGTATTATATGGAATATCTTTTTAAAAATCATTGCTAATGCAAAAATCTGGTACAATAATGGTGGTTTTTTTTCTGAAAAATAGGCATTGAGATGCTCTTAATCATTCTTTTCTATGTAGTATCACCTTAGTAGCTACTGTATTCGAAGAACAAATACAAAGTAGCAGGA
>VZSU01000702.1:4070989-4082825 GCA_013398715.1 Nesospiza acunhae
TCAACGTGTTATCTTTCTATACAGTAAATACTCAATTACTATAAAATATTTCTGTGAAGTTTTCATAAGGGTAGTATACTTTAAGTAAAAGCTCTCAGTAGAAATAAGGAAGAAAAATAGCTAGCACTGAATGTTAATGACATAAGACCTGTGCAACCCCATTCAGTCTTGCACAAGAGGAGAAAAGATACATCTTTATTCAACAGCTACTTAATATTTATTCAATAGAGGTACTCAGGGAAGGAAAAGAGATTAGGACATGCAGCCTTCCCGTTCTGACAGATAAATATAGTGTAATTTGGAAGCTGCAAGGAGGAATTCATTTTACCTTTACAGTGTTGCCATGTATAATAAAATTAGAAGTGTTACTTATTATTACATTAACAAGTTAAAGGCAAAAAGCTCTGTACTAGCTCATGTACATTTATCTAGTTCATAGATTTCTTAGTTTTCCCTAAAGGGCAATCCCCATATCGACGATACTGAAAAAAAAAGTTTTTTTCTATAATTTTTCTACATTGTTACTGAGCCATGGATTATCTTGAATCTATTGAGTCACTCAAAAGGACAGTCACTTTCAGACTGGTCATTGCATCTTATTTCCATCGTTATAATGTTTCTCAGGTGGAGAAAGTACCTTTCTCCCTTCCCCGAAATTAATACTTCTGCCTTTCCATTTTCTAAAACTACCCTTATTTACCTCATACATTCTTTCCTTTTATTTTGATTTTTACTGCCATAAACTGACACAAAGAAAAGAAAATAAATTGTAAATTTAATGTTATATTTTTGTGAGAAACATTAGAGATACTGGGATATTTGTTGTAGAGGAATAGAAATCATTGAAATCTACAAGATAAGGGTAAATATGGCATTTCTCTTTTGGCTTTATTTCAGATGCTATGGTTTCATCACTAAATCAGAAAAAATCAAGTCTGGGCACACTTCAGACTAAACTTGCTATTAGGAATTCCCAGAAGAAATGTAACTGCATTTTATTTTCTGTCTAGTATCATTATTACAAAATAAATTTTTACAGAATTTTCACAGAATGACAGAATATGCTGTGTTGGAAGGGACTCACAAGGATCATTGGGTCCAACTCCTGGCCCTGCACAGGCCACCCCAAGAGTCACACCATGTCATGTGCCTGAGAACACTGTCCAAATGCTCTTTGAACTCTTTTGTCAGCCTGGGCTGTGACCACTTCTCTGTTTCAGTGAACCAGCCACCCTCTGGGTGCAAAACCTTATCTTGATATCCAACCTAAGCATCCCCTGACACATCTTCAGGCCATTCCCTTGGGCCTTGTCACTGTGTCTATAGAGAAGAGATCAGTGCCTGCCCCTCCTCTCCCCCTCACAAGGAAGATGCGGTGAGGTGTCCCCTCAGTCTCCCCTTCTCCAGGCTGAACAGACCAAGTGACCTCAGCTGCTCCCCATGGCTTCCTCTCAAGGCTCTTCATCATCTTCATTTCTTCAGTGCCCTCCTTTGGACGCTTTCTAATAACTTTAGATCCTTCTTACATTGTGGCACCCAGAACTGCCCCCAGCACTTGAGGCGAGGCTGCTCCAGAGCAGAGCAGAGCAGAGCAGGACAGAGCAGAGCTGAGCAGGACAATCTCCTCCCTTGAGGATTGTCCCTTGCATTGGGCACAGAGGGCCATGCTGTGCCTGATGAACCCCAGGACACGGGCGCTCTCCTGGCTGCCAGGGCACTGCTGGCTCATGTTCAGCTTGCCATTGACCAGGACCCCCATGTCCCTTTCCATGGCTCTGCTCTCCAGCCTCTCATTCCCCTGTCTGTCCACACATCCAGGGTTTCTCCACCACGGGTACAGAATCCAGCATATTCCCTGGTTGAATTTCATACAGTTGGTGACTGCCCAACCCTCTAAAATGTTGAGGTCTCTCTGCAGGGCCTTTCTACCTCTGAGGGACCAACAGCTCCTCCCAGCTTTGTATCAGCTGTGAACTTCCTTAGTATCTGTCCTGGATTAGGGCAAATTTGGGAGGAAACTTTTGGAGTGGTCTTGTCTATAAAGCAAATTTAAGCTGTCTCTCCCCCAGCTGGTTTGAAAGACACAATTCTTCAAGAAAACTGGAAAAAACCTGTTTATTTGACAAGCAAAGTATTCACAAACCTGAGAAAGTGAATAATATTAAACAATGGAACCTCTTGTTGTTCTGAAGAGATGGCCAGTCTAGAAAGTGCTGTTGTAGTTCAGAGTCCTTTTTGTAGATGTATCCTCAGCTGTGTTTCAGTCTCTTGGGGACTCAGGTCTGATGTCCCGGCTGCAGTGCAGCTTGGGGGCCCCTGGACAATAGTCATGTTATAGACTGAACCATAGCTGAACAGTTCCAAAAAACTGGCCTCAGCTATCTAAAATATACTAACTAAAAGCAAAGGTGAGCTCTCTCCCGTTCCCTGTCCATGCTGCAGACCACATGCACCCAGAGAGAGAACTGAAGCTCTTATTTCTATGTTTTCAAATACAAAATAATTCCACTGCTTTTCCTTCTCTGCCCCTTTGCTCTTGGAACTAGATGTAAAAACACAAAACTTATTTCCGGGCTAAACAGACAAATTCAGCACCACAAAGTCATGCCAGGACATTATCCTTTCCAGTCCTGGGCCCAGGTCATTGCTGGAGGTGTTGAAAGGCACAGGGCTGAGGATGGAGCCCTGCAGAAGCCCACTAGTCAAGTGTCCCCAGTCTGGTGTCACCCCATTCACTGATGTCACCCTTTGTGTCTGACCCATGAGCCAGCTGCTTACCCACCCCATGATGGGCTTATCCAGCTGTGAGGTGGATGTTTTGTCCAGAAGGATACTGGGAGAGACAGTATCAAAAGCTTTACTGAAATCCAAAAAGGTTATGCCCACTAGCTTCCCTTGATCAGCTGGGTGGGTTACCTTGTCATGCAATGAATTCAGGTTTGATAAGCAGGACTTTCCTCTTGTGAAGGCAGGCCAACTCTGACTTGGATGGGGAAAATAAAGTAGGCTTCCTTACTTTTCTGCTGCATCTCTGCAATAACCAACAGCTGCTGCAGTTCAATCAAAGCCAATAAAAATATTTCAATAATAGTTCTGCTGAATAATATTTTACATCTTTTATATAAGACTATGTTTTAGGTTTGTCTGTCAAAAATTCCAGAAATTTTACCTATAGGGTTAAATTTTCATTTTAGGAAAAAGTTATGGAGCATTTAAAATAAAACTCTACTAGTATCGCAACACAAAATTTGCTGTTAGCAAGTCTAAACCAAGTGATCTGAAGAACCTCCCACATACTTTCTTCCATGCTTGAGGAGTAAGTGTTATTATGGTAACAGATCTTCCATGCTTGTCATAAGAAACCAAAAAGGTAGCTCATATTTAAAGATATTTTTATAATTTGGCTAACTGATGATTACTTCCATAAAGATAAAGTGTGTTTCGAATAGAACTTGAGTGAACTCTGTTACCTTGATAGTGTTCTGAGTCCTGGTAAACAAAGCTATAGAAAAAGCCTTTTTTCATTTTGTGCAAAGAAATTTTGCCAGCATAATCTTCAAAGATGCACTTTCAATATTCACATGAGAGAAACAGAGCTATTGTTGAACATCTGCTTTAGTATTTCAGCAGTTATGTTCAAGATCAGCTTTGATAATGGGGAAAACAATTTATCTTTTAAATGAGGGGAAAAGTTATTTGGTTAAATAAGTAAATATCAGTTAAAGTTTGGGCAAAATCTCTGTGTTTTCCAAAAGAAATCCTCAGTAAGATTATGAAATGCTATTTTCAGTGTTTTCGTCTTTTATATCTTGTTCTTTACAAATTGTATTATTGTAACACATAGAAGATTGTGGTGGACAAGTCCTATTAGATAATTGGCACCATCATAGTGCCAGACATAGCCTTATTGGGAAATGTTTGAAGTATTACTGTTACTGAATGTAATTGACTCACGTAGGCAAGAAATGCTTCAACCAGCATTAGCTAATAGAGGAGAAAATTGTTGTAAAAAATAATGTCCAATGAAGATTTCTACCCTCTCTCAGGTGAAGCAGCTACATTTTAACAATTTGGTGAGTGACATGGAGCAGTTGGCTCTGCATAGTTTTTGATCTATCATCTGTTGTACTTGAGCTGTTACTTCAGACATATTTTAAGGTGGGTGTTGCATTTGATTCATTCCCCATTGCTTAGCATCAGTGCTTAGCATTTATTTTACCACTTAACCATGGAAATAATCTAATTATATGTTTCAGTAGTTTCTCTGAGAAGACTTACTCTCCTTAATTTTAGGTAATAAGTGAAAAATACAATAATAGTAAAAAGATGTGATAATAATTTAAGGGTTTTCCCACTATAAAGCAAATAATATAAACTACAGTTACATGTCAGTAGTTTTCAAGATATAAGACTTTTTTATATATTCAATTCTTAATATTTATTATTTGTGTAGTGAATAGCCATTCAGATTAGAGCATCATTGCCCAGCATAATGTTGTGACATATTAATTCTAAATTCCTACTCCAAAGTTTTAAGAAAGGAGTTCAGAAGCTGATTGATATCACAATTATAAATGCACCTCCTGTCTTTTGCCTTTTGTTATTTTGTCTATTGTCTCGTGAGAGACATAATAATAATAATAATAATAATAAAATAATCTGAAGTGCTGCTGTAGGCTCATCACTACTAGGAGAGTAAAAAAAAAAAAATAGAGAAGGATTAGGACCAGTTGTCCCAGATATAAATACTCTGCTCCTTTAAGTTATGCATTTAAATTTTTTATGTGACTTGGAATGACACAGGATATAAAAACATACTTGGGAAATATAAAGGAAAGGCATAAGCAAATGACTAAATGGATTGCAGACAGGATATTTATGTTAAATCTGCATGTATGCGTTGGCCTTCTATTCACTGGAATGAGAAGTTCAGGTTTAGGCTGGATAAACCTAATCCTGCCTTTGATGTGCTTGTGCTGCAGTATTTAGAGATATTAGCTAAGCTAACAGACAAAAGGAATATGTAGGTCAATCTTGTACTTAAAACTCTCTAAAAAAATTGAAAAAGTGACCTTTTTGCTCAGAAAAAACCATTTCACAATATTGGTAGTAACTAATAAATGTGTTGCAAGCAAGGAGTGAGAGAGTGATTTCAGCTTCATTTCAAAAGCTATGAACAGTTTAATGCAGTTCCCGCACACAAGTTTTTGTTGTTTCATTCTCCAATATTACAGTCTTAAACACAAGTCTATTGCCTGTAGGATAACATTACAAATTCACAGAAATAAACAGTTGCATGCAGAACATAATTCACATGTGTGTGTGTGTCATAAGGAACCACATGCAGCTGGCAGGCAGAATGAAGTTGTTTGGTATGTGTTAAATGATGAGGTACTGTTGTTTGCGGCAGATGTAGTGAAAATATACTTATTTCTCTTTTGGGACTGAGCTGTTTCCTCAACCTTATTGAACTGCCCACAGCTTAGGAGAGTTTGTTGGAACTTTCATATTTTTTTTAGTTACTTGTCAATGGAAAAGTTGTTTTCATTCAAAGTAAAATATTTGTTATTTAAGCATACTCTTCATTATTTCTAAAGTCCTTCCATTATTACCTTAATGACTTTTACACAAAACAACTAGGAAAACTTTTGTTAAGACATCTTTTTTTTTTGTGTTCATTTAAGTAGAATATGTTAATGAGTCTGATTTTATGTTGGAAAGTGCTGAATTCTAATTTTATTTTACTTCATGCTGAATTCTAAAGCCAGCATTCATTCCTGAACACACAGTGCTTTTACAGCACCAAAACTCTGCATTTCAGAGGCTGCTGTTCACCCACTTTGATGACAACATATGGTATCATAAACTATATCCTAGTAGCTTATTGATTTCACATTTTTCTTCAGGCACATTCAATCCATTGCTGCATATATGAAACCTAGTCCCTTTCAATATTCAATAACAAACACTGCCACAGATCATTTAACTTGTCTGACTTTATACAAAAACTGATGCCAATCAAGAGAAGTAGGAAAAAGAGCATTATGAGACTCTTCCTTGTACCTCTGGCAATTGAAAAGTTCAGGACTTATATTTGAACATGGCATAAAATAGCATTTTGGCAGTCTTTTGTAACTGTATTATGTGTTCTTCATAAGAACTCGTTAAAAGGGATACTCATACAAGGTATAATTATTTTTTTTACATGGTGGGATAATAGTAGGGGTTATACCTTCCTTTAAAATTATGAAATTATAATTAATTATTATTAGATACATTGTCAGAGTTTTGTTTTAGGAGATAAGTTACTAACTAAACTCTTCTACTGCTGTATTTAATTCCTGATGTTATTTCTTTGTAGACATCTTAATTTTAGATAACTGATGAACTTTGCCTAACAGTATTTTTGTGACTGACACAAACAGATCCTGATAAGAACTTGTTTTGCTGTAGACTTCGTACCTGAAATTTTGCCTTTGAAATATGCATATACCTATGTGCGTGTGTGAATGTAGGTATATGTATAAACCCAGATATATGTGAATTTAAGAAATCCAGGTGTTCATGAATTTGGAACAATATTACTGTAACTCTTCCAACTCTTGCATATTTAGCAGTTACATTTTTTTTTTTTATTTCATGGCCGCATATATCTTTTTAAACAATTAATGTTATCATAAGACATCTCGGTAAGATATCTTGAAAAATATATGTAATATTTTGCTTTTTAGGTACATATTTCTTCATTCTTTATTTCTGTAGTCCTTTTAAAATTAATTTTTATTTCTTGTTAATTTCTTATTATTTGGATATATTTTCTCTTGTTTAGCTACAACATGACTTCCTCTGTTTTTCCTGTTACTTAAGCTGGGGCATGACTGGTGGAATCAGAATTGGGAGGGAAGAAGTGAGCTCTATGCCATGTAAGGCAGAACAGCAGTTCCTCAGGGGGTCTGCACAGTTTGAGCTGTTCCTGTGCTACTGGACAGGTCCCATGGTGCCAGACTTACAACTCAGCTCTGGCCTGGCACATGCTCTGCCATGCTCAGGTCCCAACAGGTCCCTTTTTCTTTAGGACTCCCTCTAAAATGCATCTGATTTTTTTTTTAAGACTTGTTTTTTCAAGGGACTGATCTAGTAAATTTTTCAATTGATGCTCTGAAGTTGTTTTTTTTTTTTTTTTACTTAAACTGCTTTTGTAGGAACATGATTGCCTGGGAAGGTCCTTATGCCAGGCAGCAGACAGTTATAAAGATACAACTATAAAGACCTTGATGGAAAGGTTTTTTCTGTGTTTTGAATTCCAGCACAGGGCTGTGAAAACAGGATATCTCACTGATCACTCCTCTAGGGACATTTAGAGAGGACAGGAGGCTTAGCAAAATCTCTGTATTACATATCAATATATTTAACTGGGACCACAAAAACCACTTCTTTTTGAGAAGTCATATAATATATATTCTTTATATAAAGAATATTTGGAGTGCATATGAGAGAAATACTTAAACCTGTAAGGAGTAACAGTGAGGAAATTAATTTGTCACAGAATCCAACAAAGTAATGAAGAATTACTGCAATAAATGAATAAAAAAATCTGAAGAACCTCCTTTGGTTGGCTGTTTATTGCTGTTTATTACACATTCCCTTCTGTAGAAAAGCAAGAGATCTCTGCATAAACACTGTGTTGTTTTATGGTCAGAGGCATGAGAATGTGTCTGTGCTTGGTATCTCCACACCGGAGAAGAATAAATATTACTTAAAAAATGTGTCCAAGATAAAGAAAGAAAACAGCTATTATAGAAGTTTACATTAAAATTTTTCTAGGGCAGTATCACAGTGAAGTTAAATATACATTTACCTTATTTATCATATGGGACAAATAACCAGAGCAATAATAGGGCTTTTTCTAAGTCACTTGGTCCTACTCTGCACAGTTTCCCTAGCACCATTATTAAATTACAGATACATTCTGAATTTTTTTAAAGAATAGCTAACATATTATCTGAAATACTTTTACAATTGCTATATTTTGAAAATATTTCAGAATTATAAAATATCAGTGATCTGAGACCATCAGAACTTGACCATATTCTAAGTGCGCATAGTGACTGCAATGAGTTTTTATATGATCTCTTTCTTTTAACAGAATGTCTTTTTAACCCCATAACTATTTCTATTAATTGCAAAGCCACCCTAAAACCTAAAAACCAAAGTTTTTGAGGAAAATATCTCCTGCAAGTAAACAAAATTAAACTCCATTTTGTCAACATCTTTCATATTTATACTGGATAAAGATCCTTCTCTGAATACCATCCTGAATTATCTCACTGGAAAATAATTGCATCTATTGATTCTCAGCTAAGGAAAAGTTAATGGACCCATCCTGAAATCAATGATCATATTCTAAAATACAACATTTATATTAACATTACAAGGGAGACAAATCTAACACGCATAAATAATAAAAAGGAAATCACAGAATACAGTAAGGCAACTACTCAGGAAATTTTCTGTTCTCCCTCTGTTCTCCCATATCTTCTAAACTCCTTGCTGAGTGCCAGTAGTTGTTTTCCTTAGCAGCTTTGGCCAGTCAACACGTAGCTCCAATCTTCTCTTCCCACAGAAGAAAAATCATTAATTTTGATTTGATGTACAGGTAATAAGAAAAAAAAAACCCTCCAAAAATCCAAACATAACAAAATCCAGGGAGAAGGGCAGATCTGTAAGAGTAAAAATGAAAATTTACTTCAGTTAACCTTAAGGCTTGGTTGATACAAACCTTAATAAAGGTTAAAAATCAGGTCAGGCTCTGTTGATGTTAAGCATATTTGTTCCAGGAGAATATATAAAAAAAGTCTTCTGATAGTACTAGGATATGAAAAATTTGGAAGAAACTATCTCAAAGTATGAAAAATTACCTGAAATTCTTATATTAGGGTTTTCATGTTCTCTCTCTTGTCTCTGTTATCAATAAAGAATATATATATGTGTATATGCCTGTATGTATGTATATATTATATATATATATGTATATATATTCTGTATATATATATATATATGCATATCTATTATGTATATATACTTATTCACCAATGTAATGTTCTGTTTTACATTGTTCTAGAGAATGTATTTGATGAGTAAGGAGACCACTTCTCTCTCAGAATGCTCCTTGCTGACATCTTTGCCTAAACAAGTATCTTGCTCAGCAACCCTCAAAAGGCAAGGCAAAAGGGGGAAGAAAAGAAATCCCTGTTCCTCATTAATGTCCTTTTTTCAGCAGCTCAGCTACTGAGTAATTTCCATTTACTGTTTCACTTAATGATTTCCTGAGTTCAAGGCCGTTTCCACTGGGAATGGTAAAGGCTCTCTCCCTCCAGCAGTACTATCAGCTCTTAGTCTAGAAAAGGCAGACATTGCCATTTCACCTATTCAGAAGTTAATTCAATGCCTAATTATTTAAAATTATATATAAAACAAGTCTCATCACAGTAAGTCAGGTCACAGCCACAGTATGCAAGTCTACCAGGGCTCATAGGAAGACAGGATACATTTTATCTTTGTCTCCATTAAAGTATCCAGTGTTTTAAGAATTAAAGCGGTGTAATGCTTTATGTTATGAGTTGCCAGAGCAGAAGGAGATGGTTTCTGCTCAGCCTTATGCCAGTGCCTTGCACGTAGCTCTCGTCCACTTTAGACTCCCAGTAATCTGTGCCAAAACAGTGTAAAGGTGATCTAGGTTAATGTTGAGCTGCTAGCCACTCTTAGTGTGTAAAATAGCTTCTTACTGTTGCATTTAAACAGGAGAAAGTTATCAAGTGTATACAGGCAACAAGTGTTGGAGGTGCATTTGGAGATATCTACACCCGAGGAATGCCCAGCTCCTTTTCTGCATGGATAGTTTCTTTTAAAAGTGAAAGTGTTACAATAAGACCTGACCCTGATAAGGGTGTACACATGAAGCTGGGTGTACACTTTTCCCTCTGTCCAACAAATACCTCACATGTTGCTAAAAGAAACAAGGAAATTCTGAATGCAGCCAAACACAAAGGAATGTGGCAGTCTAAGCTGGTGTTTTCTGACATGCACCATGAGTTACCTGTAAGAAATGAGATTTGCTTCTGGGCTTAATATGGCTATTAACACAATGTATTTTAATTTCTTGGTGAAACTTAGTACTAGTATTGATTTCAAATGACAAACAACATCTCCAGGTAACCTTTTTACTTTGCATTTCAATACTTCTGGCACTTTTGGCAATTCTAAAGAGCTGAACTATATAGGACATGACAAATTATCTAACAGTTTTTGAAGCTATTATTTGTATCTAGATTTACAAGTGATTTAAACTTTAAAGCACTTACTTGAAAGTGGAAGGAATCTCTTTTACAGTAAAATTATACTGAATGAAAAATACAACTGCATAGTATGACTGCCTATATTTCTACTACAGAATAGACTTATCTCCTGCAATCTTACCAAATCTTTGCCATCCCTGCCCTATTGGCATCACCACATTCCTTTCTGTTATTGCTAACTGCATCATGTTTAAAGTGGATTCTACAATGCATACGCTGTCGCAGACATTTCTTTTGTGAAAATCCATTCTTAGGATTTTTCCTGCTAAAGCTGAGAAGTTTCAGCAAGATGTAAACAATGGTTATCTGCTGCTGTGGAATGCAACAGGTCCGTCTGGATTGGCCCATCTTCGATGTTTATAATTAATGGTCAATCAAGAGCCAAGCTATCTTGGACAGAGTCTGAGAGAGTTGCTTTGTTATCATTCTTTTCTTTTCTATTCTTAGGTTAGCTAGCTTCTAAGGAAACCTTTCCTTCTCTTTCTTTTTAATATAGTCATAATGTAATATATATATACCATAAAATAATAAATCAAGCCTTCTGAACATGGAGTCAACATTCTCATCTCTTCCCTCAATCAAGAACCCTTGTGACCACTGTCACACATATACCATTCACTTTTTTATTTCTTTTTATTTGTGGTGACATATTGTCATAGAGCAAGCAGTAAACATTTGTTAGGCTTTAAAACATAATTTTTAAATATCTGGAAACAAGTACAGGAAAGGAAAATACTTGCTGGTTCCTTTCTTGATTGGACCAGCAGGCATTTCCCAAATCTCCTGCATATTTTGTGCCAGTGCCTTTTCGAAATCAGCAGCCTCATCCTCATTTTCTTCACTGGACTTTTGTTCCTGGGCATAGCTGGGGGTAATTTTTTGAGCTACAGCTAAGCAGCTTTTGAATGTTGGGCTGGGGGTGGGGGGAGTGTGGGAGAGGAATTTGCCATTTTGTTTATTTATTTCATAGCTATTAATTGTAATTTTTTCTGTTTCCCCTTTCTCTGCTTTCTCAGTAGTTCCCTTGATATTGTTCACATCAGAGACAGGACAGGAGGGAATCTGTTTGAAATAAGTTTTGCCTGACAAGATTTCCAGAGAGGGTCATAAGGTGAGCAGCAATGACAGTGGAAAATCAAAAGTGAAGAGCATTCCTATTGCAAATACTTATGTGTGTATGTTCAGTTGCAGGACTATGTTTTTGTTGGGATGATGAAATTATAGTGAGTTGGCCCCCATGACTGAAATGTTGCAAAGGAATGATACAGGATCTTTCAGAAAGACAGGAAAATATGATGAGGAGGAAAATTTCCTTTTATATGACACAGCAGCTTAAGGTCTTGGAAATCTACCTAGTGGTGGATGAGCAGCCAATGGGGATTTCACATGTTAGAATTAGGCAAAGGTAGCATTATAGTGTCTACAATAGGCCACCTGACCACAGAGTCAACTGTGGTTGACCATAGTTCTTCAACCAGCGG
>VZSU01000702.1:4082887-4096738 GCA_013398715.1 Nesospiza acunhae
GTGTCTTCAATCACCTTGATATGTGTTGGAGGGACAACACGTCAGCACATAAACAATCCAGGAGAATCTTTCACTACTTTGATGATACCCTCCTCTGCAAGTGATAGAGAGTCAGCAAGGAGAGATGCTGTGCTGGGCCACAAACTCACCAATAAGGAGTATGTAAACACCAGAGGCAGCCTTGATGCAGTGACGGGAGCTGAGTGAAGGAGGAGCTCCAGAATCTGGGAGAAGGTAGAAGGGTGATTGAACTAGTGGTGTACCCCTGTGGATAGTCCTGGATCCACTCGTGTTTAACATCTTCATTAATGATTTGGACAATATTGTAGAGTGCACTATCAGTAAATTTGCATCAGAATCAGACATAAAACTGGAAAAAGTGGATGAATCACCAAAGGTCATGCTGTCTTCCAGATGTACCTCAACAGGCTGGAGAGGTGGGAGGACAGGAGCACCTAAAGTTCCGTAAGGGTAAATGTAATGTCTTGCATCTGGGGTGAAAAAACCTGGTGGCCACCCAGCTGGAGAGAAATTCAATTGGGTGAGTTTCAAAGTCCAGCAAAGGGTCATGAAGACAAGAATCTCTGCTATGAGAAATCTGGGACTGTTTTGCCTGGAGAAGAGAAGACTCAGGGAGGGTTTTATTAATGTATATAAATTCCTGGAAGGAGGGTACAAAGAAGATGGAGCCAGGATCTTTCGGATTGTTCCCAGCCATGGGACAGGAGGCAATGGGCATGAACAAAAATGCATAACGTTCCATCTGAACATCAGGAAATATTTACTGACTGCAAGAGACATCCAAAAGCTGCAGATGGTCTTGGGCCACTTGCTCTAGGCTGTCCTGCTTTTGCAACTGGGTTGGACTAGATGAGCTCTGGAGGTCCCTTCCAATCTCAGTCATTCTGTGACTGTGATATTCAACAGAACTTTTAGACATGTTGATATGCTGGTGTATATTAAAAATTACTTGTTTATGTGACATGGGGTAGGATTTGTGTGCAACAACTTTTGCTTTTGAAGTTCTTAACTCTTTAGGTATGTAACAGTTTTTTATCTGGATTGTGACAGTGATGAAAAAGGTACGTTCGAATCACTAGTTGAAAAAGGTGCTAAACTAGACAGATATGAATTTAACCAGTTTGGAAGATCTATGGTGTCTCTAAGCTACTTATACATGTATTTAAGCTATAAAGAAAAGACTGGTAAGAAACTGGAGAGTTTTCTAATTTTGTCGAAATACTTTTCTCTGAAATTCATATTAATACAGTGACTTTTATGGTATTAACTACATTGGCTTGATAAATCCTTTACATTTATTTAAGCTAATGAGACATAGAACTAACTCCTTACCCATCTAATTTACCTGTAGGATAATCACTCTTCACAAGCCTCATAAAAAAAATGCATTGAAGGATTATACAGTCCAAACGTGTGATGAACAGGTGCTTTCCATCACAAAACAAAGCTAGCCAGAAAGTTGATTCAGAATAAAACTTTTGAATGCAGACCTAAAGATAATAGTGGTAGCCATCCATTTTGGCTAGTGGCTTGCATGCCTGCAGCTTTGGTTTATGCTGCATGTCATAACAATGCTAGCAATTATTAATTTGTCTGGTTTTGACAGCTGTAGTACTTGCAGAGGAGCAGAGAGAGAGAAACAGGGCCAATATAGAAAAGTGCACTACAGTAAGGTTTGTAAAGAACTTCCAAAATACCACAGCTGGGGCTAAAACATTGAGCTAGATGGAAAAAATGCAATAGGAAAAATTTTGAAAAAAAATTGGCATTTCAAAGCTAAAGCTCCCGTAAAAACATTCCTTGGTTTTCTATTTGCTCAAGTTGTATTTAGGTTATATTTTGGACAGGAATTTTTTATTGCAAGGGCAGTGAGGCACAGGCACATGTTGCCCAGAGAAGTTTTGGATGCCCCAGCCTGGAAGTGTTCAAGGCCAGGCTGGATGGAATCTAGTGGGAGATGTTCCTGCCCATGGCAGGGCGGGTTGGAGTTAAATGATATTCAAGGTCTATTAACAGCCCTGAACATTCTATGAACCTACGATCCTATGATAAACACTACTTCTTGGGTTGCCTTTCAATAGAAACTGGGAGCTAAGTAACCTGCAATGAGGCTGTATTTTGACTTCCCTTTATATTTCCTGAATAATTTTGTGTGCTTTGCTGCCAAATCTTACTGCAGAAATGTTGAATGATGAAGAGATTTTTTTCATAGTTAACCCTGTCAAAAACATTTTTTTTATATTTTAGTGACTCCTCTGAGTGTTGTATAGTATTAGAGATCTAGAACACCTAAATTTGTTCATTATCTGATAATTGAGTTTCATACATTGAAGAATTTTCTTTCAGGATGTCCTCTTACTTTTAGTTTCTTTGAGAACAGTAATGTGGCAAAAGCTCAAGATGACTGGATGAACAATCTGATCTAGTTAAAGCTGTTTCTGTCCATGGCATGACAACTGGGATGATGTGATGTTTAAGGTCTCTTCCAACCCAAGCCCAATTGAATTCCATGATTCCCTGTTGAATGATATGCTGTCCAAGGAATTTCAGCAGTCTGTGGTGCCCTGCTTCTGTCCTTACCTTTGCTTCAGTGATTGTTTTTGTGTTCCAGACTACTTTCTCTTTATTTATTTCTTACTATCAGAAGTCTGACAGTAAAATATTAAAAGCATGATTTTGCCAAGGTTTTTTTATACAATTACTTTTCTACTTCATACTATTCCCAGGTCTGAATGTAAAGAACAGTAGTTTTTTCATGTCTTCTAATATTAAATTATAAGACTTTCTAACATATACTCAAGAGTTTAAATGACAACCCTTGCTGTTACCATTCAGAATATTCTGTTCTTGTTCTTAACTGGATTTTTAACAATAATTAATAGATATACCAAAAAAGCTTACATTTCTAAATTTCCTTTGTCTATTGTAAGATTCATGACCCAGGTATAAATGCAGACTCTGTCTGCTGAATAGTTCATTAGACATGTTCCACATGATGTAATTATTATTTTTTGTCTTTATTAATGAAAATTTTTATTACACCTTTATTACTCATTTTAGTGGTTGGGTATTGTTCATCCTCCACATCTCAGTACACTGTTAATTAGCTTTTTTTTGCAAGACTCTGTTGCAAATCCACCTATTACAAACTTGGAGGGAGCCTTGAAATGGGATTTTTGTCAGTGCCATGTTCTAAACTGTGCTGGGGAACTCTCATACAACCCCAATTTATGTGCAACCCCAATTTATGTGCAACCTTGATGTATTAGAGGTACTGTATACCAACTATATTTACCTCTAAAACAAATTAAAACCTTCTCTTGTTAAAACAATCTTGCATTTTACTTTCATTAATTTCATATATCATTTTGTTAAATGAAAAGTATGTATCAATCAATTGATGATGACTGCACAAGAGACATCTTTCTATTAGTTTAGTATATCAACCTGATAAAAAAGTGTAAATAATTTATTTATTTTTTCCAAAATTTAATATTCTTTTCAAAGTGGGACAGAAAGAGCATCTTGCCACTTGTATTATGCACTTGTTTGCATGTAGAATATTACCTTGCTTGTCAATACAAATATTGTTTATGAAAAATAGTGCCAAAATTACTGTAGTTCCCATTTTCTGTTCTTAGAATTCTTACATTGCTCATGTTACTATGACTCCTCAGTATCCTTATGTCAAGTTAAAGAGTGTATTCATTTACACCTATGGCAAAAATTGAATATTTGCTCTACTACAGAAGTCAGGATCAGAAAAATGTGTTTAATCTAGAGACTGTCTGGCAATAGTGATGTCCTGTTTCCATAATTTGGGCAGGGCTGCTGATAAAGCTGTTTGACTATAACATGCATTTCCTTTAATTGGTTGTAATTATGTCATTCCAAGACTATGGAGGCAACGGATGACTCTTATTTATTCTGCTCTAATCATGTGTTTATTTACTGGAAATTATAAGGCCTTGTTTTCAGCAAAGTACTGGCTTTTGTCCTGCAAGTGTCATTTTGAGCTGCAATGTTGTCAGTCCATCTTTTTCTCTGTCGCTATAACTAAGCCAGGTAGGCTGACACCTTTACTTCACTGGCCACCAGTGCTTTGATCTGCATGGGTGCTGAGAAGAGTCTTTTCATATTTCACTTTGGAACAGATACAGTGGGTATTTTTTTCCTAAGAATTATATTATACATCTCAAATGCTTATTTGCAGAAGCTGCTTTCAAAATTTGTGTGAAGTACTGGAAGACCAGAAAATCCCTTGGTATATAGTTGCCTTGACACGTTTGAAAAAGTGATTATAATATGCATTTAAATCACAATAAAATTCTATAGCACTTTCAAACTATTTGCTAAATAGCAATATTCAGGATTTTTCAGTTTTAAGCAAATAATTTTTCCAACAGCTGGAAATGTTTTTTAGCATATGGTGTATTTATGTGTATTGAGCTGTCTGGCATGTGAAGTTGAATTTCTCTAAAGTCTTTAGAAAAAATTTATAATGTACAAAATAGAAGGATGATCTAAAATTTTAACCTGCAGTCAGCTAAGAATTATATTGTAATAAAAAGGGATGTTCTTATTAATATTTTTTGCTCATAGTGTCTGCATATTTCTAGTGACACTGGGGTTTTCTTCCTGAAAAATGGGAAGTGCTGAGTGGTTCTTTCCTTGTAGCTGAGAGTGTCACTTGTGATTGCATTCTCTTTTGTTGTGCTGTGTTCCCAAACTGTCAGTCCTCAGTGATGAAGGGGTTGCATATCTTTATTGGTCATGAGACACAGATGGGAATCACAGTCCTTAGTTAATGTTTCAAGAGAGGACTGGAATTTCAAGAGAGGAGTGGAATTTCAGGTTTTGAAAAATCTGGAGAATTTCCTTTTTTTTTTCCCCCACAGCAACATATTACCAATGCTCCACTTTGGTTCTCTGCACTGTCTATTCATTGCACATCTGTTGTGTTCTGTCCGGGTAGTCAAGGAACAGATTTACCAGGCTTGCTGGTCTTTTAACTCCATGAATACACTTCGTTATTCCACTTGCAGTAGGGAGAATAGTGTTCATTGTGTGTCATTAGAAGAAAACTCCAGGGAGATCAGTTTGACATTAGGAAACATCGGTCAGAACACTTGTTTTCTGAGCACTATTAAATGCACATAGCTAGCAAATACAAGCTCTAGTACCTCTCTGGCTGCTTTTCACTTAGTCATAGAGGATCATAGACGTCAGTGAATGGTTTTCTGCTTTATGTTTGAAGAATCCTTTCAGACTGCACCTTATAACATGAGATCTTAGCCTATTTTCTGCAATGCTCAGTCAACAGTTCTCTTACCTTCCCCAGAGATATTGAGCAGAGTTTAATAGTGGCAGGGGTCACAAGCACAAATTCTCTTAGTATTTTTCTTTTGCTTTCCAAGACTCAAGACTGCCAAAAGCATATCGTGTCTACTTCATTAACTGATATACATACTGAAAAGGTTAGACCATGAGGCACATCCTCATTGGAAGGTACAGCTGAGTACAAGACTTTAAGTTGTTTTGTCAACCCCAGTGACCCTTTTGCTGCTTTTCCACTGATGTTTTTTCTGTGGTCTCAAAGTGATGCCATGGTATGTCCAAGAAAAAAACCTTCACCACAGCATTTCAAGAGAAACATGATCTTGAAATATCATCAAAGATACAGTAAATCTAGAATATTGATTAATTTAATCCATTCTTCAAAATATATTTTTCCATGATTATAATAAAAGCTGTGGCAGTAGTTGTGTTAATACTGGAGGGGTAGGAAGGGAGTAAAGATTCTTCAGTGAGTTTTGAGATTTCTAATACAGCCAGAATAAGAAATTTATCAAGTCATTATCAACTTTTCTTTACAGCCAAAGGTGGAAAACTAATACTGCAATAGATTCACACAGGATAACCTTGTGCTGGGATCTTCCTGTGTGGCAGGGAAACGTCCCATCTCTTAAGTCTAAACCCCATTCAGTTTATAGTTAAAAAATTATTTAAGTGAGGCTTCCCTATTTTGAAGGTGCTTCAGCAGGGAAGGCCGTGGGGTGGTCCCACAGCAGGCAAGCCACATATTTTTTTCATCCATTTTTGTAAAATTGCTTTAAATTTGAAATTTCTAATGTGAATTGTGAGAGATCAAAAAATATGTCTCTAGGAAGTCACAGAAGCCACCTTCAAGGAGTGCTTGGTCTCCTTACTCACTCTTTTATGAAGAGAACTTCCATAAAAATTTCAGGTTTTTCTCTTTTTATATGTTGACTTTTTATTTTTTCTTTAATCTTCCCAATGCAGAAATTTTGTCTTTTTTCTTTTTCAATTAAATTATCATATTTTACTACAACAACAAAAATAATTACAGTGAAAATGGGGCAGTTTTATTTACCTGCACTCTGCTAATGTATATTTGGTTTATATTTCTGCTACTCTATTGTGATGACTCACATCTGCCTACAAGCATAGCCTAGAAATTACCAATCTTTCATTATCAGGCTTAAATACCAAAGCCAAGACAAAATATCTAATGTATGAAACCGATCAGAGATTCAATATTTACCAGGCATTCTGCAATAGCAGCTATTGCAACAAAGATTATTATTATACCATGTTGGATAGTGGACACCATTGTAAAGAAATTGTTGGTGTCACTCCTGTTTCAGAATGAGCTCTCAGCCTTTCAGACATTTAAGCAATCCTGATTTAACCAAGCTTTGTGTTAACATAAAGCAGTTTTGAGAAGAGGTTTTCAGACTTTATAAAGTCAGCAGAAGGCATGAGGGAAGTTGAAAATAAGGAAAGAATTCCCATATACCATTTCAGTTTTCTTTGCTTTTCTCAAGCATATATAGATGCTACAAGTCAGCTAAAGTGAACAATTAGTGTGTAGCATTTTTTTCTGAGAAATCTGTGTTTTTAAAAGAACCACGTAAGGCCATCCTTCCATTGCTAGACTTGATATTACAAGTATTATGCCAGAAGTTAAATGGAGACAAAAAACTGTTTTCACCTCCTGAGGAAGGTTTTGCAACCTTTATTTCTATGTCTGTGAAGTTGTCCTTACTCCAGATACTAAGGTCAAAGCTAATTCAGTTTATGAAGCCTTCATTGTAAAAAAGTGCTGATGTTCCAAAGCAGGAAGATTTTTAACCCTACACAGAGGCACAATTGTGTATATCTATATGTCTTTGCATATATAGAAAGTGAACAGATTCAGCAGTGCATATTGTTGGTAATGCAGATACCAGTTTTTAGATTTATTTATCATGTATATTTCAAAATCATACTTGTGAAATACTCTCAGTCTTGAAATATTTTTCTGGATATAAATCATCAGTGATAATACTCCACAGAATGACAACTATTTTTATATTTTATCTTTTATTGTACTATAAAAGTTTTATTTCTATAGACACTTTCAAGTTTATAGATTTATTTTAGGTTATTATTTGTTTTTAGAGTTATTAGATTTTTGTCTGATAACAGGAACTCTAACTTTACCAACCAACCCTGTAGAGAAAAAACAAATTCTGTCATATAGTTAGACTTTGTTTGATGTCCTTCTGTTTTAGTATGGTATGAAAGATAAGTGACGATTTGAGTAGAGACCAATCATCTGTCGGATGCAGAAACTCCTTTAAGTCCATTTGTATTTATTCAAGAACCGTGGTAAATGACTGAAGAAACTTGCATCCTTTAATTCCTTCGAGAAATATGATTCTTATAAAAATATATGAGTCATGAATAACTTGCCAAGCAAAAGGGGCTTTAAAATATAGGAAATAAGAGGTGAATGTAAGAAATGAGTTAAAATATAGAAAATTCCATATTCTTTATGGTGGTAGCAATGTGTATTGCATGTTGGTTTTATTTTCCATGCAAAGGTATCAGGCAGGTTTGGTCACTGTTCGGTAATATGAAAGAATTATAAAGATCTACATAAGTGTGCTACTGTTCTTTTAATTTTTTAAACAGCTATTCTTTCAAGGCGCAGTGTTATACATTCTTAAGCCTATTTCCTGTCATGATTTTTCCTTCTTTGCATTATCTATGTGGAGTTATTGGTGTCAAAAAGTGTCAACTCCTGTTTCATCACAGTGTATTATTTTATGCCTGTATGATACGCCAGGCCTTTTATTACTTTGTTTTTTGATGTGTGAATGGATGAGAATTATTATGAATACTATATAACTTGGTGCATGGAAATGGGCTTGCTTTTACTCTCAAACAGAGATACCATTGATAAAATCCTTTATTAAGATTACTACTAAACCTAAATAAAAATACTTCCTCCTTGTTTGTGTAACAATTGTCAGATCCCGGTAAAAATAACTGATGAGTAGCCTGCACAATTTCACCTCCCAGTGCCCTCTATTTAGACAGGAAGCACACTTTTTTTCCAGGTTGAAATAATTACAATAAATAATACAATTAACACTGTGACAAGAACCTGCACTATTTTCTTTTAGATGACCAGCTGGAAACTGTATATTTCTTTAGTGCATGCAGTTTGGATTTTAAGAGTAGTGTATGGATGCTAGATAAAAGTACGCTAAGCTTTTCTTTTATGTATTAATCTTTGTTATAAATGGTTTTCTAGGGAAGAAATATTGCTTAGGAAATTAAAACTGCAGAGATTTTCTTGGATTTCTATTAGTGTGTTCAATAATATATTGTACTACAAAATTTCCTTTACTGAAATACTTAATTATTTACATGAGAAAAGTCTTTATTTAGATGATAGCTGATTGTTTGAGGAACATGGGTCTTTTGAAAGCCGGTGAAGTCCTACTGGCAGCTTGCAGCTTGGACAGGGGCACTCTGGGTTAGAATCTTGTCTGGATGGCCAGGCTCAGAGAGTGAAGGTGAATGGACTTGCATCCAGCTGGAGGCTGGTCAGCAGTGGCGTTCCCCATGGTTCAGTACAGGGACCAGGACTCAAATATCTTTATCAGTGATCTGGATGAGGGGTCCAAGCGTCCCCTGAGTAAATGTTCAGATGACACAAGTGGGAGTGTTAATCTGCTGGAAGGTAGGAAGGATCTGCAGAGGGATCTGGACAGGCTGGATTGATGGGCAAGGCCAGTTATGTGAGATTCAAAAAGGGGAAGTGCTGGGTCAGAAGTTTGGGTCGCAAGAACCCCAGACAGTGCTAAAGGCTTGAGAAAGGGTAAAGATATTGATGGAAAAGAATCTGGGGATGCTGGTCAATGGCAGCTGAACATGAGCCAGCTGTGCCCAGGTGGCCGAGAAGGCCAGTGGTATCCTGGCCTGTGTCTGCAATGGTGTGGCCAGCAGGAACAGACAGTGACTGCCCCCCTGTATGGGCACAGGTGAGGATACAGCTAGGGGGCTGTGTCCAGTGATGGGGACCTGGAAACAAGGCCATTGAGGTGCTGGAGAGTGTCCAGAGAAAGGACACTCTCAATGGAGCTGGAGAAGAGTCTGGAGTATACAAGAGCTATGAGGAGCAGCTGCAGGAGATGGGGTTGTCTAGTCTGGAGCACAGGATGTTCAGGACTCTGTAAAACTGCCTGAAAGGAGGCTGTAGCCAGCTGGGGGGTGGTCTCTTCTCCCAGGCAATCAGTGACAGGACAAGAGGACAGTCTCAGGCTGTGTGCCAGGGGAGGTTCCATCTGGATATCAAGAAGGCTTTTTTCATTTGAGGGGTGGTTAAGCATTGGAATGGGCTGCCCAGGGAGGTGCAGCCACCATACTAAACAACAGGTGTTCAAGAAATGACTGGATGAGGATCTTTAGGGACATGGTCTTTTTTGGCATGTTGGTGTTTGTGGTTGGCCTTGATAATCTTGAAGGCTTTTTCCAACCTTAATGATTTTATAGTTCTGTGAAATTAAAAGGAAAAAAGAGGCATATAAAATCTGAACTCCTTAAGTATTCTGTGAAAAAACACATTTTAAAAATGTGAAGGTTATTCTGCTGAAAACCTAAAGTACCTTTATGCACAGAAATTGGTTAGAAATCTTCACAGTACAAGCACAAATAACACTAACCATGGTATTTATCTTAGCTTTGTGTTAATCTGTCACTACCTAAACAGTGGAGATCTTTGCATGTGAAGCACTGATCTGATGAATTTTGTCAAGGAAATACATAACTTACTAATGTTCCTATCCTAATTAAAAATTTGCTGCCATGACATTCCTGAAGTAGAAGATTATATGAACAAATTTTCTCAAAGTGTTTCAATATGTTTGTGTAATTCATATAGTATATATGTACAGAGAGAGAGATAGAGTTATATTTGAACACATGCATATAAAATAGATAATTTCTCAAGTAATTACAGAGAATATAAAACAATTTTCTCTTGAAAGTTGCATAAATGAAATTTATTCTTATAGATTATCGTTCTCAAAATTATTATTAGTTTTGGGAATTGGCTGTCTGTTGTGACTCTTGCTTTTCTCTGTCTCTCTGCATCTTTGGTCTTTGCTGAGGAGGAACCATGCAATTAGGCCTGCAAAATTATTTCTGCTCCTGATGGGGATGGCAGAAGACGTAGTGAATCAGAAATGTGCCTACATTTTACTCCATTGCACAAGCAAACAAATGAAGTGCATGTACTGATTTGTAATTACTTCATGATTATATGACATGATTTCCTCAAGTGTAACCTGCACTAAGCCCCACAAAAAACTTATTTCAATCCATCAAATGTGACTGTGAAAAGTATTGAGGGAAACTGTTATGTTTACTTTTATCTTGAAGAGTGGTAGTGTTATTTGAACACATACAATTTAAAGGAGAGAAAATTTCTCTGGGCTGTGCCTTGAACTGCTTCTCTTAAGGTCAGCGGAGTAGCCTTCATCAAATAGTGATCTTGGGGGCCATCTGAGTGGTAGGGGAAGATTTCCACAGAGAAGCTCCTTGTGCCATCCTGAGTTACTTGGTTTTTTGGTTGGTTTGTTTTGCGGTTTTGTTTTAATATTTTGCCATAATTTCTTGGTTTAGTGTAGCTTAAGCTTTTTGTTGTTGCTGTTGTTGTAACAAATATTCACTGATTATCATTGCTCAGGGAATGTCAGAGCTTAGTGTATCCTGTCTGTCTTTTCCCAAGTTTAATGCATTTCATCCAAAAAACCTTTTCTAGGGTCTGTGTAGATTCTCCACTACATTGCTTTGCCATTTGGAGACTGAAACTGGCAGGAGAGAGAAAGGTTTTTTTCTTTAATTGGAAAACTATAGTTTCTCTAGTTTATATGGGAGAGCAATAGCTCGTCTTAAAGGATACAGATTGATCAGAGAGCAGAAACAAGAGTTTTCTCTGAGAGTGAGATATTCTAGATATGACAAAAGAAAAAAAAATCATCCACCAGTAAACAACCACCTGAAAAATCAATTTATATCAGTTAGCTTCTGAATATACCAAATCCATGGGAAACTATAATTAATTGAAGTCTTGTACTCCATTGCAACTCAGTACATTAAAATTGCGTTTTCTTGAAAGGGATGGAAAAGGAACATATTCTCTCCCTGACTAAAAAAAATGTATTGTCAGAGTTTTTTGATTCTTGTCAGCTATGTTTTCTTCCTGCAACTTTTGTGTTCCATCTCATTTTGAGTGCATTATTTATCTATCTTGCTTGTTATCTAGTTTATTTGTGTTATATTTTCAACAGCTAGAAGGCCAAATTGAGAAGGTAAAACTACTAATTTAAGATGCAGGAGGAAGGATCAAATGATGGCTGCAATAAAAAGAAAGAATCATTCAATAAAATCCTTTCTTTACAGCTTACAGGGTAGACTGAGGCTGTTTTAAGGGTATGGATTAAGGGCACAATTTTGTTAGCAGTATTTTTGTTTGATTGTTGTGTATATTCTCTAAGAATCTCAAGACTTTGTGACTAAACCCTACCCTTTTTATCTGTTTGAGCAAATCAGTTTGGGTTTTTTGCTGAGTCTAGAAATGGTGAGGCAACATGTGTGTATCTAAAGTTTATTTTGTTTCTGTTTGCATCTGAGATGTCCTTTTTTTGCAAATCCTCTTTCAGATAAAAAAACTTTGAAAAATATGGTCTGGCAGGGAAATAGAAATTAATGACCAATTATTTATTGCACCTCTGTATGGAAGTTTGATTTGAATTCGAATTATTTAATTGAAAATCTACATTTTAAATGGATTTGTGAGAATATTCTTCTGGACTTTTCAAGAAGGTTACATACATATATATGTATCTATTCAAATGTGACTTCATGATTAAATTAAAAAAAGAAAACCTAAGGTGATAAACTCTTGAAATATAAAGTAAATACATGAGGAAAAGCATGAGGTAGAGCACTTAAATAATTAGTAGCATGCTATAAAATAATAAAGTGTGCCTCAGGCTACCATTGTATTTTGGCAGAAATAATTTCTGCAGTCTTCAGAGGCTAAAATTTCTTCTTGTCTCTGGCTATGAAAAGGCATTCTTCCTGACACTTTCAATGTACTTGGGCTATGAAGAGTCATTGTGGGAAGACGCACACTCTGAGTAGGATTTGCTAACTTCCTAGACCTAAAATGTTGGATGTCTTTCTCCTGAATATCTGAATATTTTTGCTCTCACCAGGAGTAGTTAGCAGCCATGCAAACACACCAAGCAATGGCCATTGTTTTTGTCCGGCACAAGTGCTGAGACTTCACCTTTCTTTCACTTGTTCCTCTTTGCATAAGGCACAGAGGTTTAAAACCACTTGCCACATATATACTCAGATATTTTTTGAAAACCCAGAGAAATTATGTGATAATAAAATCTTGGACTATGAAAGGCAAATGTTTGTCAAAGTTTTATTTTCTCCATGTCTGGGAGTCTGAAAACGTTATGGACACATGTGCAGGAATTCCATTCCAATCTTTCAAGGAGTACCTTTTTTCTGCCGCAGAAAATTTCCCAAGGTCACATGGCTAACAATGACATGCAATCTTTAAAGAAAGGCATTTTCAGTGCAGTAAAACTTGCTGGAAAGTCTTTGAACTTGAAACGCACTCTAAGAACAAGGGCTTCTCAGTATTATGAAGACTTCTGAGTAGTAGGTGGAAAATTGCATTTAAAAAAAAAGGAAAAGAAGTTGTACAATATAAAAATAATAGCAACAAACTTGTTCAAAGATGGTGATTTAGAACCAAGTTCTCCCTGAAATGAAAATCAATTGATCTGCTTCCAATGTTACAAAAATTATGAGTTCAAAGCTCTGAGTCAAAAATGTGCCCAGCCTTGTCCTCCTGTACCCCGTGTGTCTAAAATTGAAGCCTGATTTTCTGTGTGACAAAAGAGAAGAGAAAGTCTTCCTACAGAACAGAATGTCAAGAAGCCTTTGAGCTGTGATTTTCCTGATGCATTTTCTAGAGTGTCATTCTTAAAAAAGATATCTGTTTCATCTTGAAAGACAGAGTCTGTTCACTTTAAATCTGCTTGGTTAGTAGACACAACAGGCCAGCTTTAATTTTAATCCTACAGGTTATATGCCAGTTCTGGTTTGGATTTGTTTTTCTTCCCCTATTTGTCTTCCTCTGTAACATAAAAGCTGTCTGTGAATAGAGCTAGAACCCCTCTTTATTGTTAGGTAGATTATAACCCACAATTTGCAAAAACTTTTCTGAGTTTAAGAAATGATGACCTAAATATTTAAGACTTGCAGAGGATAAAGGATTCATTCTGGTACAATGAACACTATTTCATACTCTTCTGCTTTTTAAGTGTGAAAAGTTATATCTCAGAAACAGAATACATTCACTTTTTTTAATCTTCATTTTTCTTTCTTTTTTTTTTATAAGCTACATGAAAAGCTGTGCTTCACAGTGATAACAGGAAATTCACATTC
>VZSU01000702.1:4096791-4109336 GCA_013398715.1 Nesospiza acunhae
TTTGCTATTGTGCAGAGAGCTGGCACAAGATCCAAGGATTCCTTAAATGTTGCCTGAAAGCATTGTGTTCTGGCCTGGTTATTGCCTCCTACATTCTGCTGTGTTTTTAATGCGTCACAGAAAATGTGAGTGGCCTTACTGCTGTTCTTGTCCCAGGGTTAATGTCAGGTCAGGACTGGAGGTAAAGGAGCCCAAGCAGCTGCTGTTGCAGAGTGATGCTTCAATCAAAATCAGTGCTCAGCGGCTTGAGGTGCCGTGAAGTTTTTGGCAGCTGTTGCAAAGAGTTCTTACAAGCTACTGTAGTGAAATATTGCAGAAACATATTGTCTTCTGGTATGCTGGATAAAAGACAAAGGAGAGAGGCAGGTGGGAAGGCTTTTCCAAAAAGAATTGGGATTGGAGATCTGCAAGATTGCATGAGACACATAGGCTAGACAGAACAAGTGGTGACGCTGAATGGAGCACATCATATTTTATAGACCTTTAACAATACCACCTCTGAAAGTAGTGAATCCATCTGCTCAATTCATTGAAGTGACAGAAATAGTCTAAACTCATCTGCACTTTCTGGTTTGTAGAAAACACATATTGCTTTTGAATATCCCATGGCATTATTATACCAAATAAAAAATTATTTGAACACATTTGTTCCTAGTTGTTTTTACCACAATCCTCAGTCCTCACTTCAGTCTCAGATATTAAAAAAAAGTCAATAATTTTGAAAGATATCAATTACTCATCAAAAGGAAAAGTGGTGGTAAACTTATTTTATAGAAACAGAATGATGACATTTATAAGAGTAATTTTTATAATAATGAAATCTGTTTTGTGGACACCAATAGGTCATGCAAAACTTGGGCTGTCCTTCCTGAAGTTCTGTGGGCAGATAGATATAACATCAGTCTTGCAGAAGGCCAATGATATGCATATGATGGCTTTTTCTCTAAAAGTGTTCCAGATTTCAGGACAAGGTAGCAGTTGTGATTATAAAGAGTTTCAACTCCTAACAGTAAGGAAACAAAATTGCTGGAGAAAGTAGGACTCAAAATGTATGTATTTTCTCACTTTCTCCTCTCCATCTCAACCATCCTTTTTTTTCCTCAGCCATTTGGTATGTGTTGCCTATCTGCTCTTCCTGAGGTTCACTAAGATTAATGTGTTCTGCAATGACCTGATGCCTTAGGGTTCTTCTGGGCACTCAGGAGACTTTTCTGTAAGGCTGCGTACGAGGTCAGTGGTCTCCAAAAGGCTCCCATGCAAACTGTGCTATTGTATTTGAACAGTGAATTTATTATATCTGCTACTCTGGATGTATATAGTCTTCCATATTAGATAGCATATTTTCCTATTTACATCAATTTTTAAGGAAGAAGTTACTGCAGAGTTGGAACAGAGAAAATGCCATGTGCACTAAGCCTACAGCTCCATCTGAAATGCATTTTGCATTACTGTGTTGGGTGCCTGATGCTGGAACTGTTCACCATTTCATGTACCTTCCTCTCCTGGATATGTTCTGCAACAATGTTGTGCTTATAAAATATATGTAGAATAGATATGGGTTCTTTCAAAGGCAGCTAATTTTGGCTGTTGGCACTGGAATGCTGGGTTTAATTCTAATTGGATTTATAGGCTTGATATTTTTCTCCCTCGTCCATGCTGATCTCATTCATTTCCACTGTGGGAAATCCTCCTTTAAACTTAGCTACCAGAAGAAAGAAGTTTTAACCTTTAGTTGGTCAAGCACTTCACTGTTATTCCTGCTTTTTTTTTTCTGCTGACTCTTTCTTGACCTTGTCATACCTAAATGTTTTACTCCAGTGGTGGTCCCAAGCAGATACATGTGGAATTTCCTTTTCTCAGCCTGAGGAACACAGCTTGACTTAACATATAAAAACTGTTGCACAGCAGTGCTCTAATCCAATGGTTTATTCAGCTGCATATCCACTCTGTCACCTGTAGACTTGTTTCTTTTTCTGCCAGAATTATCCTGATATCTGCTTCAGTTTGTTCAGACAAAAGAAAACCACAACATCAAAATCAGGTATAGTGGTCATGTGGATGTTTATACATTGGTTATTATTTTGTTTTAAAATTTGCCATTTCTCCATAAATATATTTTGCTTGCAAATAGTTTATTTCTTGAGTTTAGTTTTATGATTTCCTCATATTACTCCTTAACTGTAACAGCTTCTCTTTTGATTGGAACCCAGTGTTGTTATTAATTAATTTATCTTTGCAAAGATTATTAAGCAAAATATGAACTGGAAGCTCATTTATTTAATTTCTTCCTCCTGCCACTTCTTTCAGTATTTGTTTTTCCTGTCTAACTTTCTTTTCCAGCAGCTAAGTAAACGTAGCATGATAAACCAGCCCTCTGAGCTACATTAACCACTCTGCCCCCTTTGTTCTCCTCATTTTGTGGTGTCCCACTTTTGCAGAAAAATTGCTAGAGCACAAAACCGAAACTGCCAAGCTGATTGTTATATTTTTTTTCTGTTTTTTCTGGGTGGCACTGAACATCTTTGTGCATCATTCATGGTCACTGGAGAGCACTGAAGCAGAGCTGTTGACTTTTCTGGCAGATTATTAAGCTTCCTCACAACAATTAAAAAAAATAGAAGCAAAGATTTTTCATGAAAACAATTTTACATGCAGGTGTCAGTTTGTTAAAAAATTTCTCTTCTGTCAAGCACTCATTTGTAAGGTGTGAAACTGTAAAAACTGCCTGAGATTTGTAAGTCTAACACCTTGAAGTACAATCTGATTTGAAAATGGAAAATATTACATAAATATTTCTGTCTTCGTTGAGTCCTGTCCTGCTCTGACTTGTGTCACTTTGCATTAAGGGTTGTTGACAAGAAGAAATAGGGTCTAATGGAAATTAGAACTGACTACTGCTTTTCTTTCTATTTAGCTGCTATAAATATGCCTTCTGCTGTTTCTTTTGAAATTTTTCTGCCTGCATAACAGAAATTATTTAGTTTGTACACAAAAGAACTATATAATTATGATTAAATAATAATTAGTATTAGAAATTAATGATCATATGCAAATCTCTAATACAAATAGCAGTACCTTGCATTAAAAGCTACACAATTGATGCAAGAAATATGCTTCATTCTGCTTGCAAAGCTGTATTAAAAAAGACCTAATCAAAATAATGAGTTGTATCAAAATAGAAAAAATACATGAGGCAAGACTGCCAAATTATTTATCTTTAATAATGGGAGAAAATCGCACATAATTATCGATGCTATATGAGCAGATTTGCTGTGAGTAGGCATGGAATTGAACAACAATAACCATAAAAAATGCAACCCACAACAAAGCTGAATCTAACTAACTATTATGAAGTAAATGCTAAAAGAGGGAAAACTGAACAAGGAGAATATTCACTAAATAGTACTACATTCTCCATAGTCAGAAAGGACTACTCATCATTTCAAAATACAGAAGCAAAATTATATGCTTGGAACTTATTCAGTGAGTGGTTATCATGGATATTTTCATATCTTTCCCATAAACAAGTAACAGTAAAGACTCTTTTTAAATTAAAGGATGTTGATGCTTCGAAATTAAGTAGGGCTGCAATGCTTTGTGGTTTTATTCAGACATTTTGGAAAGATTAAATAGTAAGCATAGAAGGAAAATATGAGCTCTGAATTTGCATTTCAAAACATCTTTTGCTTTTTGTTCCTAGTTAAAATCTGTTCAGTAGCTGACATCTCTGAGCAGCATGAGATGATGTAGTACCATTTCTGAGCTTACAAAACTGCAATCAGGAATACAGCCACCTTAAGAACTGTCCATTACCTGTGATTAGTATATGAGAATTTTATTTTCTACATCATTACCAGTTCGTTGGCAGCTATAAATATATAAAAAGCAAGATGTGTTTTGAAGTTTCAGTAAAAGACAAATTACAGGGCTTCATACCCTTCTAGTGGGAGTACATGCTGTAGGACATAATAATAGGATAAACCCCTCAGTTTGAACACTATACAGACCAGGATACTTGTTCCACTAGCTTAATATTTTAATATGTCTCTGTGTTTCAAGGTGAGATTGCAGAAATTGTTTAGTGCCATTGACATATTAAGCAATAAAATGAAAAAGGTTCATTATTATCTTGATAGAAATTGTAGTAAGCCCTTCTGGAGTTCTGAACTGAGAGACCAGAAATTGAGAACAATTTAGATGAAAACCAAGGGAACTTTAAAATATTCAAAGTTTAAGAGAACTATAAAATGTGCTAGCAGAATAAAACTCTATAAAATTTAGTGGTGCCTCTTCCACACAATTGCTTAACATTTCTTAGTATAGTTATCTTGGGATGGAATTTTCTTCTGTTGATATTCTGGTCTTATTTTTCTGTTGGGCAGATCCTCACTGAAATAATGTATTTTACTCATCACTTCTTTGATGGTGACTGAACATCTAAGATGAGCCTGACAGAAAATTCTGTATTTTTATTTGCTTGTATTTCTTGTTGTTCCATTGTTAGTTACTGAATATTCTTAATTTTATATTAGGGTTGATTGCACCTTGGTTGCATAAAAATCAGTTTGTGGGAACCCATTCCTTTCTTCAAACAAAACCTGGGAGAAATATTTTAAATATCTTGTATTGACATTTTGAAAATCCTGCTTATGCAGTAAATTTTAAGTATAGACCAAAGCCTGCTTTGTGTCTTTGGAATTGCTTTGTAATATGAAAAAAAGCCTTTAATTGTTCTTCACATGGTACTCTCCTCACAGTTAATCAGTGCTGAAAAACTGTTCATTTCTGTGGTCAACATATCTTAAATGTATATACATATGGGGGTTTTTGCCAGTAAGTTTTCAGAAGTGATCTCTCTAATGCTCCAGGTACTCAATTTATATATAGTAGCTCAGAATGAAATGAACTAGAAATAATGAAGCTATTTAAAATTATCACATTTATGAGTCATATTGCTAAATTTGGAATGTTTCAAGAGCGTGAGCCATTCCTAACAATTTTTTACACAGCTGAAAGTATTCATGTCAGCTCTCCTGCAGCCAGCAGGGATTCAAAAAGATGGTTTGCAGGGAAGACATAACCTCTGGGAAAGACTAAAAAGGTGATTTTGCATTGCTATGACTTGGATGATTATATGATTCACCATCATATTCCCTTGATAACTGCAGCACATACAATGAGGGTTATGAATAGCTTGTGTCACTGCAGCTGTGCTCTAAGAAGGCTTTCCAGAGGAGTGGTGTAGGCTTGTTTCCGCTCACTTATTTGTCACAGTTTGTGTTTTGGATTCCCCTAAATCTCTGTTCTTTGGATCTGGGTTACTCTGGAAGAAATCCTGCAGACAAAGCCCACATGTAGCTGACTTTGCTGAGGATTTGCACATGAACATGAATTTGTGACTCCATGTGTTAATTTTCAGTCTATCTTCAGTGATTTCTTAGAAGAGAGCTGATGAGGGTACAATTAATAGTAAAATCCTGGTCTACACAGCAGAGCTGTTTCTACAATCCTTTGAGCTTCTACTCATATGAGGGAAGACTTGCAATTTGCATTATGCCTGTAGCTGAAGAATAATGTCTTTACTTTTATTTGCTTTAATATATTATCAAATTTATATATTACCTATTTATATGGATGCATAAAATGTCACAAATCTTTATCAAAAACCAAAATAAAATCTATTAGTCTTGGCTTCTTCTTTTCTCTGATAGGAAACTTCAAAGTAATTTCTAGCTGGCAGTCTATGGAAAGGGGTGGAAAATCGTAAATAATTTTCTCCGTCTTCTACAGTCCAGATTTTGGGCAGGCCTTCCTTCTTCAGTGGCATTTAGACATAATTTCTACAAATTCTGCCGTTTATTTCAACACACCTGTCCTAAGTTACTGCATGAATGGTCTTGTGTCTTGATCAGAAGATAAACTGTATTCCCTTACTTTTGCTCTTCTGTTAGGAAAGACAATCTACACACCGTGTATGAAGTGCTTTGTACAGAAACTTCCTTGGAGAGTACAGACAAACAGATTGTAAAATCTTTTATAGCTGCTGATGATACATCTACATGTGAAATGAGGTTAAGGTATGGGGGAAAGGCTAAGAATGCAAGAGATGAACATGTGTGTCTCTTGCTTTGGGTAAATTTGGCACATCTGTCAGTCTGCAGAACCCAGCAAAGTATGCTTGCTTTTAAAGCGCTTGCTATTGGGGCTTAGTTCTAGCTCCTTATTAAATGTGAGCATTTTTTACTTCTGAGGGTTCAGTGGAGGATCTCTAACACAAAAACAGCAGAATAGGTTCTTTCATGCAACTGCTTCACCTCTAACTCACCAGTAAAGCTGTCTTTCAGTCAGTGCTCTCAGTGAACAAATTGTCTTGGGCTTGTACAAATACACACAGAGTTCAGAGCAGTTCTGGTGTTAATATGAACCAGTTGGAGAAGTTCTTATCAAAACAAAGCTGAAAATTATCTCCCCAGAAAAAGCTGACTAAGATAGAATGCTATCTCTTTGCAATTGCTTGTATTCTAGGCAGGGGTAGCGGGGGAGGATGGGTTGCTGAGTTGGACAGTCAGACCTTAGTCTGGAGATCAGTTTTTCAGCTCAAAATTTTATTATTTTAATACACCACAACCAGGTTTAACAGGTTTTGTAATATTTGATTTATGTAAAGAAATATATTTTTAACATCTTAAGCTAAAGAGTATTAGAAAATTAATTATTATCATGGTTTTAAAATTCTGTCTGGGAATTGGTAATAGAATGACATTTTGTTTTATTCCCCAAACACAAGATGTGGAACCCTTTTCTAATTCAGCATATAAAATGATGTAAGTAGGACCAATCAATCCAGATAAGGCTCCTTACATTCTTTTGAGTAAAGATGTACTGATGTGTGGAACTGCTAATTACTACATCATGTAATTCCAAGAGACGGGCTGACCTTGAATTTGGAGTGTCCCTTCTCCATGTAGTGTGTACTAGGGGGACAGATTGATTCTTTAGGTTTTAGTTAATTAAGTGGAAAAATTGTTTTTAAGTGGCCATTGAAATGAATTCAACAATGAAAACCATTCCGACCCTATTCCATATGCCAAAACACTCAAAAACACATTCTGGAAGGGGTAAATCCCACTGTATTCTCTTTACTCCCACTACTTCTGGGGAAAAAGGTTGTGAAGAAGAACTACTTGCTTTCTCTCACCTGTCCCGGATTCCAAGCACTGGGATAGGCTGCTGTTGGTCAGTGTTAATTTAAGATACCATATTACAATTTTAGAGTATGAAAATGCAATATATACAAGAGATTATTGTTGCACCAGTAATGACAATTAATAATTTTAAAATATATATTTTGAAAAAGAACAGATAATTCACAGATATATTAAAGTAAAAATAGCTTAACTTCACTGGCTATTTCAGGAAGCAGTGATTGGACCTTTGTATTATTGCTAGAAAGGATCCTCCAGTAATACTGCACACATGAGACTTTTTAAATATTAATTTTTGCAAGAAATAAGAGACACTCATGCTCTTCCAGACTCCCTTCTCATTGGAGTTGCTGGAGAGCAAGCTAACCACTTGCAAATGATGGCTTTTGAGAGAGAATTTAGAAACTTGAGAATGTGTATAGCAGACACAAATAACTGATAGAAGGTAATGCTCCAATAAATTAGGACATAGGTAGATTAAGAAGCACAAAATGTGTTAAATACACAACAGAATAAAATCTAAAAATTTAGCCTAGCTGACATTACCTCTCTAACACGCAGGCCAGACAGTAGAACCAACTTGTGTGCCAGAAATTTTTGCAAAGACCCTCTTGGTATTTTTGATCTTGGAAAGGATAAATTATTTAAGATAAATCTATTAAGGTTTTGTTAGATTTATCTTATTTAATAATATAAATCTATTAAGGTTTTGTTACAACTGAAATACCACACTCTACTGTAATGTTTTTCAAGTGGGAACAGGTTCTGCCAACACAGTTGTCTAGAGAAAGAAAATAAATTCACCTTCATACACATCACTAATGAAAAGTAGACTACCAGAGGTGCAATCTTCTTGTAAATACTTGCAAGGTGTAGCTAAGGCAGAGAAATTACTAAAAGCCATGCTTTGGTCCTGAATTTGTGGGTTTGCTCTGCGTCTCTGTGTCACAGTTTACTGTAAGGGAAAAAATCTCTCCACAGATGGAAAAAGCAACACCTGTTCTTCAGTTAATAAAACCTAAACATTTGCATTTTCATTCAATTAAAAAGAATGTAATCTTTGGAAATAGTCGAATTAAGGAAAACAATTACAGATTTAGGCTGTTTAATAAATTTCCCTTAATATACAAATTTTGGTGACACCAATGGAATATCCAGGCTGTCAATCTTTTCCTTGTGTTTGCAGTATCTATATCTCTGTCCCTTGAACACGTAACTCCAGCCTTGACATTATTACAAAATTATTATAGGAGGCACTGTGAAAAGCAAAACGACTTCCAAACAACCCCAGAGTGTAAGGTCTTCTTCTGCCCTCTTCCTCATTTCTGGGAAACAAGACTACTGAAGGAAGCACTTGAAAATTTTGAAGATCAGCTACTTGTTTAGATACTATTAAAGTATTGAAAGGGTAACCCACGTAACTAGACACGTGCATGAGTATTCGTGTTGATGGCAAACGCTTTCTTTTGTCTAGGGTTGCAGAGACTGCAGAGGTACCAGATAGCCCCAGGAGGCTGAGCTGAGGAGAGGACTCTGTAGTCCCTAAAACAAGAGCTTCCTGAAGGAAAACACTGGAAACACTAGAAAATACATAAATCAACACTGGGTCCCCAGGTGATCTGGATATGGTAAGGAAGATCTCTCGAAGACCATGATGGATTCACTTTGCAGGGCATTCATCTGCAATTTTTTGACTTCACATTTTTATGTGTTACAGTAAGGTTTCTTCAGGTAGTACTGAAACATCAGTTTTGGTTTTAGTATGTTTGAGAAAAATAGAAGTTTACCAAA
The DNA here is from genome assembly GCA_013398715.1 of Nesospiza acunhae. Classification (NCBI taxonomy): domain Eukaryota; kingdom Metazoa; phylum Chordata; class Aves; order Passeriformes; family Thraupidae; genus Nesospiza; species Nesospiza acunhae. Next base: position 4,105,788 of record VZSU01000702.1, read on the forward strand.
AGACCTAAAGCTCAGAAGATGCTTTACCATAAGTCTGATATCACAAGGCCCTCTCTCTAGGCTCTGTAAAAAAAAAAAAAAAAGAAAATTATGAAACAGCCCCTAAGGATATATACCCAAACTATTGCAAAATTCTCATTCAAGAGGGGAATTTTTAAAATTTCTCAATAATATTTGGACTTTGCTGTGTCAAGAGCCTCAGACTATGAAGATGTCCTATGGACACTAATATATTCTGTCACCCTTAGCTTTGCAGGGGTGTATTTTGAATCTGTTGTGATGCTGTTCATTTTCATTAAAGTGAGCTGGAAATTAGTAACACACAAGGCTAACTAAGGATAACTATGAATCCTCATGATACTAAATTTTTCCACTTTACACACTTTATACATTTTAACTTTTTCAGATGGCAGCATTTCAAAATTCCAGGGGGAAAAAATAATGTTAAAAGTGTTGGAGAATGAACAAATTCTTAAGTCTAATGTTCTTCTCTCTCACAACTCATGCATTTGCAAGAATTTTACCCATTTATAGTCTTTGCTTTCTTAAATAAAAAGCACAACCTTTTCAAAACCTCTTCTAATCATCTCCCTTCAAATTAAAGGAATCACCAAACACATCTGGTCTGACATACCCGATTTCAATTTAATGTCATTCAAATGGAGATAAGCACTGAAGACAGAAGTGTTTAGAGCAAAAATACAAATTCAGCTTTCCTATACATACATATGCTTCTTTCTATAAAACCTGAAACAAATAATTAATTATATCCCTTGACTGTTCAGAGGTGCCACCTTTATTTGAAATAGACTTTACTGAGATTAAACACTTTTGAAGTTAGATATTAATTTAGAACTTGCCCCCCCCATCCTATTTCTACATCCATTTAAACTGACATTACAGCTGAAGCACCCTTAATCAAGTAGGGGTTAACTATGGCATTGTTTCTGGTATTTGCTGATGCTTCAGCTCTTGGTGGGGTACTAAAGATATTAACAGAGAAAAACCCCACCATGTGTGGCATCACATTTTATAGTAAAGACGTGTGACTCCTCTTGGTTTGACAGTTTGAAAATTATTTAAATATGTTCAGGAACACCAAAAACTTTTGCAACTTCAGTGTTTTCCTTGGAAGTCTATGGATTCTACTTTATAGATCAGTGACCTTTTTGGAGTGTCTTTTTATGTTTCTGTAGAAAAGTACTGAATACAGGCTTTATACTATGTAGTTTCTTTCCATTCAGTCAATAAAAAGTGTGTATGAAGTTCTATTTGGTCTGACTAACACACCTTTCTTCACTAATGATTAGTGGTAACTCATTATCTTAGGTTAGTTGGAAAGGAGTATGGTTGGAAATTTGATAGATTTTATAATAAATGGCATGTTGTTTCTCTTGTTTTCTCGGATCAGCTTACCTTACAATTCATAATAAAGGGAAATAAAAAATTGCAAGGGGTATTAAAACTCAAGGCTTTTGATTTTACTTCTTCCTGAAATTTAGTGCAGGTTAGTGTGATGCAGTATTACCTGGTATTACAGTCCTGGTTTCCCTGACTCATAGTCAGGCTCAGGCTGTAAATAATCTCAGATTACACAGTACATGTGTGCATATTTGTGTGGAAGTGAGCAGTCTATGAAAAACTCAACTAGTATTTAAAGCTAGTTTTATTACTTGTCAAGCAAGACTTTCCAGACACAGACATTTCAAATTACTACAAACAGGCATTTTAAAGAAGAAGCTGGCGCCATTATTTTAGTTCTTTTCTCACATCAGCTTCTTCACAGAGTCTAATAATACTAGAGTGTAATTCAGCTTTCTTGTGGCAGTTTAAATTTGTAGGATTATTTTTGACTGATGATTGGTGTCTTGAAAAAAATCCAATCCAGCGATCATTTAAGTGAATCAAAGTTTTTAATTTTTTAATTTAGTGAATGAACTTTCCTGGTTTTTTTATGGGCCCAGAACACAAAAATATGTTAATTTTGATCAGAAACACAACAATATTCCTTGTGAGCAGGAGCAAGTGATCTCACAAATTCTAAAATCTTGTCTAGGCCCATGTTGAGATTTCATAGCATTCCGACTTAGACATTGCACCTCCACAGAATGTCTGAAATTACTAAATTTGAACCAGGATTTTGGAACAAATCCATGGGAAAAATGAAGTGTACAAAAATGTTTGAAAACATATACTGCTTTTCAAAATTTCTTACATTAAATTTGTTAAATATCCTCCATCAGAATTTTGTCTCTAAAGCAGCTTCATGTAAGTGATCACATTGGAAAGTCTTTTTGATTTTTAACAGCCTGCAAGGCATTCAGACTTTTTTTCTTTAGGAAAAAGATGTAGTTGTGTTACTAAGATACCTTCAAACATTTCAAGGAGTGGTGCTGAGAGCTGCAATGCCAGCTAACTCAAACCTCTGATATTTGTTGTTATCTCCATGCATGTTTACAGCAGCTGACATATGAAAAGCCTGGGAATAATTTGAGTTTGCAGGCTATGAAACAAGCCCATTTTGGATCTGAATCTGGCTGTCAAATCACTTTGTTGGGTTAATCTGACACAAAATGAAAGCACACAAGTGAAAGCAATTTTTGGCAAGCCTGAAAAGATGGGCACACATCTGCAAGGCGAGTGATTAGCTTAGTGGTGTCCTTTCAAAAATCACCTAGGAGCCCCTTCCCCCACCCACACAGAAAGTAGTCCTTTTTGTTCTTCAAATGTTTATTTATAGGATTATAATAGGGAAACGGAGGAGAGAGGGCTTGGGACTTTGATGATAGTGGAAGTCTGTACACCCCAAAGGTGGTAAAGCAGATAAGCATTATAGGATTAAATGGGCATGACAAATTTGTGTTTCAACTGGGGACACCATTTCAGGCAGAGATTTTCCTTTGGCTGTAAAGTAGAAGATTTAACTAATATATTCTGCAAAGGAAAAAAATCAGCAAAGGTGGGAGGGTTTTCACTGACAAATGATTGATTGCCTTTGGAAAACAAAGAAAGGAATGGTGTTCCAGGGGGTGGTACTGCTCCTCTGTGAATGCCTGGTGGTCTGGTCTTGTGTCTCACTCTGCTGTTTACTTTTACACAGTTCCTCTCAGGCCAGGATGTGCAGAACACTGTATATCAAACAGATGAATGCGTATTTGGGGGGTTAGAAGCAGATTAGCTACAAAATTCCTCTCTAGCAGTAAATAGTGCTTTCTCAATATCTTGCTTAGTGTTTGAAAAATCTTGCTTAGTGTTTGAAAAAAGCAGAGAAGGCAGAACAGGAGGAGGAAGGGCAGGTAAAAACACATTGAAGGTTATAAAGAAGACCATGAAATTCAAAAAACGAAGAGTGAAAAGATCACATTGGTAACCTCAGTTATTCTCAAAGATTAACTTTTCATTTTGTGGTGGCTTTGATTTCCCACAGGGGTGGTAAATGTTTTGCCCTAAACAAAAACCAGTGTTCTACTCCTGAGTTATGTGCATCAAACATCAGCCTTGCTGTGACACTGAGTCCGTGCCACACCTACTGCAGCAGGAAGCTGCTGA
>VZSU01000702.1:4109392-4135264 GCA_013398715.1 Nesospiza acunhae
AAGGTGAACTGTTGTACTGAAGGTGTGATCATCTTTTGGGAAAACAGAACATACCAGAAATGCTCTATGTCCTCCATTTCCAGCGCCTGCTAAGAAAGAATACAGATATTATGGGCTGCAGCAATGGGAAATTAATACAGTGGACAGTGTACGCAGCGTGGGGACTTACCTTGCCTACCTTACTACTGAGTTGAGTTTGGCTGGTTGTCCTTCAGTGTAACAAGCAGACACAACTGGAAAAAGCAAAACAGCAAAGTAGGTGTTCTGTACATCCCCAGGATGCCTGTTCAGCTTGCTTGGAAATAAGGGCGGAAAACTTCCCACATTTGCTCTCCCAAACTCTGGTTTTACAGCAGAAGAAAACTTTTTTTGCCTCCTAAACAAATATGCTGTTAGTCACAAAAAACCCCCTAAAAATTAAACAAAACTAAAAAACTTAAATCCAAACAAAAAAAAAAAAAAAAAAAAAAAAAAAAAGGGGGGGAATAGAACTTGGGGAAAAAGTGCTTAAACAAACAAACAAAAAAAACCCCACAAAACTACTGAATAAATTTTAGTTTGACTTGTGGCAAGTCCATGTGAAACTAAGAGTTAAAAATTACAGTAGTAAGCAGGCTTTTCTGTCTTACTCATAAGTAGACCTCATTATATTTTGTTCCATGTTGAACAAAACATTTCATATTAATATTAAATTCTACAATTATTTTCTAGATTTTCAGTTATTAGGGATAGTGGGAAAAGGAAATAGGTTTAGCAGGGTTTGTTTTGACTGCTCACAATTGTACGTAAGAATCAGATGAACTTTTATTTCAGCAGATTTAGTTATTACAGCACATTACCTCACCATCCTATTACCACCGCAAACCTTCCTCATTCTCTGGTTTATGTGGCACATCATCAATGTGCTTACATAAACATACTGCAGCTCCAGATTCACTTGAAGATGGATTCCGAGTATGCTGGAGGTGCTGAAACCACGATCAGTACAAGGAAATAAAAATGTGTCCATTGTTAAACTGGTTACAGCATGAAACCATACATAAAGCATTAAAAAGAAAATCGTATAACACATGAGATAATAGAAAACACTAGAAATAATTGGACAGGGGTATTTCAGGAGACACATGCTATTTTTTTATCAGCTCTTCCTTCAAATGTTTATCTGCTTGCTTTTCTTTGTTCACTGCACTGGATGTCTTGCTCTCGCTGTCTTCTGTTTCACTTGCTTTTACTGGGTGAAATGGGGCGGGGAAAGAAATAAGGATAAAATAAGCGGTTTTACTTTCCATGAGCATTGCTTCGGGTCTTGGCAGGGGGTCTTACCAGCTTCCTGCAGAGTTTTTAGGCTTCTCCTAACATTATCCTCTAAAGAGGAAATGTGTGCAAAAACTATTACAGACTACAACAAGGGAGAGAAATAATCCAAAACAATGTATTCTGATTCATTAATGTTCTGTTTGCAGCCTTCCTGAGGAGATTGTTTGGAATTACTTTCTTTTTCAGGAGCAAAGTCAAATACCTGGACTGTGAGCCCTAAAACATGGTCAATATAATCTGAAATTTGCATGCCTATGTGTCAATCAGGATTACTAACATTTCTGAGAATTTTATCTTTAACTCAGAGTCTGTCAGAATAAATATCAGGCAATGCTGTGAACATATAATTGAAAGAGAAATGAAGACAACAAACGGTCGGATAAGTTTATCACAAATGGTAAGCTAGTTACATCTAGGACCCTGAGAAAACTTAATCCCATCTTATGGTTTTAGAGATAGCAAAGTACACACTCTGCTTTCTCTGCTTTTAATGGAAAGATTGATATATTATTTTGTGGTCAGGGATGATATTATTAAAAATAAGTATTTTAAACTCTATATCTATAACTTCTCTTATAAAAGCTATTATCTTGGCTAATTTTACAAAAGCTTTATAAAATTATCTTTGAGCAACTTCATACACTTCAAGCAAGTAAATTTGCTTTTTAATCAAAATTAGTGTTTCAGGGTGTATTCTGAAACTTGATTTTGCAAGAAACAGGGTTTATTGGAAACCTGCTTCTGGAAAAACAGTCTACAAATCACAGGCCCTATTCCCTTGGAGACCCTGATCTGCAAGCTGAGTTGGCATGGATAGCTCCATGTCAAATTCAGTATCTAACAGGCTGTAGTGTGCTTTCAGTTCTCAACCTGAGACAGCACTAAGAAGCTGTGTGCAGCTCTGCATATGAATAGGATAAATAAATTAGTGCACTAAAGCATACCTGTCAGTTCTTGAAAGCTCTACTGTAAACAGAAGCACTTGTCGAGGAAGAATACATTTTTAAATGCTCTTAGAAGTTGCTGGACTGGAAAGGCTTCACAAAGCAAGAGAATGGGAAGCCTGGGAGGGGTGTAACACAAACAGGTGTCACTTTCATATGTCTTCAAACTCACACTTCAGTAACCTTGTTTTTCTGATAAGCTTGTGACCCTAATGCAAATAAAAAGCTAGGCTCAGAGTCATATTGTTGACTAATGTCTCAGATACAGCAGTGAATTTTAGTTCCTTCAGTGATAAAAAAATTGAATATCTTTGAAACAAGTGCATAGTCAATCTAGCAATTTATTCTTTTGACTGACTGTGAAGCTAAACCTGTCAACATATATCAAATTACTGCCAGGGAAAGGAGGTGTTAAAAAAAAATCACGTGGGGAAGAAATATGAAATAAAAAAGCAAAATTGCAGCAACAGACATCCATGGTTATTAACCCACAACACCCCCCAAGGTTAAAGTGACTTCTGCAACTATACACAGTCAAGAAATTTCCGCAAATCAGCCAGGGCCAGTAGAGACCTGTCAATCTTTCTGTCAAAAATCCTCTCAGACCTTGCTTTCATGTCAAAGCTGTAATGCTTTAACCTGCTCAAAGGAAGCATGAATATTTGTGTACAGGGCCTTCTTCTGTGCTGATACACAGATTGTGCCAGCAACATTTGATTCAGGACAAAGGATTCCTGTGAGTTTTCTGTTCTCTGGAGAGGATCTCCACTGGATGCTACTGTTTGTGTTGATTATGATGTAATAACCTTAAAAACAACACTTGAAATGCATAATACTAGAAATACAGCAAGGGAGCAAAATGTACTGTTTGAGATTTTCTTCTTGACGTATATCTGATTTGTATTGAAGTTAACATGAGACAATATTTGAAGATGCCAGACCAGTGAACATCATTGTATGAAAATCTAAAACTATGTAATGCCAGTTAATAGGATGGGAACATTGCATTGTGTTAGACTTTCTCCCAGGGAAAGTCACATCACATCTCCTTAATGTCTAAGAGAATGCTGCACAACCATGAACTGCACACTCTTCTATGCCCAGGCCACATTTTACATCCCAGAAAATGTTCCTTCTTACCAATCTGCTCGCACAATATGCGCTATTTAGCAGCAAACCAATCACCACAGTAAGAAACCTGAAGTACACGTAATTTGCTGAGTGCAGGCTCCAAAGAAAAGAGCCAGCCAAATTACACAAAAACGCAGTGTGGAGACAATCTGCTCCAGAGGAAATCTCCTGTCCCAGACAGCAGGAAAACTTCATGTACCATAATTTTTTTGTCCTCTGTGCATTATTGAGGCTTATTTATCATACTTGTGCTACTACAAACATTTTTTTTTTCTTTCTATCAGGACTGTCACATAAGAAACATTGCAGTTTGCATAGTGTTTCTTGATAGTGCAAAGCATTTGGTATCACTTGCCATGTATGTCTTAGACAGATAGTAAATATCATTAAAAGTGCAAAATATCATGTTTGGAAAGCTAGCATCTGCATCCTGGCTTATGGTAAAAGCCACAGAGACCTCTTTTTCTCACGAAGTATCTAAATAAATATGCACAGAATATAGCAGGATCTTCCAAATTTTCCTTTCAGAGGAAACTGTATTTCAGGCTGAACTTCTGGAACAGTATATCCCTTCATGGCTTTGACTTGATGTGATAGGAGAATGCCCTGGCTCTCTTCTCTTTATGTCATCCAGATGAGGAGTGTGGTGGAAGTACTAGTCATGACATTTGTCCCATGGGCCTTGATCTGAGCAGCACCAAGGAGGAAGAAAGGAAGCAAATGGTGTAGCTCATATGAGGATTCAGAAACCTTAAACAGCACTACATGTGGATGTGGATTAGGAACTGCATTTTGTGTCATGTCCCCATCTTGACATTCTGTTCTCTTTCCACTATAATTCTGTTGTGAGGTCCATTTATTCAAAGCTTTCTGGTTTTTTACACAGAGTCAAGTAACGGGCTGAAGATTTTCAAATCTGATTAATTATTTATAGCACAATAAATGTTGGAATTGTCAGCATGGAAATGTTGTGAATATATGCTTGCAATTACAATTTCTAGGTTAAAACTATCATCTAGAGCAGGTTCCCTGGGAATCAGAGCTTTTACATGTATATATAGAGAGATTTTCTACTACTACTTTGGAAAGGAGATAGTTCTGGAAGTACTCTGTTTTCAGGGACATGTGTCCTCACTTGAGTGCAAAATACAGCTATACTTACTGAGCCTTTATTCAAATTTCTCTGTGGAAAGACTTATCTGATTCTTAATGTATATAGCATGTGAGCTGGTGGGAAATAGTACACTGGGTGTGCAGGACTTAGCTCTGAGAGAAATAGAATTTGGCAAGTCTCATATCCACTGCTTCATGTATAATATGAATATCTGCTTAATTTATTGCAATTTAGGTTTAAGGTTTCAATATTTTTAACATTAAAAAAAAAAAACTACCTTTGACAACATTGAAAAAAGAAGAAGAATCCCCTTTGACTGACTCATTTTCAGTAAGAGGAAACTCCATCTCAGGGGAAATCTTGAATGCAGACTTTGTTTGGAAAAATTTATATCTCATGGTTGCACAATTCTCAAAATAAAACCTTGTAACTCTAAGCCTGACAGGCCTTAAACTACAGCACAGCGGTGCTGCCAAACGCAACACACATTGCTGCTTTCCTCTGGCAGCAAAACTGATGTTTTAAATGAGTCTTACAACAGGATTTCTCTACTAATTGCAGAAATAGATAACATGAGCCTTGAGCAGCCATTATTCACTTGACAGTAATTTTTCTTAAACTGTAAGTGGCATTCTGCTTCAATAGTGCTTGAGCACCTGATATTCCCAAAAGAAATATTAAAACTCTTCCATTAAGGAAATCACTGACTTGTGGATTCTGGCTTTTATAACTAAAATTACCTGAGGTGGTGTGTACTTGGCTTCTTTTAATCAGAGAGCCCCATATGCAAAGGCAAATACTTTCAGAGGCTTTTTTTTTTTTTTCTTCCTTTCTGAGTATTTCCTATCCTATTAGCATTCTACTTTATTTAGCCTGGAAAAGTATTTAAAATATAGAAAACAGAAACATCCATGTTAATTTTTTAAAAAGGTGCATTTTTTCAAAGATTGAAAAGTGATTTTTCGATGGGAAATGAATAAAATCTACTCTGCAGAAGGGATAATTTGATGCTGTTGGATCCCCAGAGTAACAAGATAATTATCTTGGCTCCAGAAGGCTCCCTCAGAGGCAGAAGAACCCTGTCTGGTGTGGAGTGCTGCCTCAGCTCTCAAGAAGCAAATCAGGTTTTCTGTCCTTGATTTTCAGGCCCCTGAGTTGCTACTGCCCAAATGTGACCTGCAAGACCAAAGTGTTGCGGATCAATTTTTTATCTCCATCTTTTCAACTCCTTTTGCTTCATTGCTTGTGTGACTTGAGCTGTTGTATCATATATGTTAAGAATATGAAATTTGGGTTCACTCGTTTGCTCAAATAAAAGCTTGAATTTTAAAGCAAGCAGATAGAACATAAAAAGCTTTAATATGCATTAAAATCCAGTTAACAGAGAACTTTTTAAATTTTGTCTCCCCGTTTAAAGAGAGGAAGACTCAATTTGAGGGAGACATAGATCTGAGTATAAACTGCCAATGACTCTGTGAAACACTGTACTGCTCTTCTATCTCTCATACCCTTGTATGAGACGCATGTAATAAAATTAATTTAAAATTAATCATAAATGACAGTTCAGTAGATTAGGAATAGAAAACTTGCATAAGAAAGTGCTACAGGGGAATTAAAAGTTACATAAAATAAAAGGAATCTGAGTCAGAAATCACCGTCTCATCATCAAAAAACCCCTTCTTTATTGGTCGATCTCCTAGCCAATTCAAAATATATATTTATCTTAACACTTGAATCATTGTTTAAGATGCAATTGTGAAGAAATGTTATGCATGATGATTAATAAAATTTACATGAGGAATGATTAAATTATCTTCACTATAACTCTAGAGAGAGACTAAAACACTTTAAAGTAGTGGATAGCGAAATGCTGCATTTCAGGGCTTCTGAATGTTATTTATTGGAAGTAGTAATGTAGCCATAGGATTCCATGTGGTAACATCCCTATTTGAAATCAGGACTAAATAAATTATGATTACTTACAAGAACAATAGGTGATTAAAATAGATTAATTATTTTTTGCTACATTGCTTCAAATAAAATCTTCATGTTGGAGTGGCTCTAGCAATGTCAGTTACTCTTTAGCATTAGAAGCTTGAAAAATGAACATGGCATGAAATCTCTGAAATAGAGTTTGTCTTAAAGTAGTATTATTATGAAATAAAACTAACTGGTAAAGTGAGTAACCACCTGGAAACCAGGGGAAAAGACTACCATGATAAGCTCTGAAACATAAACTTCCAGCTAACTGAAAACACATTTTGAATATGTATCTCAGAAATCTCAGTACAAGTAAGAAATAGTGGGAAAATGTGTTTTAAAGCATGACTTGGCAGATAGGTGCCTTGATGAGTCTTGTATCTGTTTTACCTGCATTTTGCCTTGGCAACTGAACCCAAAGCCCTCTGTGCAGAGTGCCAGACAGCACAGACAGAAGGATGGTCCTTGTCCTAGAAAGCTCATAACTAGAGCAGAAAAGAGATGCTCCAGGTTAACCATTGAAGTGTGTTATGCTAGACTGAGAGAAAGATTGGTGTTGATTTAGTGTGAAGTCTTACAAGGTTGACCACCACAATGTCTGCTGGAATCAAGAGTCATCAAAGCCAAGAACAGCTAGTATGGGAAAGGTTAAAGCCTAGAAGTATGTCTCTTTGGCAACACAGCAAGGAATCTTTTAAATTAGCACAGAATCTGCTGAATAGAAAAAAACAACTCTAAATTCACACCCTTATGGAACCCATGCCCCTTTCTCTGCTCAACAATGGAAGTCCATGCTTGAATTTGAAGACAGAAAATCCCCTTCTGGACTGTCCTTTATCCTCTCAAGGCATAAGAAGGGCCGACAGAGAAAAGCCAATAAACATGGAGTACACACATTTTACTAAATATTCTGTGGAAAACTCTGAGGCAACTGCAAGTGTTGCATTTATGAGAAGTGTGAGTGAGATATCTTATTTAGAAAAGATAAAGTTATTAATTTACCTAAAACTTAAACCCACATTTTTCTGACAATGATTTTGACTTTGAAATTTATGGAGTTGGAGAAGACTTTCATTAAAGAGTTCATGTCTTCAGAAAAGAGAGTTCCTGTTAACTCTCAAAACCTGGCTATATCTCAATATTTCATCAGTTTCTAGCTTTTGACATGAAGTGTGAGGGTACTGTGATAAGTAATCTGTATGAGGCCAGGCTAATATTGTGCCAAATATATATTGGTGAGATTTGCTCATATGAAATCTCTGAAGGATATTGTGTCTATCTCTTTAATTTGAGTCTAGGGCTGAGGGTGGAAGTGAAGGCTGTCTGAGATGCTGGATGGAGAAAATCTGCAATTTATCACATGATGAGTGAATACTGTTACCAATTCTGAAATTCTTGGTATAGGCATTTACAATCTGATTACCTTTTTCAGGCCTCTTCAACTTCCTTGGGACTTAGATGTTTTGATAGGAGTTGGCAAAGTGGCATATAATTTGTATAGTTCCATGAAACTATTAAGAAAAAATAACAACAAACTCAGGACTCTGCATCGTTCCTAACCCTCCAGCATTACAATCAAAAATATATTTGCAGCTTAACAGCTGCAGACACCAACAAGCAAGACCTGCAAGGAGAAACTGTACAGCAGCTCACAGTGAAAACTGCACAAAGAGATGAGGAGTACTCATGGGTGACTCTGATAAGGGTTACCAAGGCTCCCACACCTGCTGGGCTTACAGTCAGCCGTGAGAGGCATTCTGCCCCCTGGGATCTAAGGTCTGAAATGATGCTGGGAAGGTGCCACAACTTCTTAAGAGCAGAGCCTACTATCCTTTGCTACTTTTTCACGAATGATACTTCAAACTGGAATTTGGGCAGATGAGGAAAAGCTGCAGACCCCAGGGAGTGAAAGTGAGAAGTGTTGGTGTCCAAGTTATCTTTTCTTCTGTTTTATGAGTTGCCAGAGAGGGTGTAGTCAGAAATAGACATGCAATGCAAACCAGCTTCTGGTTTTGTGGCAAAATCCTATTTTGAGGGTTTTGGTCTTTATGAAAATGGTACATTCTACCATGATTGTAGACTGTCAGGGAAGGATGGCATCCACCTCTCCAGAAGATGCAGAGGAACCTTTAGCAACACACTGAAAAACTTGGTGAGGCAGGTTTTAAAATGAAGGACTTGGGGTACAGGATCCATGGTGGCAACACTCATGATATTGCAACAAACAGATTAACAGACCAGGAAAACCAGAGCTGCAAAAAAGTGCTACTTAGCTGCCTCCCAGGATGAGCATGAGAAGACCAGCCACCTCAAGAGATTTCATAGTAAAACACTCAGACTAGGGAAGAAACTGGAGCAGGTGGAACATCAGACATAGTGGGAGAGTTGTATTGTAGAAATATCTGAAACATGGTGGGACAGCTTACATGACTTGTTTTGTAAAGATGGACTAGGAGGAATGGGCATAGAGTAGCACTTTATGTTAAGGAAAATGTTGAATGTTGTAATGGGTTGACCTTGGCTAGATATCAGGTGCCTGCCGGGCTCATCTCTCACTCCCTTCTGCAGACTGGACAGGGTCTCCTGTCTCTTTATACAGAAAATATAAGAAGAGGTCCATGAGTTGAGATAAGGATGGGGAGAGATGACTCACCAAATATTGTCACAGGAAAACCAGCTAGAATTAGGGATATTAATTGAATTTATTACAAACAAAATCAGAGAAGGATAACGTGAAGTAAAATAAGACCTCAAAATCACCTTTTCCCCACCCCTCCCTCCCTTCCAGCTCTAGCTGCTACCCCAGTAGTGCAGGGAGACAGCAAATGGGGGTTACGGTCGTTTCATCACTTGCGGCTTCTCTGGCTGCTGAGGGAGAAAAGTCCTTCCCCTGCTCACCGTGGGGCCCTTCCCAGGGGACACAATTCCTCCATGAACTTCTCCAACGTGGCTCCATCTCACTGTCCTTGCTGAACTGCTGCAACATGGGTCACTCTTCCATGGGGTGCAGCCCCTGGAGAGGGGCTCCAATGCGGGCCCCTCTCTCCCCAGGTCTCACATGGGGTTACAGCCTCCCTTCAGGCATCCCCCTGACCCAGTACAGGGCTCTTCCATGGGCTGTGGGGAGATTTCTGCATCTCTGAGATCCTTCAAGGGCTGCAGGGGCACAGCTGCTTCACCATGGTCTGCACTACGGGCTGCAGAGGAGCCTCAGCTCTAGGGCCTGGAGCACTTCCTGACCTTCCTTCTCCATGAACCTTGGCACTTCCAGAATTCCTCTCACATATTCTCACCCTGATCTTCTCTGCCTGCAATTACAAGAGCAAAATATTTTTTCTTTTTCTTCTTCGTCTTCAGTATGTTGTCACAGAGGTTGTGGTACATTGCACCATTTCTCATTGGTCCAGCCTTGAACAGTGGCATGTCCATCATTGCACAGGTATCAAGATGCAAATACAAATAAATACCCTTAAAGAACTACAAGGTCATTGCCAGGGTGTGCAGTGATGCAGTTAGAAAACAAAAAGCTCAGCTTGAATTGAAATTTGATGTACGAAAGTGTTCTTCGGGTATTCAAACAGAAATGGAAGTATTGACCTACTGTTAAACAGGAGATTTGAATTAGCCACCAAAAATGCTGAAAAGTGTGAGATTCTTAATACTTCCTTCACCTCTGTCTTTGCCAGCACTGTAGGATCTCAGAAATTGGGAAGAATATTCTGGGTTGATGCAAACACAGACCTAACAGTAGAGAAGTAGGAGTTGGTATTTGAGCTTTTACAGTAACTTGATCCCTGCAAATCAATGGGCCCTGACAATATCCACCTCAGGGTGTTAAGAGAGCTGGTTGACATCACTATGAGGCTACACTCCATAATCTTTGAGAAGTTGTGGAGATCAGAGAACAGCCAGAAACCTATGAGAAAGTCAAAGGTACCCCTATTTGCAGGAAGGGCTTAAATCCAGCAATTTTAGTTCCACCAGTTTTACTTCTCTTCCTGGAAAAATTATGGAACAATTTCTCCTGGGAGGTCTTACAAGTGAGAAGAAGAACATTTCTGGGAAAAGTCAGCATGGATTTACCAATGGCCAATCAAGCCTGACAAACTAATTTCCCTCTATGACAAAGTAACCAGCTGTGTCAGTGTGAGGCAAGAGGTGGACATTGTCCACATGGATTTCTCCAAGGCTTTCAATGCAGTTTCCCAGAACCACTCCTAGAAAAACAGATATGTTACAGCCTAGGCATGTGGTTGGTGGGGTGGCTGGGGAACTGGCTTCCTGGTTGCACCCAGGATATAAAGCTCCTTTAAAAATTGCCAGCCTGTCACAAAAAAGTGGTCCTCAGGGATAAATATTGGACCCTAAGCTGGTTAGTATCCTCAGTAAGTGATCTGGAGTATGGGATCAAGTGTGCAGTAATGAAGTTTACTACTGATTCCAAACTGAGAGGGGATGTGGACACTCCATGAGGGACAGCCATCCTGCAGAGACACCTGAATATGTTGGAAGAGTAACAAGACCCTTAGGAGATTCAACAAGGACAAGTGCGAGGCAGTGCACCTTGGAAAACATAAGCACAGGCTGGCATCTACTCGTCTGGGGAACAGCTCTGTGGAAAGGGACCTGGATGTCCTTGGGCAACAAGCTCAGTGAACAGTGCTGCTATGGCAGAGAAAGCCAGTGGGATGCCAGGCTGCATCAACAAGGACACCACCAGCAGAGATAGAGGAGTCATTGTCTCACTCTACTCAGCACTTGTCAACTACACCTGTAATACTGCGTTCAGTTTTGACCCCTGTAAAAAAAAAATGTGGACTGGCTGGCAAGGCTCCACAAAAGGATCACAAAGATGACCAAAGGACATGGAAACCTGCCATACGGGATAAAGCTTGGAAAACTGGGGGTTTCTGCCCTGGGAAAGAAGGCTTAAGGGAAAACTAATCAGCATTTTCCAGTATTTAAAAGGTTGACTGCAAAGATGATAGAAACTCCCTTTTTAAAGGAGTCACATGAAAAGTTGAGGGGTAATAAGTTCAAGTCACTCCTGGGGTGATCTCCTACGGACACAACAGGAAAATTTTTCTCAATGAGAACAATCATCCACTGGAATGATCAGAAGGATGCGGTGGATTCCCTAACACTGGGCACTTTTAAGATTTGGCTGAACCAGGTGCTGTCTAAACTGGGCTTCTGCCAAGGAAGGCTGGGCCACATGATCCTTGAGTCCCCTTCCAACTTGGTATTCTGTGAAAACCTAGAAACAGAATAACCATTTCACTGCTAAACTGAATTAAGCCTGATGAGGGTCTGGACAGGCTAAGAAAGACAATGCCTAATCCAAGTTATTTAACAGCAGAATAGAGATCTGACTCAGAATAGAGAATCTTTTCATTGTGCATGCACATCATTGCCAGTGCTGCATCTCACCTACTGCCTGTGGTCTTTTGTTCTTGATCTGAGAGGGATTAGTAAGGATAGATACAGTGATAGAGAGGTGCACAAATGTTGCGACAGTCTTACAACATGCTTTTTAATATGGAATAATGGAATGTTCAAAACACATCTAAGACTTTATTGCAGCACAGGGGGGATTTTCAAAATGTGTATTTGCCGTATAGTTCCATGAAAAGTTGAATACATGATCAAAACCATTTTCAGATCTAAACAAGGATAAAGTTGAGAATTTTTGGAAAATAATTAAGTGGAACAAGAGGACTCGATTTTGCCAGTTCGCTCTTCAATGGTCTGCATAATCATGATCTCCCCACCTTAAAAATATAAAAAAAATAGAAAATCTAGTAGAAAAGGAGAAACTTCAGAAAGTGACAACAAGGATGATAAAAAGTACCAAGCAACTTCTGTAGTATGTCTGGCTGAGCAAACTAGTACTCTCCAGCTGGGATTAGAAGAATTTTGGAAGGCAAGTCAACAAATCATCATGCTGTGTGGGAAGCAAATTGATTTTCTGACCACCTCCAGAACATACTAGTAGGAGCCTGGTTCAAAACAACCAAAGGTGTCTCCTAATCAGAAAAATAGCAAGCTGTGCTCTCTGTCAAGTTTGTTTTATTGTAAAGTTCGCAAGTTCACAACTTCTTGGAAGAGCAATTTATTTCAAGGCTTGGGAAAAGTATATGGTTACCAAATATATGTACTAATAACTCAGCCAGCCTCTGTGCAAAATATAATTAAGTATGAGCAAGTTGCGTTAGAAAGAGGAGCACCATGATTTGCCCCTTCTCATCCCTTCTAACTCATTTGTTCACAGATGCAGCTGGAGGGAGAACACAATAATATGAACCTCTGGACTGATACAGGACAGCTGCTGTTTTATGAAACTACAGCTCAAATTACTACAGATTAAATAAGAATTGCATTATATGACTGAAAAGAGGAGACACTTATTTTATATAGATATAAAATTATAGATTTTATTATATTAAAATAGATATCTGAAATTATATATATCTGAAATTAAATTTGAAAAATTCAGTGCCTCCCATCTTTATTGTTGGGTCCTTCTCCTGAATTTATTTCACTAGCTCAGAAAAGCAAAATCTAACATCAGTCATCAAATACTTCCATAGAACTACAGGCCAAACAACAATATCAGGAAAATCTGTATATGAAACCAGAGAGGTGTGAAAGTTACTGTGACTGAACTTTTTATTTTCCATTATTTAATAGATAAGCAAATGAAAAATGATAGCATTAAGCATGTTAATAAAGTTTTCCTTTCCAACAATAAGAATGCAACAATCTAAAAAATTGATTAGATGTCCATAAAATGTTTGAGTCCTTAATTTGGAATGACAAAGGAAAATCATCAAAATACTGCATCTCAGTGGATCCTAAGAATACACATAATTATTTCACTCAGCTCTGTAATGACACTTGCTATAATTAGGAAAGCAGTGATTTTTTCAAAATTATTTTCTACTTTTTTGTCAATGAATTCATATTTTTAAATCAGTATTTTAAAGTAAGAGAAATTTTGTAACATCATTAAGCACTGTAGTATTGACACACACACACACACATATATATATATATATGTAGCATTTCCAGCTTTTTTCTTGTACTATTTTGATAGAGTCCCTTTTTGGAAACTCTTGCATGTCACATGAGGTTAACATGGTTTGGCCTGGTGTGTGTGTTCATTAGATATACAAAAACTGTATATGTAAAAACTTTTCATATGCCTTACTTCTTATACCTTAATGTGCTGCCATCTTCTGTTCCCTCAATTAAAACAGAAATCATTGGAACTTTGAAGTCCCATCTTTCAGATGTCCTGTTTGGAAAAGCATACACTGACATTAATTTTGATTAACTATGATGTCTGAATACTCACCCTTCCATTATTTTAGCAAGGCAGCTTCCACCTGCACCTTTTCTGAAAGGCATCAGCACATGCATCTTAAAGTTTGACATTTCTTTAGCTCCCCTCTACACAGGGAGCCACTTTCCAAGTGGAGGTTAGGAATCTGTTTATACATAGTGTTGAATTAATATCCTTGATTTATCCCCTTGGCCCCTAAAGTGAGAGAAAATTAATTTTTAGTTGAATGAAACAGAGAATCTTCCATGATAAGGGTGGTTTTGAACTTCTGAGGGACAAAAAATGAACAAATGAATCTGTGAATTTTGCTTTCAGATCTACATGCATTTCATTTTGAATTAAGAAAAGTTAAATGACACAAGTATTTAAAATTCATTCTGTCTTAGCTCTAAAATGGGGAAATTTCCCCTTTCTAATACTTCTCTGGCATTTCAGTATATTGATTTGTACCAGTAGAAGAACCCTGAACTTTTTTACATGCCAGACTGATTTTTCCCCCCTCAGCAGACTATATCCAAAGCCCAACAACAAGTTCTGCATTTAGACGCACTGAACATCCCACATGTATCTCTCCACTATGTGGTATGAAGAGGAACAAAATGGCTGGAAGAGCCCTGAACTTCTGGAAAGGGAACCGTAGATGTTTTTCGATGTGCTGTTTCTCTCTGCACTGTCTCAGGTGCATGTGTCTGAATGTGACTGGAATATGGAAGACTATCTTAGAAAGGAAATAAGACTTCATTTCCTTTATGCTAAGAAAAACCTGTTCCAACTAAACAGGTATGAATTACAACAGAACAATTGGAGGCTGTTCTTAAAAAAATGAGAACTGGGTGCGTAACAAGGATATCACTCTGCCTTCTAAATGAAAAGCCATATATCCACTCCTTCTAGAATGCTTCTTTGGATTTCTTGCCCCATGGAATTTAATTAATTTCAATGATCTTTGCAATACTAAGATCTTATAACTGGATTCATGCTTTGCACTCTGTAAACATTAGCTAAGTTCTCATTTCTTGTTTCAGATTATTTTAAAACACAAATGTGACTTTCATGCATGATGTGAGAACCACCCCAAACTTTGATTAATTTTAATTTAAATCTACTTTACAATAAATCCATTTTGGTGTTATAAATCATCAATGCCAACTTATTTGAAATAATGTAATATAAAATCATTGAGATGATTGCAGAAAGTGGAAAAAGAGCCAAAGCATTTAATTCCATTAAGGTTGAAAAAATTTTATTTCACTGAATTGTCTTGGTTTTGGTTTTTTTTTTGTTCCTTCTGTAATATGCTTAATCTGAATAATAGCAGGCAGTAGAAAGCTTTTCTTCTGATAGGAAGGTAGAATCTGAGGAGGAAATACCTAAAATTTTTATCCTACTGAAATACACATTTTAAATATAAACACCTAAAACATAATATGCAATAAAAATTATGCGACATTACACTAATCTAATATAGCCAAAATACAGATCCTGTGGGAGTTCACACTACACAAAGTGCTGGACTCAGCCAACACTCAAAATCTCTACTCTAAAAATGAAGGCTAAAATTTGTCTGTGTTTGGGATCTTACCTCCCTTTGTTACCTTATTCCTCATTACAAGATAGGTGGGAAATATGGTTTCACTTCCCCAGTATATGCAGGGAGAAATCTCAATTTAGTTGGACTACAACACAGAATTCAGATTTCTCAGAATGTTTTTTTGTTATTAAAATGATGGGATTTGATCATATATTTTGTTCTGCCTGTCATGCAGGTTTGTGAGAGGACATGCATGTAACATTTTATCCTAGTTTTGTCATTGATGCATTATATTTAAGACTGACAATAAAAGCTTAGCTGACCCACTGGAACAACTTGCATGGTGCAATAATATATGAAATTGAAGTGCCTCATAAAATTTGTTTAGTTATAATTATATAATTTTCTCTGGAACAATTTTTCTCATGTAATTGAGGTGAGGTGTCCCATTGTCTTGCACTCTGTTGCTATTTGTACTAATATAAATACAGTTTGATTTAACACTAAATCAGAAATACCAGTAATTAAAGTGAAGCCATTTCAGAACAATTAGAGCCAAATCATGAAACCTGAAAGCAAAGTAATAATGTGATTAGACATACTGAGTCAAAGCAGTCAACAAGCGGGTTCAGCTTATGCTTAGACTGAAATCATTCTTACATGCTGATGAACAATTTATCAGACTAGCAGATGAAGGACTTTTATACAATGTTAGCAGTTGAGTACATCAAGACTGCAAGACTTCTTATGTAAGAGTTAGATGAGCGTTTCTCTAAAGCAACTGTCCTCCAAACACCTGTTATCTAACGAGGCATGTAACATCAAGATATAATTTATATTCTTAAAGGATGAAGGGATTCTTCAATTAGCAAGTTATCAAAATGCAAAGTATTAGCTTTATAAGCAATTTGTATTGCAATGAGCTGATGTAACAGAGATGAGGGCTTTCTGCAAACCTCTTTAGGAATGATCAACATAATGGTTTTTAAGTCCTTTTGTAACATTGTTGGGAAAAAAAATATTATCTTTCTCTTCCATCTCTTTTTCATTATCATTTGCTATAGTGAATCTCATTTAAATCTCACTGAACTGTGTCCTGTTTTCAGATCTGATTTATGACTGCTCTCAACCAAACCATCAAACCAATCAGCAACTCACATGTTAGCGCTTGTCAGGATTTGCACCGAAAGATCAGGAGGGTCTCCTCTGCTACCAAAAAAAAAGCCATCTGCAGGGAGTCTCCAGTAACATTTCCAGTTAGGGAAAATTCTCCTTGTGATAATGCCATGAGAACTTTATTAGAACTGTTGCTGTGCCCTGAAAGTCACTCTGTAAAAACTCAGGAAATATGCTTGGATTGTCACTCCACTTTCACATCAGAAGGTGAAATTAGGGATGCAGTGCTGACACAGGCTTCAAATCCTCCTAGCTTTGAGTAGGAGGAGGTGAAAAGTGACAAATATCAAACCAGCTTTCTTACTCTTCTGTTAAGGTCCATTAAATTTTTTTTTGTGTAGATGGCAAATATAATTCTGAGAGATTTCAAGCAGATTCCTCTGCCTGTCAATGTACACATATGTGCACATAACATTCTCTTAAACTGAAAGAATTATTCTTGTCTTTTTCAGCTGTCTTGGTGTCCTCTGGGTTACCTTCCTTTCTGCTAAGGGTCAGATAACTTCCGTGGTCAGGGACAACATGCCCAATAACAAAAAAAGTAAAAGATTGCTGAGACTACTAGCAGTACTAGCTATTCAATAAAAGAGTTGTGGGTATGCAAACTTTTCAAACATTTCATAACAAGAAGCAGGAAAAGTGTGAAACCAGTATTCTTCCAGGAACAACTCTTTAAATAAGGAAAAAGTCAGAGAAATGTATCTAGGACAATTCTCAGGAAGACAAAATTGTCCAAAACCAGATCTAAATCAACCCAAATATCTTTCATTGGTGTTAGGAAACAAAATTTTGTAAGTACAGTATGAAACTCAGTAATGGTCTGTTACTTCCAGGTGATACATAGTTAGCTTTCACATAAATGCTCATTTTTGTCAATCTAGAGATCATTTTGGAATGGAAAAAATGTGTGGTTGTTTTCTTGTAGTGCTGACTTTTCACTTATGCAATCCTGCTACTTTGCAAATGTGCCCTTAATGGCACTTAAGAAATCTCAGCTTTTAATAATTTGAAAGCTTTGCAATGTTAACTTTCTTACTGTTAGCTGGCATTTTTCAGTGATAATAATAATAAAAAAAAGAAACTTACTATTCCAC
The DNA here is from genome assembly GCA_013398715.1 of Nesospiza acunhae. Lineage (NCBI taxonomy): Eukaryota > Metazoa > Chordata > Aves > Passeriformes > Thraupidae > Nesospiza > Nesospiza acunhae. The sequence continues at coordinate 4,127,025 of VZSU01000702.1, forward strand.
AGATTTAACCCCTCCCCCCCCCCCAAAAAAAAGCAAAGGAACTGATAGTATTTTATTTAATGTCACTTCTCATGGACTAATTGCACCAATTAAAACAGAATTGTATTACTTGGATAGAACACGAAGACATGAAAAATTTTTTTGACATTAACAGCAGTGATAAAACTCTGGACTAGGACTAGATTCACACAGAGGTCTTATGAATCCCACTGGCTACAGGGGCTATAGATAGATCATTTCTCAGTAAGGTTCACTTCACTTTCCCTTTTGTCACTGACACATAATGCTGCATTGTCAGAGAGAAATGTCCTGTTTCTGTACAGACTCCAGCAGGGATGTGCCATGCTGGTGCTATGTGCATAGGCAGCAGTCAATGAAAAGGTCAGGGGATGGATGAACCCTGAATTCCTACAAAGAAAGGAGGTGCAATATTGTGAAACCTGCAGCATTACCTCTAGATGCCCCTATGAGAACAGAATGCAATTTACTCATAGAGATGGAACTGCAAAAACACCAGGTCTCTACATTCTCACTGGAAAATTGCTTAATCTGCCTAATAATTAAGATTAATAGATTCACAGTATAAGTTTCATGAGTGTTGAAGTACTTGGTTAAAGAGGATTGCATAAATACTAATTCATCTTTTCCTAGTGCTGAAACACCACAATGGAAGGGCAAAGTGAGTTTAAAAAATTCCTTTTAAGAACATTTCCTTCCCTCACAGGCTTAAGGTCATATCACTGTAAGAATCATGTTTGTTATCTTTGTAAGTGGAGTTCTATATCATTGTCAGATCACAGATGAAGTAATGAAGTCCCTTCTATTTCAAGATGTTTAAAATTGGGATATAGCTCCTGGTTTTAAGTCTGCTTAAGCTCATGTGGAACATGAGGACACAGCAGAGCAAGAATACTACGATGAACAAGGATGCTTGTTGCATTATATCAGAAAAATGTCTTCTCCTCCAAGGGCCTATTTAAAAGGTTGGAGTAGATGGCAAACTGCAGCCATTGATCCTCATTTCCAGAGATGCACAGTGGATGCTGAGAGGGGCACAGCCTGGAGCTGCTCAGTTTCTAAGACAGGTGGGCAGTCTCACAGCAAAACCTTGAAAACTTCGGCAACCCAGTAGCTTGGTATTGCATTTCCAAAAATCCTTACAACAGATGTAAGAATTCAGCCTATATTTACTGTTTTGATGTATTTGCAGTGCCTGATGTGCTGTGAAATTTTTTTTGTGTAGGCTTAAAACATATTCTCTGTAACATGAGACTGGAAATGCCATTGCCTATTGATTTTAATGTGATTTCTATATAAAAAGATAACAAGAAGAAGCTGGAGAAAAGTAAACTAGTGGGAAAGAGAAAATATTTAAATTTCACAGTGTGTAAATTGGCAGGATTTTATGTTTTCCATCTTTCCTGGAGATGACTTTCTCACTGCATGTATATCTGGCTGAAAATTATTAAAGCTTTTTCATCACAGACATGGCCCCTAAAATAGTCACCTGCTATTTGACCTCCAGATATACATTCATTTTTCTTTTTTGGAATTCAAAATGGGTAAGTAGCTGCAATTCTCTCTGATAGAGAGGAGAGAAAATCTGTTGTGGTGGGAGCAGAGCTGTTTCTCTATGGTGTTCTCTTCTATGGTATCTCTGAATGTTGCTAGAAATATTTTATGTCTCAAAAGAGTGGAGAACAGAGAAAAACATTAGCTACCTAAATTTGTTGTATGCTGTATGGCATGTTTGTTCTTAACTCTTCATAGGACAGTTTTATATTTTAGATAATATCTATTTATCTACCTTGCAAACAGACAACCAAGGCTCAGTGGCCCAAATCTTGAAAAACGTGAAGTGCATTTTTCATTTAATGTTATTATTTTAGCTATTTATAAAAGAAAAACCGAGATACTCCAAAGTCCCTTTTAAAGCATTTACTGTTTTCTTAGCATTTTACTCAACTCTGGATCATTCAAAGAAAAAATGTTTAATCAAAGCTGCAGTCTTAGCTTGAATAAAAAATTTGTTTGTGTGTTTAACTTATGTAGTGAGAACACCACATAAAATCAATGTCAAGAACTCTTGCCTTTTTGTATCATTCCCGCTCATGTAAAAATTAGATCAAAATTAGGCTAACTCAAGCCCTGGATGCACAGAAGGAGATAGAACAGAATGTGGTTTACATGAGATAAATGTGTATCTGTATTCTGAGATTTCAGAATCTATTCTTATGGGTACAGTAAACCCAAGTCTATCTTTCTATGCTTAGTGTTGAGGGAAAGTCTCTTATCATCACTGCCTTAAAGACCTAAAAATATTACATTAAAAAAAAAAGTTACACGTGTACCACCAGCAAGAAGTAAGCCTGTCTAACTAATGTAACTAGCCTTGAAAAGGCCTGTTTCCATATATATTGCACAAAACAGCTGAGAGCATCAAAAGTTGGATAATGGGGCAGATTAGCAAGTCAGCAAAAGAATGTTGTTACACAGGGGACCTAAATGTTGTGTGTAGGATACTAAAGACTGCTTGCTTGAAGCCACAAATGTATATGTTTCTCCACTCTGAAGCAGAAAAATGGTAAAATGTTTTATTATGTGGAGCATGAAATTATCCTGAAATACAGAGGTTCTGGTAAAGATATTTCAGGGTTCATTTATTTGAAAGTGCTCATGTAAAACAAAGTAGGTATGTTCCTGAGGGTTACATTCACAAGGAGCAGATTATACTGAGTCGGATGCCATCTTGAATATCCAGTATTCCACTCTTTTGAAGAAATTGAGCCAAATTAATCTTCCATTATTTTCTGTATTCTGCTATTGTGTTGTTGATTTGTCTTTTCTTTGCCTAGGTATGTAGTTACTACAAGGAATCAGCATCAAGCTTTTTTTGTGTTAGTTAGTTTATTCTGGGATTTTTAAAAAAAAAAATTAGCATGGATTTGAAGTAGCTAGGTAATTATTTACCTTGTTCATGACGTCTTGCTGCTCTATTGTTTGTTTTTTGGTTTTTTTTGCTGTAACATGCTGGAATTCAAAACTTCGCATACGAGTTTAATTGAAGTATTTGATTTCATATTGTCACTGTGAATTACTCCAACTGAATATGGGCATTTTAAGTAATTATGCATTGTTACATTCTTTATGTTATAGCTTTAATCTGGTTTAGTATTCATTATGACTAAAAGTAGAGCTTTCTCGCAGGCAGAAAGATGCAAAATTAAATTGAATGTCTTATGACTAAAAAGAGTGACTGGACTACTAAAAAGTCAGCAATGCCTAAAAGGTTTTGTAGCCTCTTTGAACTCTTTACTCTTGTAACAATATGAAAGTTTAAGTCAAAATGCAATTCTGAAAGAGGGTATGTTCATGTTAATCATGAATATAGTCTGTGACAGCAAGGCATCATTTGTCCAACTGAAATTGCTGTCCTAGATCCGTGATAATCTTATGTATGAGAAAAAGTATGATTACTAGACAAAATTAAGTGATGATAAATGGTTACCTAGGTCTGACTACAAATTTTTGAAATACAGGGAAACCTACAGCCTGTCTTAGCTAAGTCCCAGAAGAAGAAAATCAGAGTTAATATAGAATTTAGATATAGGCACATCTGCCTCAGCAGAAACCCATAGGCATCTTTCCACCTGCAAATTGTCTCTGAGATAGTGGTCCTGGTGGTGGGTCCACATAACAGTGAAAACCCAATAGGCCTTCTCTCTTTTTTTCTATCCTTGGTGAACCCAGACTGTTTCAATAATTCTCCTAGGATTTGGAGGTGTATGGGGCAAGGCAATGTCTGAAAAACAATATATTTTAGTATGTAAAAAATATATCCAAATTAATCTGCCTGATGCAAATTTCACCAAAGTCACTGGTGATGTTTCCCCAAGTCTTCAGATGGATTTAGAATTCCCAGAAGAGTGCTTAGCGCTGGCAAGAAAAGGTAATGCAGATGCTTTATTTATGCCAAAGTGCTCAGCTTTGTATTGCTGGCCTAATTGAAATATAACCAATTAGGAGCCTGTCTGCTCCTAAATTGGGATCAAATGCTTGCTTTTGATATGTAACCCATAGTATCCTTACCAGACCCCTCTTTGCTTTCAGCTCAAGGGAACAGGGACACTCAGGCGGCAAGTAACAGGCTGTCACTACTGGGCAGATGTAAAATATCTCTAAGGTAATTTTGACTGGATGTTAATACTGACAGTCAGCATCTAAAGGCTTCTCTACCTCAAAAATAGCTCAAGAGCAAGGAGATGGTTAAGAAGATAGGAAGTGAATAAATGATAGGAAAAAGAGAGATATATTCCACAAAGCAATAACAAGGTTTACCATTTTCCAAAAGAATTTCAGACAAGGATGATGGATTCAATAGAGGAGGAACTTGGAAAAGAGGTGAGTAATCCATCTGTTTTTGGTTTTTTTCCGGCTTCCTCTCCTTTCAGTCAAGGATGTTCCACATCTGCGGAAGTAAGTTTAGACAAAAAATAAGACTGTGCTTTTTTCCTCAGTTTTTAACAGTCCTGATAGACCAAGGACTGCCCAATCCTCTGAGCCAAAGGACCATGAGGTGGGAGCAGGGACTTCCCATTTGTTTCAACACTGAGCTTGTCAGAGACCAGTTACATCAGGGGAAGGTTCATGTGGACAATGTGGCCTGATCACATGGAACCCAGTGAGCTGAAGGAGCGAGGAGATCTTATGAAATTCTCTCCAAAGGCTGGGGTGTTCCCTGTTGTATGAATGCTGGCCCATGTTATTCCAATTTACAAAAAGGGTATAAGGGAAACCCCAGAAACATACAGACCTGTGAGTCTAACCTCAAGACCTGAAAAAATTATGGAGGAGACAGATAGAGACTGGGTGCCATAAAAAGTCATTTAAAGGACAGCACAGCCATCAGGCACAGTCAACAAAGAGTCTCACAAAGATAAGGTCCTGTTTAAACAATCCAATCTCCTCTAGGATAAGGCCACCCACCCAGTGAATAGAGAGATGCAGAGGATATAGGGGTTTTTTTGCATTTAGAGATGCTTTTTATACTGTGCCTCACAGGACCTTCTGTAGCAGTGGTCCAGTTCTGGCCATGTGGGCCAGTGGAGCACTGGCTGGAGGGAGCACTGTGCAGCAGGGCTGAGGGGTTTGGCCAGCAGGCTGGTGAGTGGCAGCAGCTGCTCCTCAGGGCTCATCCCTCCCCCCAGTGCTGGGTGATAGTGATATCCATGGTCTGGATGCAGGAGTTTAACGCTGCATTAATGGCTCTAGGGGAGCCAGCAGAGAACTGTTCCATTCTCTCATGCACTAGGCTCTTTTCAGGAGAGATCTGTTCTGTACATACTGAGTTCCAGCAGAAGTATTCCTTTCTCATTTGTCACTGCCCTTCCTGCATCTTTCTTTTTTTCTTTTTTTTTTTTCCTAAAATAAGAAGGATGCAGATTCAGCAAATTGCAAGGCTAGAATTAGCTTTGATCTTAGGCAAACAGGTTTTTAACCAAGCAAAGATAGCTCAGTATAGCTTAGATTTCAGTTCACTATATATCTCAATAATAATTGTTTGATAGTATTGCACTACTGACCCCATGGGAACATATTTCTTTGTACTAAGTGTCTTGAGTAATTGATCGTTACAGGCTACTTTCACCTGGTGTGAATGCAATTCCTTCCAGCTGAGCATTTCCTGTGCTTTTGTGGCTTTTTTTAAAATCTTGTCTGTAATCAGAATTGGTAGGGGGTGAACAGTAATGGAGAACTAAGAAGCTACAACTTGTCCTTAATGACCAACAGATCCATTCTCACATCTCTGGAAAAAAAGAAAATATTGCTGCACAGTCCCAAGCTTGGTTATTCTGACATTTATCACACTTAGAACGCTTTGTGTGCATCTACTCTTAGTAAAAGGAAGTAAAGGTAGAAACAGGTCCTAGTCTAAAATCACTCAATTAAGCCAAAGGAGGAAGGACTTATTTTGACATCCTTTGGACATCCTTTTTGACATCCAGAGGAATATTGCCTTTCTACAAAAGAGTACCAAGAAGACAGGGTTATACAGCTTTGAGGCATTTATTTGCAAAGTTAGCAACAGGTTCAAGGTTTCTATTAAAGCAGTGTTGAGGTAATCCTTTTATTAACATCTACCCTTACATGAATAGCTCCTGTTTCAGTTCTCTTTGATATGTTGTGTGGCCTTGATCCAGTCCTTGCCTAGTAAAAACCCCGTAGCTTCAGGGCCAACAGGTTCTGCTAAGAGACTGAGTATTTTGCCACCAAGACAGTATTATGCTGACAGAGCGTGGTCACTCCAGGCCAGAGCTGGCTAACATCCACCCAAGAGCATGAGCAGGGAAGAGACCTCTCTTCTTGTAACTTTGTGTGTAGATGTAACCTTATTAGCAATATTCTTCCCATATGTCTCTCTTAAAATAGAATGCTTTATGCTGCACATAAATTGTATTTAGAAGGTTATTCTATGAACATTTATTTTAAACTCTAATGACTTCAGGGAGGGGAATGTCATTTGCTATCAGTTTAAATAATGCTTAGCTTTGACCTGCTCTGCTCCTTACAGCTGCCATATATATAGATAAATAAACATCTCCTGATTTAATAAATGTCTGTAAATCAGCATTTTCAAGTACAAATACATCCCATAAATATGCTCTTTCAATGAAATTAAATGTATAGTCTCCTTTTTCCCCTTTAAACCTCCTTTTGGATTTAGGGAAAGTACAATGCTTCTGCCACTGCTTCTGCCAAAAGGATTAACTCTTCTGCAAAGGTTATTTTCTTTTTCCTAGTTATAATTCATGGTGTAACAAGAATAACTAATTGAAGTCAGTTTTACAGGGGAATAGGAAGCTTTTTATCTTCCCAATGATATGCCCTCATATCACAAACCAGCATACTAACATTGTTCTCTGACGGTGTTAATGATCTCTATATCTCAGTAGGGCTAATTAAACAGAAAACAAGGGGTGAAAGGCAGTATCTACAGAAAATTTTATTCTGGGTAAAATTCCAGCATCTTGGAAAGATTTTAATAATTGTTTTTTTACAAGTCCAGCTGTTTACCATGCAGCCTGAGGGGAAGTCCTTATTTATGAGAACTCTTCACCACTGATTGTAATCATGTGCAAAATGGTCTTTTCATCTCATGCTCATGAATACATCTCTGTTAAACTAAACAAGAGCTGCTGACTAAACATCTGCCCTTAGTGCGTGCATCTCACCTTTTGATCTCACCATCTATTTGGACAGATAAAAGGAGTTTATGCTTTGAGGGGACATTTCCAGTAATTATTGTGACTATTCTTTATTTTTTTGGTAAAACAGGAAGGCATTTTTAAACAAAAACACTTTCCTTTTATATCTTTGTAGGGCACAACACTTAATATATTCTTTCATTGAATTACACTTTCTGTGACTTACTAGAAGCTTTGTGTTATGAGTGTTATATATTGAAGGCAATGAAGGGTGAGAAAACATCCAAAAACTGTAAGGAAAGCAATAATTTATTATATCCTGTGGGACTCAAGTGCTTGTTATAAATTCATTTTCCATGTAAATGGGCTTTAAAAAAAGATTAAGCTTGATGCTGGTGCTGTAATTGTTATCGCACAGACTTCAAACAAATTTCGTTCTTTGGCTACTCTTTAATGTTAATGTCGAGAAAAATCAATTTTTGTTTTTTCATTCTTGTATTTGAAATGAACCTAAGCTTACTGTAGTTAAGGGATTTGGATTATTGGCATGTCTGACAAAGCATATTTTGTACACAGAGATTTAAAAGAGGTGACCTCCATTTAACTAAATGTTGGGTAGTCTGCTAATAGATCTGACTACTTCAGGTGATTCATATCACACAAAAATTAAGGCAAATAGGTTGAACACTTGTTCTAACATTATTCTTCTATCCATCATCTGGAAAGTTTTAGAGAAGGTGTTGAGGAATTAGCCTCATTTGACCTAGTTCTATGATTACATCAGCTGTCAAACTCCTTCCTGCAATCCAAGATGCAAGTCTGGATGCAAAAGTCATACTGGGATCAATGGCCAGAGAAGATGATGGAACCTGTGCAAGGCATTCATCTCAGCTCCTACTGAGGGGCTGGAAAGGAGCTTGGTACAAAACACTGTGTGCTGGGTTCGCCCACTTTGGTATCCATCACTTCCATCTCTTGCTTGATGGAGAGTCTGTGCTGTGTAGAGCTAGCAAATGGCAGTCAGCATTCTCCCTG
>VZSU01000702.1:4135284-4171022 GCA_013398715.1 Nesospiza acunhae
AGCAAATTAATGCATAACATTCACACTAAGAAAGTCCTCTCCAGTTAAAGGGGCATGATAGTCATGCAGGATAAAGGTAGATTATCTCATTAAAAGCAGTTTTCCAGAGCTGATCTTTTCAACTTAATGAATTCTTAAAATTTTCGTAGTTGTCAGCTAAAGTAGCAACACATTGACTTTGATTATTTAGAAGAGAATAACAGGGTCAGTTGTAGTGACATTTAGGAAGTCAGATTTTCCAGCAAACAAGCATTGGTAACAGGTTAAAGGTTCACTCCTCAGCAACAAAGTCTGAATATATTCACTCTCCTGTAAACTGGCTGTAGTTTATTACTAGAGAAAAACTGGTAAAATTTGGAGCCCACTTTTTCATGAACTTACCAAAGGTTTGAACAAAATGCTTTGGCTTTATAAAAGGAATCTTAAAATTCCAAGATTTTTTTTCTTCTACAAATGATCGAAAAATAAGCGGTGCTTTCATGTGAAGTTTCTCAAATCCTTGCATATATTTCCCCAAAAAGAATCTTCTCATAGCTTCTTTTCCTTTAAAACATTGAGAAAACTCAAAGGACTATAATTTTTAATGAGATAGAGGTTGATTTAATACAGTTGTTCTTGATTACCTATTTTTTCAGTATGTTTCAGTTCACATGCATCCTTGTTAATTGTAATGAGGCATATCAGAGGTCATGCAAAACTGGTTGAAATGATTCATCTTTGTCTTGATCTATGTGGTTTCTTGAAAAAACCTGGGTGTTCCATTCCATGGTTTTGCTCTTCTTAATTTATGAACTATCAGCTATATGTTCTCAATTTCCAGATGTTGGAACAGGCAGCCCATTTCATCTACTGCCATGCAGCAGTAAGAAGGTTAATTATATACACAAAATAAAGTTTTTTCAGGTGTCAGAGCAGAAGCCGTTAGCAATCAAGCCATGAACCTCCACAAACACTTCTAAGAATATTCCGCAAAGGAATTTTGCAAAGTAATGCAGGATATGGCCAGATGCTTAAGATCACTTGTGCTGTCCTTGTATGTTTTACTGTCTAGACTGCACTGGTTTTTTGAATAGTAAACTCTTAAGATATATACTAAAGATAATTTACAATGAATACCAGCTATTGGTAATCTGTTCCAGTGCAAGCTCCAAAATCTAGAGATTTTTCTTGCATAGTAGTTCCTTCTCAAGGACCTGTAGTTCTTGTCCATTACAGAGCAGTGAATGATTTCACAAGGAATCTTTTTTGTCTTTTGGCACAAAAAACCCCCATAAAGGTTGAGGATTCAAAATCACCCTCAACCTTTAACAACAGAGGATCATGTTGTATGTGTGGTAATAATTTTTCACAGGATTTAAACAGGACTATTAACCGGTCAAGGTCTCATGATGTTGCTAGATTAAAGCCTTTCAGATTAGGTCAAAGATATTCTCAGGTGTTCTTATTTTTCTGAGAAGATTTGGTAGACTTTTACAGTCATTATACATAGTGCAGGTACAGTCTGGACTCAAAAGTCCCTAAACATTCACAATTTTATGCAAGTCGATTTGCATCCCAGTCAGCTCTGAGAAGAGGTGCTTGACCAAATGCTGGGTGTGTACTTGTAGGTCTGCAGACCACCAGAGTTTCCGTATTTTAATTGGGATTCTTGTCCTAAGTAGATACACACTAATGATTTTTTTTTCCACTTGGAAAAGAGACTTTTACTATATTTGAGGTCAGATTTGAAATGTATAGCTGCTCTTCCTCCCGTGCCTCCTCTAGGCTCATGTATCATTGAGTAACCAACTGGAAATAGCTGTGTAAGCACAGAACTAGCTGAACCATTCAGTCGGGATTCAAGGATACAGGCAAGGGCAGNCTGCTCTCACATTTCAGGCCTTCATCACTAGATTACTACTGCCACAATTCTAATATATATTAAAATTGTGTGAAATATTTGTTTCAGCAATTAATCTAGCCCTTTTGGTCTGTTCTTTCCAGAGCAAGGCAGTATTTTGCTCTTGGCTTTATACAGATATGTATTAAATTTATCTAAAAGGAGACATTATTTCCTGTCTTTAGGTATCTTTTTACAGTAATTTTCAGAGAATTGCTTAATGAACACAGTAATAATTAGTTTCTCAACCTATATGTGCAGGAATGAGAGACATTTCTTTGTGTAAGGTGGGAGGGTAGCACTGCTATACCACTCCTTGCAAAATGAGTCAGGTTTAATCAAAATAAAAAAATTTACATCAAAACTGAAAGTAACAAAAGGTAAAATAATAGTCAGATTTATGTGAATTGAAAGTTTGAAAAAAAAATTTCAGCTGTTGTTCAATCACTTTCATCTGTCTTTAGGGGTTTAAAACACTTCTCGCCTTACAATATTTTTTTCTAAGACCTGATGAAAAAATAAACTTCACATTTTTCAGATAAGCCAGAGGCTTTTTGTCTCACAAACATTCTGACCAATTCCAGCTATGGTGGTGAAAATAACTCACAGGGAATAACTTGGCAGGTTTTTAACAATGCCTTCTGAGATTTAGATACTAGGAAAATGGTTGATATTTAGGTTTTTAACCTAGGGTAATGTGGTTCTATTGCAAAATATGATTCTTGGAGGAATATAAACTGGAATTGTAAACTTTACTGGTAGCTTTCCTTGTTTTAAAACTATGCATTTTCTAAAACAAGGAAATGTATATGGGGAATGGTTTCTTTTGTAAAATATGTATTTTGATAACAGGGAATCAAAATTATTCAGAATTCAGACATACAAATCCACATCATGTAAAAATCATGTTATCTCCTTCTGGCTTAGATATCTCGTCTCGTATCTAGCCATACTTGTTATTTAATAGAACAACAATGTTCACTGAATTCTGTAGCATTGAATAAGATTCAGTCTTGCTTTAGCATTAGTTTTTTCAATTTTAATTTTTGTATTACAAAATGCTTTCTTTTAGGGTTTAGTCAGCAATAGATGGAAATATTGTTTATCATTTAAAGTTTAATGCATCTAGTGGCTGCAAAATCTTCAGGCAACCTGCTGGTCAAACCATTTTTCCCCTTCTTTTTTTCTTTTTTTTTAATGTTGCGAGTTAAAATGCTGGCATTTCTAAACTGTATTCACTGAAACTTCAGGCCATTTTTTTATGTTGACAAGCCCTTAATATTTCTTCTTGCCCACATTTAGTGGTTTTAGCACTTCTGAGACTCAATTAACTTCAGTTCTGGGGAAGATACATTATAAGCAAAATTTTCCTTTGTAAACCCATTTTATATAAGTCATATTTTTAAACAACTGTTTCAAGAAGGATAGAACACTCTGACACAAATCCATGGCACAGATATTTATTTTATAAACAATGGTTTTCTAGCATGTTATTTCTTTTCATTTTTCATTGTGATATAAAATGACAGTAAAGGCTAAATAAATCTGTAAGAGACAGTAACCCTACAGATTGTTTTTCTCAGTTAATTCACATTTCCCAGCATAATGACAGATATTTAAAAAGATGGTAAATTAAAATTAGACATTGTAGGGTAACTCTTGTTCTTATAACTTATATCTGTTTTATTAATCCTGTAGAATTTTTCTGGACATAAATAAGAAAAGCCAGAAAGAGGTGAATTTTAACTTGCTTGCTTTATTTAAATTGATTATGGGTCAATTCTGTTGTCATATATGACTACTCGATTGCAGAATTTTGTTGCATCTTGCAATTAAAAATAAGTAACCATTACACTATTAGAAAATAAAGATATATAACAAAAATGAAAGCTTCTTGCAGTTTTTCTCCAAAGTTTTGGATGGACTGTAAGAAACAACTTTTTACAAAAACCTAAACTCCTCAATTTTCATCAAAACATTAGCACTACTTCCTGATATTCTGAAGTAAAAGCTGAAATTACCAATCTAAACAAAAGCAAACAGGACTAGGCTTGCTCCTACCTGTTTCTTTTATTTTCCACTTAAAATAGTAATATAGTTGTTGCTCTAGATAGAGGATGCTCATGTAAAAAAGCAAGGTGAAGAATGGAAAAATCTCTCACCTCTTTTCCATTCCCGTAATTTTTTTCAAATATATTTTGCTTGAGAAAAAAAAAAAAAAGGGATCAGATTGATGAAAATACAGGGAAGTGTAAGAGCAGAAGGTGAATAGAAGACCTCAACCACCAGATGTGGTAAAAGAGCAAAAGAGGTCAGTGCTTCAATTGGAGTGGAAGCAGGGGAGCAGAATGATAAAGCTAGCACACTATTACCACGACAGGTGCAAGAACAAAAGTTATCAAGAAAGAAAAAATCTGCAGACATTGCTGTTGCAATAAATTGAAGCAAGAAGAGTCATTGCCATCATGATCAGCATGAAAAGAAGCAGGGAAAAAGCATCAGTCTTGCAAAAAAATGCAGCAAACAGGATCTTTTCTCTTGCACCAGTCCTTCTACTGCTGAGAGAACCGAACAACTCATGGGAATTGTATCTTCTAAGTGCTACCTACAAGAGTGTGTGGTATCATAAGAAATCAGCTACAGTGACTGCAATAAGCCAATTTTGCATTATCCAAACTCCTCTGAAATCAAACAGATTTTTTTTTGTGTGTATGGATTAAATAGATTTTGAAGATCCAACCATAACAAAATCCTTTATGTTCAGTTCTGCAATAAGCCTTCCATATTTTAACATCTAACCAGGGTTAGACGTCCCTCACTTTTACATTCAGAAACTTCTGGAAAACTCAAAAACTGGAGATGTTCAGGAAGAAGAAAAATAATTTTGAATCTGTACTGGAACTACCCTAGGCTGTTTTAGAGAGTCTGATGTTTGTGTGGTACCATGGAAGCTCAGGGCAGATGTAATGTTGTCTGTTCTGATGATTAATATTGATTGTATTTATGTGAGCTTGGAAGACATAAGGTCAAAAGCTGCAAGGAATGAAAATGCAATTGTTAAGGACTTCTTCACACATCCTGTTCCCTAACACTAGATATGGGGAGCAGTCTGAGCTCCATCTAGACCTTTGGTACAGGGTATGGTACAGGCTGAATGGGTCCTTTGACATTGGGGATTACTCAGCTGCGGGTTTGGGATGTGACCACAACCCTTTTAGTTGCAGTTCAGATAAGTATTTAATAGCTCTTTTCTCCATGAGGGGGTTCTCTGGAATGGCTAGTCCCATGAAGTGCCTATATATCATTGAAATGATGCGTTATTTGAGATTATTTATGTAATAGAATTACAATTCTACTGTGCACTGAGACTTTTTATTGGGCTTTCTGGTTAAAGAGTAAGTGTATGAAATATAAACTTCAATTTTGCGCTATAACAATTTTGAAATGTCCTTTCCTCTCCTTCAGTTCATTAAGCCTCCAGAGAAACTTCCAAAGCCCATTAGTTAATTTCAGCTTGGGTTTCTCATCTCAATCTTAAACAGCAAGAAATTTGATTTAATGACTTTAGAGGTCATGACTTCTTTGTCATAGACTCTCTTGGTTTGGTGACCTGCTTCATTATGACCAGAACTGTATTACTTGTTTATTCCCCAAGCACTGAAACTTAAAATATTCTCTTTCTGCCTTTCAACCTTTTAAACACAACATTTTTTATTAATCATTATGAAATGAAGATGTAAGCTTTTTAAGTACTTTGTTGAAGTTCAGAGTATCAAAGGTATGTTATACTGTGTGATCCAATTTATAGTTTAGAACTACAATCAAAACTGTACTCACTCTGCTCACTGTCATTTGTTGGAAATGTGCATCAAGCTAGTACATAATCTAACAGTCAGTTATCTTCCTTATTAGAAAATAAGGAAACTGTAACAAAATGGCTATTGTTGAAGTAGTTAAACCAAAAATCCATCTAAAAACTTCTTAGTCTATTGAAAGGTAATTTTGTGTCAGAATTTAGTGCAGACACATTATGTAATTCCCCCTTCCCTATTTAGTCGTTAGTGAAGTGCACCTCAGCAAAAGATTGGTGTTCAAAAGTGCTTGTTATAGCTTGTAACAAGAAAAATGTAGTTTGCCCGATTTTGTGTGTTTTGGAGAGAAATGTAGCTGACAATATCCCATGACTCACAGAGGATCCACTTTAGCCTCCTAGGCAGTCTGAGCAAGCTTAAATCTGTTTTACTGATTACCCAGACTCATACGTGCATTAGATTTCTCAGTGTATCCTTCCCCCATCTCTGGATGTATCCCACCTATGTTGATCAGCTGCCTTTGATCCTGATCATTAGGAGAAAATCATGCTCACCCTTCATACCCAGGGTACTAGCTTGTATCATCATTGATCCAATAGGACCACAGGAAAATTTATGTTGAAAGAGGCCTCTGGAATTCAGCTAACCAGTCTCAAAAGCCAGTTTAACGTGACAGGTACATCAAGCTGCTCAGGGCTGTGTCATATCAAGGTCTCTCTTTAAAAGATCTCCATGGATTGAGATGCTTTAAGCTCCTCTGGACAACCTGTTCTTAACTACTTTCATTGCCCACGGATTTCCTTAAAACCAGACAGAACCTTCCTTGCTGTAAACCATTTGTGATGTCTCTGGTCCTTTACCTTCATAGCTCTGAGTACAGCCTGGCTCCATCTTAACCCAGCTTTGTGCAGAGGAAGGCTGTAATTAGTTGGCTTCTGTGCCAAACAAACCCGGTTTCCTTATCCTCTCCTCCTTGTCCTCTGATGTCTTCTGTCCCAGACTCCTAATCGACCCTATGTCCCTTTACTGGTTTCACCCCAATTTCTTTGTACCAGGAAGTCTAAAATTGTACTCAAATATTTCAGAGGTAACCTGAATTATTGTCAAATAAAGGGAAATAATTGCTTCCCCCAACTGTCTCAACTCATCCAGGGTTTACTCCAGCCTAGATTCATAACTTCACCATGGTCACAGACTTTACACAGCTCCTGTTAGGCCATTCCACCAACTGATTGCAGGGAAATTGCTTTTATGTTCTATGTTATCAGTTATTCCCCAAAATCCAACTTGATAACATTCCTACAAAAGTCATTGAAGAAGATGTTCACATTTTGAAACCTTGAGTAATATCACAAAAACCTACCAGCTATGATACTCTCTAGACTCAAAATCTCACTTATTTTGCTCACTTTGAACAGTGTAGCTCTTTGAAATAAGTACCTTATTACTGTACTGAAGCCCTTTGTGACATCAATGTAAAAAGCATTCTTTGTTCTCCATACTTTTTTTCTTAAACTGTAACCAATGTGTCTCTAAATCAGGTAAACCAAGCAATATAGATCCAGATATTGGATCTATTTTTGGTATTGGAAAATCCAGTCCAGCTGTTCCTAATTGCCTCCTTGTCCTTTTGTGTTTGGAGATGGTTTCTGTGAGGATTTATTTCTTGATTTTCCTAGGGACAGAGGTTAAACTGAAGCTGCTAGACCTGAGTTTTTTGAGATCCTTCTATTATATTTTCCTTTCTCCACTCATATGGGATTTTTTTCTAATGAAATTACTCTCAAAGTTGATAAAGAATAGTATTTCAGTGACTAGGGGAGCTCTTTTAACAACACTGGATGAATTCTGCACATACATATATTAATTTAAAAAGCAAGAAAATGGATGTTGTCTTTACTGTCATCCAAAAGGCAAAAAATGAGCATGATTAATGTCAAAGTTTAGTGAATGTGGCTATAGACACAGAGGAGAGCTTCTTCCAGTAGAGTTTTCCATCTATGGAGGGCAGCTTATTCACAGCCAGCCCTTGCTTCATTTGCATAATTTGGTGTATATTGAAAGGGACAGATGTGAAAAAAATTCCCTGAGTCTAACCCTTTCCTTAGTTCAGTGATAAACTAAGTTTCAACTTGTTATTTTTTAACTTGGATTATTCTTGGTAAGATATTATTTTCTCCTGTTTTCATCAGTGAAGCAGCCTCCACAAGACTGTGAAACTTGTCCATGCCCAATTATACAGATTTGCACAGAAGCAGCAGTGAACACAACCACGTGTTTGGGACCCCAGATTCCACAGGCTGAGCCTCAGTTGGCTGTTCCTTTTGTCTAGTGAGAAGAGCTTTTCAGACCTTACACAATTCTGTACAAGAGAATGAGAATAGTGTTTCAGACAGCCAGGAATAGTTCCTGAAGAAGAAAAAGTATAACTGCCTGAGTTCATTAAAATTGACTAGTTCCCTTATAGCTGAGATATTATTGACTTGCTTGAACTGCAGTTGAAAGTCTCAAGAGAAAGCAAGGTCATAATAAAGGCTATATTTTATTTCAAAATCAGCTAATTAATGCAATAGCTTCTTGGACTTTTCAATAGCTGGACAATGACATTTTGAAAACAATGTGATCTCTAAAATGATAGAATGTTTTTAAGAAAAATTTTTTATTTGGTAATATAGTCTTCCAGGACCTTTATTAATATATGGATAAACCCCCATCTGGGTCTTTAGTCTTAGAAAATTGATGGAAACATGATTTAATAAAATATATAAGTTATTGAAGAATACTGTTTAAAATAAAGTTCAAAAATTGGCAGAATTTTGGGATCTTAAACTGATCCCAAACTTCAGGCAGAGGTAGATATTATGTTAAAGAGTTTTTAAATGGCTTTATATTTCAATAAGTAAGTCTGCTGTGCATTTTTTTTAACTGAACAGATTGAGTTAATATATTCTTTAAAAGTGTATATGTTGTCTAGAGTTGGACTAGACATTGTTCCTTTGTCTGGATCATTATTATTAGTAGTTTCTTATGTATAAGTCTCAGTAGATCAAACTGAGAACCCCAAATATTTCACATAATGAGCTAACTGTCTGCTACCAGTTTCAAGTCCTTGCATTTTGTCACATTCAGTATTTGAAAGTGAATGCCAATTTGCTTGCAACCATAGGTAAGCAGTAAGGCTGCTGTAGTTTAGAATGGCATTCTCCAATTCAGTGTTCCCACAGAAACCACTCCAAACCATGTGCTGCTCACTAACTCACCTCTTTCNTACAAAAGGTAAAGATCATGGGTTGAGATAAGAACAATTTACTGGAAAAAGCAATGAGATGACCAAACAAACAACAGCAACAACAATAATAATGGTAGAGGATACAAGAAAGAAGAAAACAGTTCACATGCAATACCCCTGAAAATACCCAACCTTTCTCTGCTGCCATCCTGTTCCCACCTGGAAGAGAGCCTTCCCCTCCATCCCCAGAAAATTATGTGAGGTGGTATAGAATAATCTTGGTGTCCTGGACGTAAACCCTCTTGGCTACTGCAAAAATTCACCCTGTCCTGGTTGGACACACTATCTTTATTTTTTCTAACCCACAATGAAAAAACTTGCTGTTTCTGCTGACTTTATCATCAGACTTGACCACCCTGTATCATCATTGAATTGTTAAAACTCCTGCTAGAAAACATGTTCTGATACCACAGTTTGATTTCACTTCCTTAAAAGGAACTTCCACGCTTTTCTATCAAAACATAAAGCAAAGTTTTTCAAGGTTACATCTACTTAAACGTTATTTCACAGTAGAGCAGTGGTATTAGAATCCAAGATTTCTGAAGTTGAAAGTGGTAACAAGTGGTATATTTCCTTTCTTTAAAAAGGAGACAAAAAATAAAGTTCAAAAACTCCCAAAACAGGCCTCCTAAATGTTGATTGGCTATGTAAAGCTCTAGCCTACAGATGCTTAACCAGAAACCATTTAAATCAAAAAGGTTCCAAAACCAAATATACTCCCATAAATAACTGGGTTTTGTAAAACAGCTTGTGTAATTCAGGATATTTGATCACGTCAAAATTGGGAGAATAACTTGGAATAAAATCCACTATCCTCATAATTTGAAGCTACTACCCAGATCAATGGTCTTATATCTTATGATAAAATGTTATAATAACTCAGAAAATACAATCTGATCCACTGAAATATGAATCTTCTTTCTTGGACCTTTTGCACATGGGAAATAAATTTATTCTTTTGGGACTATTAAAGTGGAACTAAATTCTGTATTAAAAAAAAAATTATTGATGTGAGAAAAGGAAGTCCACATTTCCTTACTTTTGAGTAATGAGGACTTTTCTCACTGCTTTTCCCAGAAGACCATACCAACTTCATTGGCTGCAAAAATGTACATCTCAGTAAGATTTTCAAATATAGATCATAAGTAAGGTCATGCTTGTCCATTATGTAAACAGATTTTGGCATAATAGCATTGCCAAGGCACAGCCAAGATACTAAACATCCTATGAAATTAACACTGAGAAAAGCCACAAAGTATATATCATCCCACTGGGATCAGTAATACTAAGTTCTATCTCTCCATATACTTAGAACATATTTATGAAAAACATCCACACAGTTGTATGTATGTATTTCAGGAATGTGCAGTATTTAAAGGTAGCTAACACAACTCCCCTTCCCCTCACTCTTCTGCCTTATATTTCTTTTATTTCAACAGTCTAGTGGCCATGAAGTTTGTGTTTGGCTGATGAGTGATTTACCCCATGCCTGAGGTCAGTATAATGCAGCCCCAGCTGAGACTTTGTTCCTCTCTCGATATGAGGCCCTTCCCCTGACCTGCTCTCTCCTGCACGGTTACAAGGATTCCTTCAAAATCTTTTCTGCCCAGCAGAGATTTGCAAGAACTTCACAGGGGTACCCAGAGGGATGCAGCCTCTTCCTCCCCTAGATTAAGGTCTGTAGCACAGTGAAAGGAGATTGGAGGTCTGACATTACTGCTTGACCTGGGACCAGCATTGGTCAGACTCCTCAAAGCTCCTCAAATTCTGTTTGAGGCTTTATCACTTAGCCACTGCACCAGTAGTTACCCTTAAAATTTCAAATCTGAATTTGTAACTGACTTGCAAATCATCATAAACTATCTTTCAACCCAAATGAAATTGAAAGGCATATAATCCCTAGAAAAATAGGATTGATAAAACTGTCAGCATCTACTTTTCCCTTAACTGCAAGATTTCTTCACTAAGAGATGATGTGTTTTTATTTCAAAACAGGCAATGCCTTGAGCTGGTTGTTGCTTGATATATAAATTAGAGAGAATTCTAAAAAATTATCCTCCTTTTTCAGTATGTGTATTTATTGCTAATAAAATACAAATGTGAGCAGTAGTGGAGAATCTAAAGTTTGGTCCATTCAGGAATTAATGCTCTAGAAGGGAGCAACCTTCAAAGTTTTAATTATAGGGAAACTACTCTGATTTTGTGCACACATATTAAGAGAAAATAGGTTTCTAATTTGGCTTTCCTAGCATAATCATTCACATCAAGTACCTAGTTATGTTTTTTGGGTGATAGCTCTTCTACCTCCCGTATTGAATGGCCAAATAATGTGACTTGCATTGAGACAGATCAGGGAAGACTGTCTCCTCAAGGGCTGGAAATTGGTTTGGATCTAATAACATTAATGCACATGTACTCAAATACACTAATCCAAAAGGGCCACTAGTGATAAGGGAATGACAGAATGACATGAATTCACAGATCCATGTATTGGGACTTTTTTGCAGGACAGAAGTTAAAATATTGGAGATTAATAAGGTATTTTGAGAAAGCAGAATTTGCTTATTGGAATTTGGAAGCAAAGTAAACTGTACTATCAAGAAAACAATGAAAAACAAATCAGCTGCACCTTCTCTTGTCTAAAAAACATTCAAGCATATTTTCATTGGTTTTCTTGCATCTTGGAAATTTTTCAGATGTGCAAATATTTTACTTTTAAATAAAAAAAATGTTTCTTATCATGTTTGTATATTATGCATATGATGGCCTGGTTAGCTAAGACTTTATAAGTATAGAAGCTGAACAGATTACAAGTATTTCTGTCTTGGAATTAGAATTTAGTCAAGTGAGTGGATGTTACTAAGCCTTTGTGTTTTTTGCAGATGCAGCCGCAGAAAATATAAAGGGGAGTACCTACAGCACCTTTCTCTCTTCACCCTGTTTTGTTTTCATGGGTGGTACAATTCTCTGCAAAGCCATAGTGAAAGAGAGCGTTGTAGGCCTGTTAGAAGGTCTGTGTGCTGTCCACAGTACCCACATGCTTCTCACGATATGACAGGACAATAGCAGCTCTGTAACCAAAGCACTGAGGAATTTCTTGTCCTCTTTATCTCTTTTTTTCACACCCTGACCATGTGTGGTTTTCATAAAAATGTCCATATGGTGATGACAGGCTTAGCTCTATAAAGCAAGATTTGCACCCTTTTTTGCTGTTTGCAGAAAGGTCTCAGAGGGCCTTGAAGAGAAAGAATGGCTTTGAACCTCAACAGGTCAGTCGAGATTTATGAATTATATTTGCTTTGCTCTTAAACTTACTTCTTGGTGAAATCATGTTTTTAACATGCATAACATTCATGCATTTCTTGATGTAAATATGAAAAAAGTTTATAAATTAAATCCTCTTTTTTAATAGATCAAGTAATTATTTAGGAGTAATTGTTCTCATTTATATTTTATCTGTTTAGAACTTCTATTAAATTGTTCAAATTAGTCACTTATAAATATGTGTTTTAATCAATCAAAACCATGATACTGCTGTTGTCAGTTGTATTAATTTCTGTGTCAAGTAACAGAGCTAAATGTATGCCTTAGTCTTAGACACGGGCTCATCATAACCCCACTTTAAGATTAAGTTAGTTGTGATGATAATTGTCCATTATCTTTACTTGAAAATCTGACAAACTTTTCTTCACATCCTCTGTAGTTACAGAAATGTTAAGCCTTCTCAGAAATTCTCCTCTGATTTATTTTTATTACATGCACATGTGTCTTTATTGTTCTGGTTAAAAAAGGAACAGAATATTATGAAAGTGATAAATACCCAGCTATCAGTCTTCTGGAAGCAGAAAAACTTGCCAAACAATTTTCAATCATTTACCTGCGGTCCTATTCAGCCAGGGAGGACCCAAGTGGCTGGAAGTTAGCAAATGTGATGTCCATTGACAAGAATGACAGGAAGGAAGATCCAGAAAGCTACAGGCTTTCCAGTCTCACCTCAGTGACAGGGAAGGCAATGGAGCTGATCATCTTGTGTTTCATCATACAGCATGACCATGGGACATGGTTTTATGAAAGGTAGATCCTGCTTGACCAACCTTATCTCCTTCTGTGACAAGCTCACCTGCTTGTTGGAAAATGTGTCTGCCTGCCTTTCTCTAAGCTTTTGACACTCCTTTTTCCTCAGAGGCTGGCTGCTCATGGTTTGGGCGGGTGCATTGCCAGCTGAGTTAAAGACCTGCTGTGCCCAGAGTGTGTGATGAACAGAGTCAAATCTAACCTGTGTCCAGTCACAAGTGGGGTTCCCCAGGACTCAGGGCTGGGGACAGTCCTGTTCAATATCTTTATTTGGATGAGAGAATTGAGTGTCCTCTCATTTGCAGGGTTGGGCAAGTGTTGATCTGCTGGAGGGTCAGAAGGCTCTGCAGAGGGATCTGGATTCGTGGACCAAAGCCAGTTAGAGGAGGTTCAACAAGGTAAAGTGCTGGGTCAGAAGTTCATGTCACAACAGCCCCAGGCAGTGCTAAGGCTTGGGAAAGAAGGTCTGTAAAGACACCGATGGAAAAGAACCTGTTGGAGGTGCACTGATGCAGGTGCCAGTCAGCAGAAGCTTAACATGAGCCTGCATGTGCCCAGGTGGCCAGGAAAGCCAGTGGCATCTTATCCTGTGTCAGCCACAGTGTGGCCAGGAGGACCAGGGCAGTGACCTGTACTGGGCACTGGTGAGGCCAGTGCCAGGGGGTCCTGTGTCCAGTTCTTGTCTCCTCATGACAAGAAAGACACTTGAGGTGCTGGAGAAGGGCAATGGATCTGGTGGAAGGTTTGGAGCAAGTGCTGTGAGGATGCTCAAGGAGTTGGGGTTGTTTAACCTGGAGAAAAGGAGTCTCAGGGGAGACCTTATCACTCTCATCAAGCTACTTGAAAGGAGGCTGTAGCCAGGTGGGGGTTGGCATCTCCCAAGTAAAAATTTATAAAAGAAGTGGAAATGGCCTCAAGTTGTGCCAGGGGAGGCCTAGGTTAGATATTAGGAAAATTTTCTTCACTGGAAGAATGGTAAAACAGTGGAATAGGTTTCCTGGGAATTGGCTGAATCACCATCACTGGAAGAGTTTAAAAGGCATGTAGTTGTGGAACCTGGGGACATGTTTTAGTGGTGAACAGAGTGGTGCTAATTTAATGATTGAACTTGATGTTCTTAGGGATCTTTTCAAACATTCTAGGTTTCCATGATTCCGTGAAACAGAAATAATTTTCCCTTCAGGTTTCCAGAAAGCAAAAAGCAGAGGGCAAATAAAAATTTCATAAGCAGTACAAATTTATTTGAAACTAGCAAGGGAGATAAGAGAACACCAGCTCTTCAGTATTCTATATTATAACCAAGGAACATTGAGTGTTTGGATGCCATGCAAAGCAAGCAATAATGTTTTTATACATACAAACAGCTTACTGTAGAGTGAGAAGCTGTTGCATTTTGGTTGATCCATAGAAATTGCCCATTTACCTACTTCAAATTTTCAGTAAACACTAAATAATTCAAATCAGATTATCCCCGGAAAAGGAACTAGTATTTTTCCTTAGTCAGTTGTTACTCGTGCTGACTTTCAGGCTACTGCAGATGAGCTCTGGAAAATTCTTTACATTAAAATCAGAAAGCTGCCTTTTTCCCATTAAAATGATATCAAGGCAGAGACAACTTGGAAAATTATGGTACATTTCAATGGAATGGGGCAACAATTATTGTAACAGTTTTGTTCCACAGCATATTGCATCCAAAACTCAAAAACACTGGAAGCTGCGCAGGCCTTTTTGAAATATGACCTTTTAGAAGGTGTGCTAAGCCACATCAGGATTTGATAAGAAAACATCTGAGATGTTCCTTAAATATCAGTAAATATTTTCATCAGATAGAGACACCAGTATATTGTATTTCACTAAGACATAGTAGGTAAATAGCATCAGCTCCTAAAACTCTCTCATTAATCATGAGAAGATTGTGATGTCGTGTGATGAGATTAATGGGTTTTTGAATCAAAATTTCTGCAGGGTATTTCTGTATCATTTCAGATGATTGTACAGAACAAAGGTGTGCAGGAGAACTGGGTAGGTGGGGTGTGAATGATAGATTAGATTCAAGTTTTTTGTGAAGTGGACTCGGAGGTCTAGATTGACAAAAAGTCAGGGAAGAGTTTTTGTCCATGTCTGATGCCCTTTTGCAAAACAGGCTGTGGATAGGCTGCTGAATTCATAGCTGCAATACATCTCCAGCATACACTGGAGGTAAACTTAATTTTTCTCAACACTTATTAATTTTTTTTTGCCTTTGCTTCCTGGATACTCATATTACTGTTTCCTTATGGTCTACTGCTCCATACTAACAAAAATTCTGTCTTGGCCAAATGAGCAAAAAAAGCATTTGAAAGCACTGTGTTGATTGCAAAAGCTGGGATGCAGATAAGAAACTTTCAGAGAGGTTTCAATTTTTCATCCTTTGGCTGCATTTGGATTTGGGTGTCATGAGTCCTTCTGGACTGTGCCCTCATTGAATATAATTTTAAAGTAGCAACGTGTCTTTGAAACAGAATTCCCAATATTTCAGCCAACCATATGTTGCTTTAGCACATGCAGACTAAACTCCTTCTACGGGAAATTTTCTAGAGAGTTTAGCATCATTGTGATTTTCCTATCTAAACAGGGGTGTTAAGATGTCTCTGAAAAATTAACAGCTATTACTGTCTCTCTCATGTTTATCATAGTGGTGCCAAAGAGAAGAAAGTTGTGGTGGACACAGCAGCCTTTATTCACTACCTAAAGACATTTAAAAAAATAGTTGGCAATAAACTCTACAAGCAGTCAATACATGCATGAAACAGATGTGCATACAAGAAGGCAACCATAATCTCTCATACCGTGTGATTCTGATAATGTTTACTTCAATTGGGATAGTTCTAGATGGTATCTACTGATTTTATCTATCAAATCTTAGCCAATTTAAGGAGGCTCTGACTGACTTAGAGAAGGCAACTCAAGCTGTGACCACATAAAACTTTATTTCCTTTCCAAAGGGTAAATGAATAGGTCAGCACAATGACTGTTTAGAATCTATTACATAATTTTTCTTGTCATAACAACATTGTTTTGCCCTAGAAAAGATGTCTAGAATATATTTTATCAAGTTTAAAAGTGTTTTTGTGTATACTATAGTGACAGCACATTATAATTGCTCTAGGGCTTTTCAAAACTGCTGCAGAAAACAATACTTCACTGAATGAATATTTTGGTGAAAATGTCCCTTTCAGTAATGTAGGTCCACTGGCACAACACCAATACAGACGTTCTATAGAGTTAGGCACAGGAACATAAGCAGAGGGGAATTTTCACTTGTCATCAGTATCTTGACAACTTCTTGGGACAAGACACCCTGTTACATGATGATCTCCATTATAAAATCACAGAATATCATTTTTCCTTGATAACACATCAGCTGTACGGGAGAGATAAAAACTAACAGAAAAGAACTCACAGACAATAAGTAAAAAAAATAATGGTCCAGAAATGGTCCAGTAAAGGTCCAGAAATGGACCAAATTTTCATCACAAAACTATTTAAAAATATACCAATTGCTACATCTAGGATTGTATTTTTTTTTTCAATTGGGAATAAATGCCATCAACTAGTCAAAACCACGGTGGTTTCTTTGGTTTTGATGGGAACTCCACTGAAATGCATTTACTTTTTACTATTTGATATTGATTATAAAGAGAGTTCTTTTAGCAGCAATGTGGAAACAAAAGATGTACAGCCAGGCTAGTAGATTGCTTTTGCAGTACACTCTTTGATGTACTCCTGGTTTCAAATGAGAAAATATCCTCTAATTCAAATATAGCAACTTACCCAGGCTTATCACTTTATATGTGCTTTTTTGAGGACTTGCATATTGGTATAAATCACCCAAGGCAGAATTACCAATCTTATAGAGAAAAATCAAATATTAATAACACAGTTGATGAAATCCTGATGCTCCCTTAGGAGTCTCACAGTATCCAAGGAAGACTTTCAGGATCCAAACAAGTTACCAGCCATGAAGGCTGCTTATTGAGAAGCTATTTAAGTAATTACATAATTTAACAAAAGCAAAGCAAATTTTTTTTTCTCACAAATAATGAAAAACATTAAGATCGGCAGGGTGTGCAGGTCTGCTTAGCCCTCAGACCAGATTCTCACAATATGTTTGTGGTAATTAGAATATCTTATTAAAACTAATTCTCCTCCAGTTCTCTCACAGAAATTCTCCAAGCAATAACTATAGTCTTGCTAAAGCAAATTCCTAAATTACATCATTTTCTCTTGGGCAATCCCCTACAGATATTATTTGATCAGTTTGATTCAGAAGAATCCTACAAATGCAAGGGAAATATGTTAATATTTTAAAGCTCATCAGGTTCAGAAATCAGTAAAATCAGTTTCTCACTTGTTTCTCACATACGCCTTTCAGATTTTGCCATGCTTTCCCAATGTTATTTATGTCCCATGGTATATTGACTTTTACAGATTTCCCTTCTTTAATTGCCAGCTTTTCAGTATTTATTTTATTATTCTTTCTTATATGTAGACCTTTCTTTTTGGCTCATTTCACTAGTCTGTAATACATATTTTTCTGCTGCCCCATCTGCCATTTCCAGAGGTCATTAAATGTAACAGTCCCTATTACCGTGCTTCCCAAGCCAAAATTTTTAACACAATGTAAATGAACAGTATAAATACAACCCACATTCACAAGTATCCTGTACCACTTGGACAACAGAATGAACCAGCAGTGGTCACCTGAGGACTACCCTATGACCAGAGGGTATTTCCCAGCCTTTGTTGAGTAGTCTTCATTCCCTATTCTTCCTAGAAGTAAAGTCTTACAAGAGGAAGGAGACAAAAGAGTTTATGAACTCCAAACGCACATTTTCCATCCATCCCACCTTTGTTTTCCAGTTCTCTAACATACTTTTTAACATATTTGTCTCCTACTTAGCGTCATGTTTTTTCCACACCATCATGTCTTTCACTCTAGTACCAATAACTGTCAGCAGCAAGACACTGATTTGTCTCCAGCTAAAAATCAATACACCCTCTTCTGCTTTTCGGGCTGTCTGTCTGATTTCCTTCGTTTGTAATCTTGTCCAGTGGTCCACAGAAAACTCATCTCAACTTGCTACTGCCCATGCCCTCCGTATTTGTGCTGTGTTAACTTCAGCAAATGACTGCAAATTGCTCAAATCCCTTAGAATACCTCTTCTTTTTTTCTCCTAAGGAAAAGTAAAGTTGTTTTTTTTTTCCCTAGGGAAAATGTAAATTTCAACCTCAAACTCAATCTGTCTGCTTTCTATAGTGAGTTATCTTCTTGCAGCATTTTGGTATGACACCTTCATCAACGCTTTCTTCCAGAAACTTCTGTTTGTGCCGAGTGGCTTTTGACTGAGAGATTAACATCTTTGTGGAGGTTTTATTCTGAATCTTGCAGAATTAAGTATTCCCAACTGTGTGACCTCATTTTTAAGACTATCATGGAATCAGCTCAGGTACAAGGTTGTTTCCCTCCTGTCTTTTCCCACCCTTTTGGCACACTCTGGCTTGCTGATCCCTTCTTTTTAAGGAATAGCCTCAAGCTTTGTGTTTGAGTTAGTGATTGAGCACAGCCATGGCGTTGAATGTTTCTACATGTCCATGGAGGCATTGTGAATGTTTTGGTCAGATATTTTGGGGAAGATGAGGTCAATACTCTTAATGCACACACACACAGAGAGCATGTATGCCAGCTTCAAGGATAACTGAGGCAGTAAATTCTATTCACTCTCTAAACAATATAAGCTACATGTAATTTCAGTTGTTAACCAGGGTCTCTGTGGTACAAACTGGAGAAGAATCTATACAACCCAATCTGTAAATTTTGCAGTTTGCTTAAGAACTGTTGAATGATGAGCATCCTTTTTGTGTGTTTTTATTTTTAGAATTCAGGAGATCAATAACTACACTAGCAAATGCTACTTTTCATCTTGGGGTCATATCCATACAATTTCAGTGGATTCCTTTGTTTGACCCAAAGTTTATTCATTGTTTATATCATGTTTTAAGATAGAGGATAGAAATTATATTCATGGGACAGAATCCTGTCTTGCCTAGATACCGTGAATAATGAAAATATACCGTTACCCAAATCATCATCATATGAGGCAATAACTTGATACAGACAATGAGAAGCACTGCCCTCAGTGAGCAGCCAACTTTTATTTCAATGCTCAAAGTGCATATGAATTGAAGTAAACACTTTGAAACCCAGCAAAATAGGCTGGGAAATTTTATGGGATTCATTTTTCTCAATAGGTCTGATTTTTCTGGTACTTGAAGTAGAATGCAAAGAACATATGCTATCCTAAAATGCTTTAACATTTTCAGTTTTGTGCTTTCAAAATTAAAAAAAAAATAAACAAACAATAAAATAAAACATTGAATGTCACTGGCTAGGATGATATCTAGGGCTAAGATTCCTACTAGTAGGAGCAAGCTGGCTTCATATTCTTATCATCTGGTGTGATACCTTAGAGTTTTCTATAAGCTCATTCTTGATATTTTTCCCCACTTCTGCTTCTGATTGCAGTCATGTTATTTGCCAGCTCCCTGTTCACAAATTTTACATGAACAGTCAGAAAAGATCAAGTCACAGTGGGGAAAGGGAAAGCCAGCATCACCTGAGTACTTCTCACCTCTTGCCTTTTTCAGTGATAAAACTGAAATCGACTGCCCTACTTGCCTGCAGTATAGCAGGACGCAGTTCACAGTGAAGTCTCTTAATGGGTCAGGCCATTAGAGCGCGCAGCTCAGTGCATTCAGGCATGTATCTCTCATACTAATTGCATCCAATCAAAGAACAAGATAACTACAGACTCTAAATCATTTAGGCTTGTTAAAATGCCGCTGCTCAGGCTCTTTGTGCCATTTTGAGGGTGGAGCTTCTTCATGCTGTGATATGCTCTAGAAATAAACAAGAAGGAAGAGAAATATAAGATTTCCTTTGCATGTTTGTAAATAAATGTAATCTGCTTTCTTATCAGTTGCTATATTTAATCTGTATCATACGTCTTTTTTATTAAAGTGAATGGTGCTGGTCTAGGGGCTTTTTTTGTTTGTTTTTAGTTTTGGGGGGTGTTTTCTTGGGGAGAGGTTGGAGTTATTTGGGTTTTTGTTTGGTTATGTTTATATGTTTGTTTGTTAGTTTGTTTGTTTGTTTCTTCTTTTTGTTGTGGTTGTGCTGAGAGCTGCAGATCTGATCAGCTGTGAAGGGAGATGGTTACATAGGCATGAAACAATGCATTCTCTGCAGATGCAGGAATCTGTCCTATTGTCTTCCTCTAAACTCCTCCAGCTACCTCTAAGGATCAGAAGGCTTATACTCATCACATTACCAAAGCAGTTCAATTTGTTTAAATCTTTCTGTGATTAAAATGTATGCTACTGTATTCACAACTTAGTTTTTCAGCAAAAAGTACTCCCCCAGTGAATAAATCCATCTCATCCTCATCTTGCCTTCTACAGCCACGTGCCTGCCCCTCTGAAAGACCAGGTCATGTCAGGTAGCACAAGCGCTGAGCAGTGACCTCGAGCAGAGATAAACTCCATTACCTTCTCAGTGGTCTTCCTGCATTTACTGTAGGCAAGGGTTCAAGTGCATTAGCAGAGAATAGAGGGAAGCTAACAGCTGAATGGAAAAATGCTTCTAGCACTTTTCCCTCTTTCTCCTGCTAATTCTTCGGGGAACAGAAGGGACAGACACGGTTACACCTCCATTGAACAACCTGAAGTTGATTAAAATGTTGCATATTCTGGTTATTGCACACAATATTGCTTTAAAAAGTGTTATCTACATAACCTTTTTGAATAATCACTATCAAACAATAAACAGTTATTAAAATACCCAAAATGTAGAAATGTGAGTCCAAATTTCTTAAAATTGCAATGGCGGCTTACCTCCCAGATTCTTTTTATTCGGCCAAAGTGATAAAGTCATTCTGCTGATAACAAAAGATGCAACACTAAATTTTGTAAATTTGCATTGGTAATAACACTCTGAAAGACAGAAATCAAAGGGCAAAATAATGTCACTGCTGTTTAAAATGTGGTGTTTATAATTTATTGTTTTAAAATTCCGTGTTTACTTCCCAATATTTCAGAAATATTATTTCAATATAGGGGTAGAAAGAGTAACTATGATACAATTCCGACTAAGGTCTTCTCTTAGGTAATATGTAAGTCAAATTTTGCTAGCTCTATGTACAATGAGGACCTATGTACCTGTTCATGTGTTCATATTTAAACATATATTTTTGTGGGCATATTTCAGCACATAAAAAAGAAATTTAAGTGCCACAGACACAAAATTACTCATAAAATATGAAAGAATCCACCCATCAAGGGTGTAAAGTTGTGTGTAAAAATCTGTTAGAAACAGAAGTTCGTTTCAAGCCTCTCAGGCACTATTAGAGAGAAGGGACAGACTCTCTCAGCAAGAATGAATTTCAGTTTTGTGCACAAGCTGTAAATCAAGCAGTGGTCTTCAAAGCGACCATGTCCAGCTCTCTCCAAAGTTGTGAGAGAACCAGGCTCTGCCCTGCCCGTTGGATGTGTGCCCCCTGCAATGCTGGTGAGAGGGCTATTTGCAGGGAATAATGTTGGACTCTGTTACACCGGGGTGTGGGGGTGGCAACAGGAAAGGATCAGTATTACAAAGAACAAAAGTTACGTCTGTTCAAAAAAGTCACAGTAGAAAGGAAATGAATGTATTTCAGAGAAGGCAAAGCCATCAATATATTAGCAGCTGGGAGGGCACCTGAGGGCTCCTCCTGCATGTTAGACTGATTTACTGAGGGCTGAACATGATTTTGTATCCCTGTAACTGTTGCTTTTCCCCTCCACTTCCTGCCTCTTTCATCACAGCCCTTTTTACTTGCTAAATTGCAGGGAAATTCCTGTGAATTGGTAGAGGCCTCAAATTGTTCAACTAGTGAAAATAATGTGCAGTGTTGACAAATTGTCTTAGAGCTCTCAGATTAATATGCATAATCCGTGAAGACTCTTTCTCCCAACAAGTTTTCTGTCATGACCATCTCACTGCAAGTTTTATCTCCTAGACCCTGGATCCAGAGGGAGGTGGCAGCTCTGCCCCTGGAGTCCGGAGCACCGTGAGCATCCGCAGCTGTCCGGGATGGCTGCGGGCGCACAATCTCCCTGGGCTGCCTGCTTGTCCTTTCTCCTCCTCGCAGAGATTCCACCTGAGCCTGCCTTGAGAACGCTGCCACAGCAAAGGTGATTTTCAGGATGCACAGGCAAAACCACCCTCCTCAAAAACCCAACAACCTTCCCCTGTGACTCCTTGTTATCCAAGATTTGTTTGATGCGGATTGATCATTTGCAATAAATACGGCAGTTATGGCTCAGACTATACCTAAGGTTCTGAGATTACTTAAAAGTCATCAAAGTAAATCATATTGCTGTTATTAGGCATAACGTGCAGCTGGGTACCCTAAAGCAAAAGTAAAGTAGAATTTTTTCTTTTTTCAGATTCAGAAATTTTAAGACCAGAAAGGATCATTATACCATCTGTCTGCTTATCCATCATATTACACCCGTTTCTCGCTCAACCGAATCCATTACAGTTTTTTTTTTGTAACTAACAGTATGCTCACATAGTTACAAATGTTTGAATTACCTCGTTTGAAAAAGCCAACATGCTGATCCTAGTCCATTGCAACGCCTTGAGTTTGCCACTTTGTAGCATATTTGCAACAAATTGGTCCGAATTCAGCATTAGTTTCTATGTCATTACACCCTCCAGCCAAAAGCTCATAATTTCTCTAAATGTCCTGTGTCTCACACTTGCAATCATATGCAAAAGCCCAACAAAATTTTTTCCAGAAAGGAACAACTCTTCACTCAAATATAGAGAATCCTTCACTTTTATTGGCAGATTGTTTTACCGGATAATCAGCATCATTTAAAAATGTGCAGTATTAGTCGTTTGAATGTGATTGGCTCTAACTTGCAGCAATTCACTCTTGTTAGGCACTTCACAGGTAGTTTAAAAGGCTCTTTAGTTTGTTCCCCACTTGCACATCATAATCAAGCTGTCCCTTCACTGATAAGGTGAAGTAAATTGATTAAGCTCTGTATGTTTCTCACAAATAACCAAACAAACAAAAAACCCAACAACTTCTCATGCTCTTGGGTGCGATTATTTTTTTTCTCTGATTTTCCACTTATTTTTAAAGCTTTGGGGGAAAAATCTTCTACATAATATTTGTGGACAGTGATATCGTATTTCACATCTAGAGGTTTCTGTGCCTTCTTTTCTCTCCTGACTCTATTTCCCTGCTTATACATGTAAATATCACCTCAGAATTTAAGTCATTGAAGCCCATACAAAATTATTTGTCTCCTATGACTTTTAATTCTTCCAGATCACTGCTTTCAAGAATACACATGACCATTCTGTATAACATAGTGGTATGGTTTTTTTTCCGTGGATATTGTGTCTTCTTGGAATGTGCTGAAATTGTTTCGTTCTAAAAACCTAAGTGTCCGTCTGCTGATCTAGCTTGATTTTATCGATCTCTTTCTGCTGTTGGGAGTCTTAAACTGTGGGCAGTATATTGGTGTAGACTAGTGAGTGCCAAACCAGTGGAGAAAATCCTGTCCCTTAATTGACTGGCTAGTTCACAGTCCAGTTGGCCTTCACAGCTGTCAGAGCACACTGCTGCTTTCTGTTCAGCTTTCTGCCCACCCAGATCCCAAATCCTTCTGCCAGAGCTCCTCCCAACCAAGCAGTGTGCTGGAGGGGTTATCACTCTCAGGGGCAGAATTTCCATTTTTTCTTGTTGAATTCCTTGTTTTAAGCTTCCCCTAATTTGACATCAGCTTCAAGCTTGATACGGGTACAGCACCTCTGCTCCTCCAGGTTACATAATCACAATCAGGACATATCCCAGTACAGATCTCTGCAGTAGTTCCCTTGACAATGGCATTAACCAAAAACCCCTGAGTCCAACATCCAGCCGGGGTTTCCTCCATCTGGTAGTGCACACATGCAGACAATAAAATTCTAACTTGGATTTGAGAGTACTGTATGAAAGGCAGTCAAAAGCTTTGCTAAAATTGAGGAAAATTGTGTCAACTGCTCTCCCCTCATCCACAAATCATCCTGTCACATCATCCCAGAAGTAATTATATTGGTGAGGCACACCAGGGCCACAAAGAAGTTTAAGAGACTGGAGCATTTTTTCCATAAACAAAGTTTGCTACCCTTTACCCTGCAGAAAAGAAGGCTCAAGGGAATCTTGTTCACATGTGTAAGTACTGGATAGGAAGGAAAGGAGAAGAGGGGCCAAACTCTTCCCAGAAGCACCCACTGACAGGACAGTTAAAACTTTATGTTAAAACTAGAAAACATGTTAAACTATATGTGAACATGAGAAGATACCTTTTCACTGTGCAGGCAGTCAAACACTGGCACAGATTTTCTAGAGAGGTTGTGGAGTTTTTTTCTTGAAGATACTCAAAACCCAGCTGGACCTGGTCCTGCGCCACCTACTCTAGTTGATTCTGCTTGAACAGAGAGATTGGACTGGAAGAATTAAAGAAGCCATTTTAATTCTAAATCATTCTGTGATTCATCAATTTTAGCTTCAAGTTCTGTCTTTTAACCTAAATAAATTATGTATTCTTTGATTTATAAGTATTTTCTTATCAAGATTATAATATAGTGTCTGCCAATATCTTTTTAATTTACATACCTAGAGGTAGGACTTTGTTGATCGTTTATTCATGTTGAGAAACTCATGGTCAGAGCTGAGGTGCATGAAGGCTTGGGGTTAAGCGCTTTCGGGTTATGAAGACTGGCTATAGCATTTCCAGTCTTTCACAGGTTGTGGGAGCTCCGCACATCACTTCAGATGTGAGGAGTCACCCGAGACTACATCGAGAGCTGAGACCCCCTCGGGGAGCTCAGAAATCTTAGCATGATGCTCAGAACACTTGGTGGTTAGACTTTGATCTTGCAAGTGATCTGCTAGCTTTGTGTGAGAACTCGAAAGTCACATAAGTTTAAAAGGTGTTTTTATAAAGTGTGCACAGAGTGAAAATGTAAGTTTAAAAATTTTTAGTATTAAAATAATAGAGACAAAATAGAGAGAACAGAGCGTGTCTTGTCCTTCTCTCTTCTTCTTGTTCTCCATCTTCTGCAGTGATGTTGGCACTTGGGGATTGGTTTAACGTAGAGGTGCACTGTCTAACAAGAATAATGGGTATTGGGAAGTAAAGGTAAATATGATATACGTAATTTGTAATATAAAAGACGACACCGCCTCATGAGAAGCCAGAGAACATTGTAGCTGCCGTGCTGGACAGACCTCTGTCTGGCAGAGAGAAAATTTTGTAGATAAGATAAAATAAACAACCTGAAGACCGAACACCAGAGAATCCAGTCTCGTTCTTCAGAACCTGGGGCCGCTTCCTAGACCACCCAGTTCACCTCGGGGGCAGAGAACAAGCAACCAGCCCTGACAACAGGTTATGATCTTTCCAAAATAATACTAATGTCTTAAGCATATCTAATCCTGTGGTTTCTTTTCCTAAGTAATTTGTATTCATGTAAAATGAAATGGGTACTTAATAGCGGGATGGCTTTTGTGTGTGTGTGTTGGCAAGGTTTTTTCTGATGTGGTTTTTGATCCAGGATTAATTTTTCAGAAATAGAGTTGTTTGTTGTTTTTATTAGATATAGGCATGACTACCTGAATACACCGCTGCTCCACAGAGGGAACAGTCAGACACAAGGCACTCTGGTAGAAACACATATTCTCCCTATGGGACAGTTGCACACACGGATAATCATGGCTATACAGTTGTATTTATTTAGTTATTCAGAATTGTTTGAGCTCCCCACTGTATCCTATAGATCCACTCTTGAAAGATAAAAGGAAAACTATAAACACTAAGGCTGAATCTCTTAAGGCTGGTAAGTTCGAGATATGTATCAGATTAGATAAGAATCTGAGTAGAAAGGGGGTTTCAGGTATTTTCTGACTACTTTTAAAAACCTCAAACAGGCAAATCTACTTTCAGAGTGCCTCCAGACATGTTTACTTGACTCATCTTGCTTTTAACCTCAACCTACTCTCTGTAAACATCAGGGTAACTGTTGGCTTTACAGTCCTGTCCCTAATTGCTCTCTCTAACAAGCACTTTGTTTCTAGATCCATTTGATAACCCAAGGTAATACACCATGTGAAACCCCAAGCAAATCCAACTGACCTCCTTTTCTTTTCTTTCCATGTAGGACCAAGGCAGTTAATGTGATTTACACCGCTGCCTTCCCTGTTCTGGCTGCTGAGCTACCACACATCCTTTCCCTCCTCCTCCTCGATTCCACATCCCTAGTGCCAACTCCCAGCACCACTCAGCATTTTCCCCACCTGGAAAGTCCTCCACACTCTTAATTGGCTCTGTGGGTCTCTAAATTTCCTGTCAGAGGAGCTACCTTTTCTCCTTGTCTTATAACCTCCAACCTTCTCTCTAATAAAACAATCAAATCCTATTTTCAACTTTCCAAGTGCTCAATCAGTCTCCCTTGCCCTTTGCTACCCTCTTCACCCTTGCTCCATAGTCTGCAGAGGCCATTCCTTTAATATATCTAATGAATGTCTGAGAGTTCAAAAAATTTATATAAAAGGTACTGATTTTTTGTTAGAGGAATCTGACAAATCTGTTTTGCCTACTTCCAGAATAAAAGACTGTCAAAAAAAGTTTAGTAAAACTGACCTTAGTACTGCACATATATTAAGTGTGCAGATGTATATATGTTTCCATCTGTATCTGTTTTTTCTGTCTAATCCGTGAATTGATGGGCATAAGGATGATCCAGGCTAAGAACCGCCACAGGAAATACTGATATTTCTGAAAGTGTTCATCCTGCCTTTGATTTTCCACAGTGCAATGGCAGTGCAGAAATATTTTGTTTGGTGTACCTTATTTCTGCCTTTATGAGGGCTGATGCATTCTCTTGTGCCCTAAACCACATACTCTTTAAAGCAGAAATTATGTTGAGCCATGCCTTTGTTTGAAATGGGATCTACAGGACTGGTAAGGGCTTTGTGGGGCTTTTCCCACTATGTACAACTCTGGAGAAAAACAATATACTACACATCTGAGGCATTTCTACCTTTTAACTTTGTGGGAAGTTTGATAAAATTAATTTAATTTTCTATCTTTCCAGGTATATTTCTCTCAAAACATCTTGTTGTCAAAAGAATGAAATGCTTTGCAGACAATTGTTTGTTTTTGACCATAGACTGAGAGCCACCAGTAGGCTGGCTCTATCAGACATTTATACACATATATTTTTGTTTCCATTGTAATTAATTTTCAGATGTTTTCTGATATAAGTAATACAAAAATTTAATATTATTTCTTTATTATTCCTAGAGGTTTTAAAAGATAAAATATTTTAATATTTCCTGAAAAGGAACTGAAAGTTATCTCTTTGGTTAGACCGTTTCCTACTCTCCTTACTTACTTGACTACTTACGACAGCCAAGGAGCAGAAAGAGTGCCAAACAACAAGGAATACACACATGAAATGCTAATGAAGTATTACTGAAGAAATTCGATAATGAAAATTATACCTTCAGAAAAGGAAATTTATTCCTTTAGGTCCAATTTTTCAGTGCCTGTTTCCTGAAAATGTCATTGTTGCCCAAGATGAAGAGCCCAGAGTTTGTGTAGAGTTTGTGTAGTGGGCTCCACCATGGAGATGATGACTCCTTGTCTTTATTCCCCAGCAGAAGTACAATGCCTCCTGTGGAAGCAGGGCACCTTCATCGACCCCAAAACTCATCCCTCGTCCTTTTTGAGGAAAGAGGCAAATCTTTCCTTGGGGAAGCCAAAAGGAAGTCACCGTCAGGACTGCTGATGGCAACAAGTCTCTCTGTCACTTAACAGCTGGGTTTAAAGTGAGTTGGAAGTTCTTACAAATCTCTTTGCTCCACACAAAGCAATAAACTGAACTGACTTTGGATTAAATAGTAAATATCTAATTATGACAGCTTCAAAAAATATAAAATTAGTGGTGTAGCAAAAACATCTCTTATTTATCTCTTTCAAACAAAACATAAAATGAATCACTTTAACAGATTTATTAACAAAAATATAATTTTAAAATTGAATGAAAGAAGTATCAATATTCTTAAAATAGAAAGCAGATTTAGACTTCTAGGATTCATTTACAACTCAGAAGAGGAGTTGTAAATTTTTTTCTATATCTTCGAAAATCCTTATCTGAAGAAAGTGTTTTATGCGTTCTTCATTAATTTCCCTGCCTATAAAGTCACAATCCCCTTTCTTTAAGTAACCTAATTAGCAGGTCACACAAAAAACCAAACAAACAAAAAGAAACTGCAACTTCTTTTTTCTTTTGCTTTGAAAGTTTTCTGGAATATGGTGAATGGCACTGCAATTCTTTTTCTCTTTCAGTTCAGACTGATTGCTGAAAGAACTGGAAATCTCCTGTCATAGAAGTGCCTGGACAAGGTGATGCAGTAATTTGTAAAGCAAGATTAATTCTGCAGTGACAGAGGGAAAAATTAGTAAACAAATCACTTTGAGAATTTATAAGAAAAATGTGTTCTCAGAGCCCCTTTATTACAACACAGACTGAAAAAAGGTGATGGCCCCCAAGTTGTAATATGACAGCAAGAAGTGGGGAGGTGTTCACTAAGCAGGCTGTAGCTGGTCAAACAGATGGAAAACTCCACTGAGTCCTTTACGAGCCACATGCCAGCCTCTAAATGACAGCATAAAGTCTGGACTGTCCCTTAATGGGACATCTGTGTCTCTAAATTTATAGCTGCCACACCACAAGATCACACACTGGCATAGCCTGAGACACTGCTTGGACACATACCTGATCATCATTGCAGTATTGTTCTCACATGCCAGAGCTTTAGAGGGAAATGATTAAATGATATTATACACCCACCACTAACTAACTGCTCATGGCAGAATGGGGATTTTTGAGTGGCTGGTAGAACATGATTGTAGTCTAAGTGAAACAGATTTGGTAGAATAGTTTCAATTATGTACCTAAAGAAAGGTTCTGGACTGAATACAGCCTTATCAAATGCAGTTCACTGAGTCTGAAAGCAGCTATAAATTCAGTAGTACTAGGAACTGCAAACCATGTAATTTGAAAATGTTCGTCATCCAGTATGCCCTACAGAATATAGACAAGGCCATTTTAGTGAAACAAGCAATTCGGAAATGTCTCAAAATGATGGCTATTCAAAAAGGGGTGAAAAAATTGTTGTTACCTATTGCTTTAAAAGCCCCACAATTTAGTCCAAACACTTGCAGTGATGTGAGGATGAAAGTTGAACATTTCCCATTGTATTTACTCCCAGGCTCCACAAATTTTTGTCATTGTATGTGGTGGAAAGGCTGAAATGTGATGAAAAACAAAAGTGTGCAAAACCTGCCAAGCCCTCTCCCTTGCACACATCCTTCATGGTTTGTTCTGAAACATATGACATTGTAAAACTGTTAGGAGTCTCTTAAAATCCCTGAGTCCAGCAAATTAACAGCCTGCACCACCCATTGAATATAGGAATATGCAAGAGAGTCCCATAAGAAACAATAGAGGAATGAGCAGTAGGAGTGCAGGAGTTTGGGGGGAGTGCACAAGGAGAAAAAAATCTCCTGCTGAGGTTTCCAAATACAAAGTTTTCCACTAAAATCACTGTATTCATCTAGTGGAACAAAGGGGCCCTACAAAACTCCCACAGATGTCTCCTAAATACTGGCTTTGTTTTAGTTCCAGCAGGGAAGCTAATTACAGTTATGCTTAGAGCACAGGTGAACTAGGATTTTCTGGCTCAGTAAAAGGAGGGAAGTTCAAAATGACTGCATCTCTCCACAGTACTTTCTTTGAGGCCTAAATGAGGATTGAAACTTTTCAAAGTTAACTGTTCAAGTTAAAGGTTGGGGAACACATATGTGTTGCATTTAGAAATATAGTCAACCCATTCAGCTCCTCAACTTCAATTAAGCTCAAACTGCCGCAAATCAGTGTTTTATGGTGACATAGAATTGATTTCTTCATAGATGTACTTTCAAGTTGGTTAGGTATTCTTAAGAAATTCTATGACTATAGAAGAGAAAGCTACATAAGGAATTTGCTTGTCATGGTTTTTTTTTGTCTTAGCTGGCTTTGCAGTTTAAAAGGATCAGAAAAGAAAATATATATAAAATTATCTTTCAACTTTCCTCTTCAGAGTACAAATTTGGGTTCCACGTATTTCATCAGATCAGTGTAGGATAAAGGCAAAATGTCCCCCTTGCCTTCCCCTATTTATTTGCCTTTATTATTCCAGTCCCTAAACTCTCTCATCTTAATGGCTTGCAGGAAGACACAGGGGTATTAACAATCTACAGCCAATTAACCAGACTTACTTCATTGTATTTATCAGGTACATAACTTCTGGGTTATTTTTCCCCAAATAAAAAATTAGACAGTACTTGATATAATATTGACACCTTATGCTAGTCCTATTTCTTTTCCCAAGATTTGTAACTAATTTTTGTGCGATATATCCAGTGCAAATCTCAAAGCATAATAAAACCGGTTTGTCCTCATTACATGTAGTAAAATGGAAGGCTTACAGGCCTTTTGAATCTTTACCACAGCTTTATACTCCTGCTCATTACTGCTTCAGAACCCTTCGCCTCCAGATGTGACAATCCCAAAGGCAGTTTGGTTGGGAACAGAAATACAGAGAAATCAGAAGAAGCTGCCTGACTCTGTACTGGAGAGTCTGCAGTCACTGCTTATGAAAAACAAAAACATGTATCTCCTGTTCATAACACTAATAAGAGGTAATTAGTGCTAATTAGCTGTCTGTAGTAATATAAAAAAGGAATTTCTCTTTTCTCAAGAATACTGTAAATTACCTAAAGAATTCATTTACTATTACATTTTACTGTCAGCAGATTGTTTTAAAATTATTTGTTAAGAAAGTGCAATTGTTAAGTGCTCATAAAAAAACACCAAAAAACAAATAAACCCACAAAAACTTGCTGCCTAAGTTTCTCATTACAGCACTTCCTGCTAGAGTAATCTATGTACTGGCTTGTGAGCTAGTTGGAAGACAGACAGGCTCACACTACATAACAGTCTGTTTAAAAGTGAAGGGCTTTATGTTTTGGGACATTTTTCATAGGCCTTTAGGAAGCTGGTTCAGGAAAAAAAGCTGCAAAATATCTGTTTGAAAGTAATCTGACCACTGTCTGAATGGTTTAAAAATCCCTGTTCCTGGAGATATTGTTTGCTTTGTACTTGTGTATTCAAAGTCAGGAGTCCAAAAGATCTTTTCAGGAAACTTCTCAGAGCTGGCTTCACAACTGAAGAGTGAAATCTCATGGTGAAGAAAGCTCAGAGGTCCTGCCACAGAGAAGATCTCAGGTATATGCAACACGCAATTCCATTTTTTAGGTTTTTGTTCATATTCTTGACCTCCAAGTGACAGATACCCCAGTAGCTCAGCGAGTATTGCACTAAATGGGATGCTGGATGATCTGATTTTAATATCTGCCTTCTGTCAAGAGATTATTCTCACACTGAGCTCAGATCCCTTGGTTAGTGGAAATACATTACAGTGAAGCAATAAGGCTTTGAAAAAAGAAAATAAGTATTTCAGAATTGCTGTAGTGCACAAATAAACATATTTGTTATTGTTTGTGTGCAAAATTAAAACAGTTAAAAGGCGTCTTGAGAACAGAAGTCAGGAGTTTCAATCATCATTTAAGTGGCTTTCCTATTACAAACTGCAAGTCTGACCTTGATAAATTTTCAATGGCTTGAAATTTTGTATCAGGCTAGGACTGCAGCAATTTAGAAGCCTTCAAGAAAACAGATATGGGGAATGATAGAATGGCAGTCAATGAAATTAGGTTAATGGACAAAGAGATAGAACAGGTAATTTTGCTGGCTAGTTTGACTGCAGTGATAAGTTCAGAAAAAAAATTATAAATTCTGGTAGTAACATCAAATCAATAGAAAGTACAAAAATGCAGAGTGTTTTTGATTTAAGCAATTGATTTGCTGGAGTTCTCCCTGTAATTCTGACCTCTCATAGTGGGGACCCTTTGATCCACTGGAATCTTTCAGAAGTCATCTTTAAAGAGAGCTCCCTTGGTAAATTAATATGCAGAGTGGCTAAGAGGCATTTTTGCATCATCCTCATCATCATGATCATCCTCCTCCTCATGGTATTAAACAAAACAAAGTTAACTTGATGACTGCTGAGTTTTGCTGACTGTTTGTTTTTTCATGGCATGAATGACTGGAAAACTCAGTTCATCATTTCACTTGTATTGCACACTAAGTCAGTGTGATAAATCTACTAGTAGAGTGAGGTAGCTCAGATGAATCTCTATACCCAAAAGAGATGGTATTCTCCCTTATCTCTCTAAGGAGATAATTTTTTTTAATCAGCTCATTTTA
Source organism: Nesospiza acunhae (assembly GCA_013398715.1). Classification (NCBI taxonomy): domain Eukaryota; kingdom Metazoa; phylum Chordata; class Aves; order Passeriformes; family Thraupidae; genus Nesospiza; species Nesospiza acunhae. Next base: position 4,167,849 of record VZSU01000702.1, read on the forward strand.
TCTGATAAAAGTGTATTAAAATTCAAAATTTCAGTCCAATATGACACATAGGTTCAAAAATGGCCAAAAAAACCCTTTGATATTAAAAAAAGTTTGGATTAGAATGCCATCTTACCACAGAGCCACCATTTATTTTGTCTGAAAGAAAATGGAGATTTTCACACTAGTCAGGCTTGAGTCAGCATTTTGGAGCAGCAGCAATTTTTTTTGTTGACCAGGAAATACATACATACATTTATGTATATACATACCTGTGTGCATATATACAAACTTATATATATATATATATTTATGCACACCCACAGACACACACATATATCACTCCTCTTTTGTTGAAAGGACCATAAAAAAGTTCCTCTATGACAGAACTGACAAAAAATGTACTTTAAATTTTACCTCATAAAAATCATACATGCTTTGGGTTTCTGGAGGGTGATGAAAGCAGATTAAAATGCCGCTTTTCTGTGCAAGTCTTTATTGAGATTGGGAAGATCCAGGCCTAGAGCTGTTGTCAGTTCTCAGAGATACAATGGTGGACTTTAAATATCATTTGTTAAGAGATACAGCTAAACTACTTCTCAACATGATCCTAGAAACTGCTCCAAGAGAGTTAGATAATTGCCAGGGAGATCCTACTGATTGCACAATGATTACATCAGTCATCAGATACCTAGAGGTGTGACAGTCTGAACAGTTGGGAGATATGGTTTCGATGATAAACAGAAAAGGAAATGATAGCACTCAAATGAACAGATGCTGGTTTAAATTTTTTTCTTTACTTTTCAACAGGAATCACAATTTATTTTCTAGTAAAAATAGTAAAAACATTCAGGTATTTCTCATGCCTAGAAAGAGGGGAAAATGAATTCTGGCAGAGAAAAATAAATGGTTTTGTTTTGCTTAGATTGAAATACTGTGGATGTCCTGGAGCTATATAGATAAATGCAAAAACTCCCTACAGCTGCATAATTTCATGTTACCAAAGGTAGTACTCTCCCAAAAGTAATAGCTGACTGTATGTTTTGGAGACCTGAGGTTAGAATATAATGTGATATTGGTAATTTGCAAAACCTGATACCTCCTCTGAATGCTGCCTTCCCCCTGAGGCTCTCCACAGACAGCTGCTGTTTTTTATCCAGCCAAGCCAGCCACACTGTCACCCCTCTCTTTTTCCCTGTTCATCTCTGAAATGTTTGCCAAATCATTGCCCAGCATTTCTCTGCCATTGCAAAGAAGCTAAAACTTACTCACTGAGTCTCTTGGGTAACACATAAAAATCAGATGTGGAAGTAGTGAAAGTTAACATAAAGACTTATTGTAAGCATATGCCACTTTCATTAGTCCCAAAATCTCTACACCTAATGCAAAATGCCTGGAATAACCATTAGCACATACCACAATCAACTTTGAAGTATAATAAAGGTTAAAAAAAAATCCACTACTGAATATGCTCTTACAGAAGCTTCTAATAACTGAAAAGGTAATAAAATATTATGAGAGGATTAGGTTGTTTACAGCTATTTTAATCTTTACAAAGGAGATGGAGGGAAGAAAAGAAACACCTGTGCTGGCTGCATATGTTATTTCATATGGAGATGGTCACAAAGGTAAGGAAAACGTCACAGGGTGTTTGTTTGTGAGACATCTTACTGAGTTTTGAGAATTTACTGGAGATGAAGTAGTATCTATAGAGTTTATTTTCAAATCAGAAGTTTTGCAATTGGTTTAAAAAAAAAATTGGTTTCCAAAAAACGCTGCTGAAAAGCACAAGACAATAGATCTTTGGATCAATATACACAGAAGATTCTGATAGGATTCTTTCCATGTGAATCACCTGGGGAACTTGTCAACTACACAGGTGGGTTCAGTATAAGCACAAGTTTTGATTTCTTTAATAATTTTTTCTACTTCCAGCCTTAAACTTTGCCTCATGGAGAAAGGGTGACTCATGTCACAGACACCTGCATACTGTAGAATTTTTGCTTGACTCTTTCTTTATTTCTGTCTTTAATTTTTGCAGAAAATCAGAGTTCTGAGTTCTTTTACCAGGGCCAAATTCTGATTCTGTAGAGTAGACATTGTTTCTTTTGGAGTACCTTCAAAGATTGTCCTGATTTTAAAAACTTGTACAGCAAGTCCATCTTCTATTTTAGAAATATAGACACTGTATAACACGACAGCTCTTTGTCTTAGAATTCTTTTGAAAGAATGTTAGTTAAGGTTTTTGAATTTAAAGAGCTCTTGAATCAAAAAGACAACAACAATGGGCTGAAGATATATGGTATTGAGAGATGAAATTAAAGTCTAGCTGGTAGTTCTCATTCTAATTGAAGTTACTGGTTCTGTATTTTGGTCTATTGCATCAGTTCTGGATTAAAACTATTTTGCTATTCTTTTCTTTCACTCTTGAATCTCACATGTAACAGGTTGGTAGTTTGTTGAAAAATGTGCCTTCAAAGTCCTGGTATAGTGATTTTACTGTTAATATTTTCATAATGAACTCTCTTCTTGTTGATTTGATGGCTTCATGTTATAAGGAAAAAAAGAGCTTGCCTCTGGTCCTGTCACTAGGCACAACTGGAAAGAACTTGTTTCTGTCCTCTTTGCACCCTCACTTCAGGTATTCAGATTCATTAGTAAGACTCTCTCTGAATGCTCTCATTGCCAGACTAAATAGTTCCAGATCTATCAGCCTTTCTTTGTATTAGATAAACTCTATTCCCTTACTCAGTTTTGTGACGTTGTTTGGGCTTTCTCCAGTATGTCCATGTTTTTCTTATGCTTAGGAGCCCGCTACTGGATACAGTACTCCAAACATGGCCTCACCAGTGCTGAGTAAGTACCTTGAGTGTTTCCAGGGATGAAGCACCTACCGCGTTTTGAAAAACCCACTATTCCCATGTTTCACCAACCTCACTGCAAAAGACTTCTTCCTTATATCTAATCTAAATAAATCTTGTTTAGTTTAAAAGTCAGGGAAGTTCACTATCAGTATTGAGCTGTTTGTTCTCCCCTGTTTGCTTGATCAGCATGAAGCTGTTTGTTCTCCCTGCTGGGTTTATCTGCATTCACTGAAAATCCTGAGGAATGAGGCAGCACAATGATAACGATATTCAGGTGTATGTACCTATATCCCCTGGGGATGTAATGACAACCAGGTATTATTCCAGTGTA
>VZSU01000702.1:4171060-4247098 GCA_013398715.1 Nesospiza acunhae
CTCTGATATTTTCAGATAAAGGTCATTATATTTTTAGCCTGATGCTTCTTGAGAATATCAAGGTGTCTTATTCATATAAAGCTGATTAATATTCTACAATTGTCTTAGTTTCAGATGGAACTGAGTCTTTGGTTGTATATTTAGTTGCAATTTATCTATCATTTCTGGTACATATAGCAGGTACGGTATGTCTTGCAGATATGTAGGTGCTGATCTAATGTGTATATGCACAGAAATATGTGCAAAATTATATCAAATTACATGTATCTGGAAGCTGTGCTCTCACTGCTTCCTTGCAAGTCAGGGTACAGATGACCTCAAAGACCTTAATACGTTAAAAAGAGTGGGTTTTGACATGATTTACCTTGGAAGTGAAAATACACACTTTCAAGGAAGTAATTTTGTTTCACAAGTGAATGGCACCTATTTCATCAGCTAAGAGATTAAGTTGTTCTGAGACAGGAAATAAACACCGGGAACTTATCTGAAAATGCCTCAGGCAACAGATTCTCTTTCACTTAATAAGTAGGGGACTGACTTTTCTGACATATGTTAGACTAAAATGCAACCTATTCCAAGGAAACTCATTGGCGTTTATCATGGCAGCAGGCTAAGATGGAACAAGTGCCCCCAAAAGGAAATAGCAGGATGTTGGTCAATAATAGCTTTGCATCTTGCCTGTGTTCTGGGCAGTGCAGGCAGTCACTCACCTGGCAGGGAGCCCTGGGACCTGCACCCTGCACCCCACACAAGAGGGCACCTGACCATGTGGAGGCTACTACAGCTCCTGGATTTCCTAACATCACTGGACTCTTGTCTACTCTACCTAGTAGAGTAGACAAGCAAGCAAATAAAAGAAGAGTTAGAGGGTTTAATGATGCTTGAATTTGCTGATGTATTTCCGCTTTTCATTTTAATTCTTTTGCTGGCAAGATAGTCCTCTTGAGAGAATTAATATTTCTGCTGAAAATCTGCTATGTTATGAATGCAGGAAAAAATATGGTCTCGACCTCTAACAGGAAAACACTTGCACTGAATAATAATAATAATAATAATAATAATAATAATAATAATAATAATAATGTGGTTTTCAATCTTTTAAAGTAAAAAATAAGTTTGCTGTCCCAGGACTGTGCTGTCATGGAGCAGCTGCTGCACTCCTATGGCCTGTTGAAGTTATTGGGTTACCTAACCACAAGTGGCTGTGGAAGCCATAAACCACTGTTTCTTTGCTATTACGAAGCAAGACTGGCAAACAGCCTTTATTTCTGTTTCCCTCCCTTTTTACTCTCGTTGGGGTGATTGTGATTGGGTGTTTTTTTTGTTTTGGTTGGGAGGTATTTTTCTTGGGGCGGGGGAGGATTACATCCCCTTTTTTTTCTTGAATTTGTGCCAGGTAACCTGGCTTATTCTTTCTCCTACAAGCAATTGGCAGCTGATTCTTTTCCAACATGACCAGACTGCAGTCTGATTTATTTTTTAAAGGAACAATTTTAGCTGAATACCAAATGAGACAAAAAGGTGTCTTTAAGAGTGATTTTTAAATTTTTCAAAAATATTTGCTCTTTTTCTTTTTTATTTCAATAAAACCTATTTTTACTGGAGCTTCATTAAGTTGTGAAGTGGTTTATCAATTATCAGAATTTTTATCTTCAAGTTCACCCATAGGAAAAGAAGAAGGAAAAAAAGGAAGGATCTTATACTCTTTTCTGGCTGAAAAGGCATGTCTTTAAACAAAAAACTTATTTTCCAAGAAGGTTTTGTGAATGATCTTTAAGCAGTAATTTCCAAAGCATATATAATGCTGCTCAGTTCCATGTTTCTAGCTTGAATTTCTTACTGCTCTCTTACCTGCCATTTGTTTTGCCACAAAATTACTAGCTTCCATTAATAAGTAATCTTGAGGTAGTTCTTTTATTCCTTAATACAAAATTCTTCCTTATTTTCCTTTGTATCTTAAGGTGTCTCAATACTTGATGCCATCAGAATACTTCCATGTGCACTTTTAGAGCCATGGTGCCCAGAGAGTCACAAATAGCATGAGGCAAGATCATAACGTGTGTAATATGTGTTATTTGGAAAAGTCTCTCTCCCTTTCTCTCTCTCTCTCTCTTTTTAAATTTTATTTTGTATTATTTTAAAGACAAGGCATTTTCTCTAATAACAGTTATGATTTTGAAAAGAGAATTATCCTTGGTGGTTAAAGGATTATTGAATCATCTGTTTCAAGTCTTAAATATGAAGGTGAACTTTCTTCCTGTATCATAAAAATGATTAGGAGTAAAAATAACCTAAGGATAGATCCACAAAAACCACCACCTTCAACAGAAAATTGACTTTTCCTCAGATTCTTCCAATTAAGTTTCCTTGAAGGCTGTTTAGAAAAGAAAACATGATTTAGCTCTTTGATTTCCCAAGTAGATAGTCCAAAATTTGTCATGTATTACACAAAATAGGACAGAGTTGTCAGTGTTAGTTGTATAGATGAAATTGCACCTAGATCACAGCTACATAATCAACTTTTAATATCTCTTACAAATTAGAATTGCAGAATAATGTAGGTGGAATCTCAAGCGGTAGACTTGTCTAACCTGCTACTTACAGCAATACCAGTATTGAATTTAGACCACATTGCTCAGAGCAACTGTCCAAGGATGGAGTTTGGACAGCATTTCTGGGCAACCCATTCCAATGTGCAATTTTCATCACTGCAACAAAACATTTTCTTTAGTCCATAACTCAAAGACTTATTACATTTTCTATATTCCAGTTGCACACATCCTGGAAAACCTTCAGCTTGAATCCGGCCTTTGTAGTGCTATGTTTCATTAACTCCTTTTAGTCACATTAATTCACTTCAATAATGCAGATCAGATTTATTTAGAGATTTAGGCAACATTTCAATATAAAGTTTCTAGCTTTTTATCGGATATCCTATATATACTCTGAAATTGTAGTAGCTGTTAATTTAATGTCATGAGGCTAACATGAACTAGTCATAAATAAGTGTTACAAAAGTCTAGATTCTTAAGAAATTTTTACTTTGTTTGTCTACATCAGCAAATTCTGGAATTCTGCTTGGGAAAAAAATAATTTGGTTTGTTTCACATATCTTTCCTGTTTTAACATTTTCTATAGCAAAAGGACTCTCACTGGAACAGAATTTCCTTTTTTTACCAGGAGTCACTGGAAGAGTACAAAAAAGGTCTGAAGCAAAACAGTCAAAGTGAAACAAATTCAAATAAAGAAAATGCATTGGCTGATTCAATTCACAATTTTAATTTTCAGTCTCTGGTTACATATGAAATGCGAACTTTTTTTCAGAAATGAAGAGATGATAATATCGAAAGCCTAATCTAATTTATAGATTATTTCTTTCTGACTTTAAGGCTAATCAACAATATGCGAGGATCAAGTTCAGAGTCTGCCCATTTTTGTTTGCCTCTCAGTCATAACTGATTGTTTTCCATCAATTGTCTATTTATTGACTGCTGAAATAGTGCAGATACTGAAAGGACACGTGTAAAGCATGGTATAGATGGATCACTACTTCTAACTGCTTAAGAAACAGGCAGAGTTAAATGTTACCACACTGCAACACCTTTGCTGTACAGGGGCACAGAGTGCTTGGCCAGGTCTGAGTCCTGTGTGATTACCATTCTCTCTTGCACACAAAGTCAACATCACACCGCCCCTTCCTGTTCTGGAAAGCAGCAAAGTTACAGGCAGGTTACAAAACCTGTGATATTTAAAACACAAAAATTAGGTGCATGCTAACCTTGCTTCCAAGAAAGAAACTTGGCTGATTCTGTACTTAAAGGATGAAATGTAATTTTTTACAGGAACCAAAGAATTTAAGACTGTCCTAGGAACATTAAGCTAAATGGGCTGAATCTACTCTGGAATAATTGAGAGACAGAAATTTCTCTTACAACATAATTAGGGGATTTTTGTTTGTTTTCTTTAGGTTGCTTCACTATCCCAGCTCTCCTATTTAGTTCATCTGGTCTATTTCCAGGAAATGTCTGTCCTCTTTGATTTGAAGACCACTCTCACACTCAAGAACTGGGAAAAAAGAGGGATGGGACATCTTGAATTGATGATGTAAGCTCCTGTGTATCTAGGGCATTAAGAGAGTTCTGATTACCCCCAAGTGGCTCCAATCCACCTTGGAAAATCAGGTGGAAAAACTCATTTTGGCTTGTTTATTGACTCCATGATGAATCCCTATACATTGGGATACTGACTTCTTGCAGTCATTTTCAGCTGACAAAATCTGAAAATGAAAATACACACCAAATATTCTTTGAAAAATTCTGAATAAATGGTTAAAATGGTTCCATGTTTAATGTTCATTTATTTTGTATTTATTTGTGTTCTAAAGAAAAGACGCAATCTCCTCATAGAGAAAATTGTGGAGGAAATTTTCCTCCACAAAATTTCTAAAAAGCTTTTATGCATACATGAGAATTTTACAAAAGTACAGATTAATTCCATGGTGGCCTCTTTTGCACAACAAAATGAGACTAAATAGTCTCAGAAAGAGCTGGACTTTCTTCAGATTTTATATTGATAAAATACTCTACATTCTAGCCTGCTCAGTCCATCTTTCCCAACAAACCATAAATAATTCTGTGCCTGATGCTTTTCTTGCAGGCAGACATACAATTACTGTATGAAAACTACTGATTCAAAGAATGAGTAGAGGTTTTCGACAGGCTAAGAAAGGTAAATTGTACAAAGGTTTCAGCACTAGCAAACTGTATAGGCCTACAAAAAGACAGAAACAATGAATAAGGTTTTATGAACACAAACCAGCCATAAAAAGGACCTAGTTAGTGCTGAGGCATCATAAGAAGTATCATTATCCAAGTAAAACTCACTGATGAACTTACTTACATACTAATCAAGCTTTCTAAAATTTATCTGGAGAATATGCCAAGCAGATCAGTCATTCCTGGCTAAAGGAGGTCTGAAATCTGGCTTGCTCTCATGTAACAGAGCCTAAATGAATATAGGCTAAAATCCGCAGTTAGATGGGAAGCCCACACTGCATACTTTGCACAGCCAGCTAAAAGAATCATTGTTTCACAAGCCATGGTTTGATGAGGTACCAAGTGGGTGTCATAAGAACGAGGTGAACCATCTCTGGCATCCTTTTTTCCTAAATGATCGCTGGCCTGTGAATCAGTGCAGTCAAGCCATGCTGCACCACAAGCTCACTGTGGTGGGGCACCTGCATCTGGTCATGCTCACACTGCCTAAACCCAGCCCTCTCCACAGTGCTTTCTTTAATTTGTCTTAGATTTCATAAGGAGAGGGATACAAGTGAATCAATGCTTTCTACATCCTTAGGGGCCCATGGGGCAAGGAGAAATGTGAGGGGGGCTGCTCCCACCAGCACAGCCACCGCTCCCCACTTCCAATTTCAAATGAAAGTTTCAGAGCCCAAAGACCTGCCAAGGAGGGCAAAGCAAAACTGGAGAAACATCAAACAGGTTGGCTGGTGAATTGAAAATCCACTGTCCTTTTCTACTATTTGTAACATGATGAAAAATATGTTCTAATTACCTCTTGTTTTTTCCGCACACAAAATATGTGGAGTCAGATTTACTGTAAGGGGTAATCTTCACTGGTCCACTGCTCACTAAATAGTTCTTATAACAGCAATATTTCAGCCACTACAGCCTGTGCCACTGTAATTCACTCACGTTTTGCTTCCATGTTTTCTATTTTAAATCTCATCTAAGGGAAAAAATACCACATATATTTATCTATTCTAGACAAAAAATATCAGGAAAAAGAAAACTGTGATGACTTTTCAGAGAAAGTAGTGTTTAGTTGATGTATTTTCCCTCTGATGCAGATTTCTACTATTAGAAAAATACTTCTTGAAAACTAATCTAAATTTTGTTTTGGACAGAGATTGGAGTAAATGAGGTAAAGATCATATGGACTAGTACATATATGAATACTCTGTAGTTAAAAATTCAGAGAGAATCTATTGCATTAATTTAGTAGAAGGAAATAATATATTATGAAAGCCAAACTGATATAGAAAAACAGTTGTTCACAAGCAACAGCTTGAAGGGAAAGGAAATTTAATTTTCTTAGTCCAGAGAACATGGGTAGAAAACCAGATCAAGGCTTGGGATACAAAAGCTCTTTTTCAGGTCTGAAACAGGAGCTGGGTAAAATATTGTATAATTTCAGATGCATGTCTCTATGCCAGAAAGTTACCTGGCTTGTCTAACAGATGGGTTTAGTTCTGTCTGAAAATCTTTTCTGCTCATACCAGCCCAATTATGCTGCCACTATCACTTCACATGGACAGATAAAAATCCAAAACAGCCAGCTGAAAACCAGCCCACAGATATAAGGCTGATAGAATCATTTAGGGATTAAACAGGAAGGTGGTAACTTCATGTTTTAAGAATACCTCTTAAAAGAAATACCTTGATACCTTTGTATCAATACTCCTCAACAACTAGAATTACTTTTGCCATTTTTCCTACAAACACCTTCTATAAAAGCTTTTGTTTTATAGATGTGATGACAACTGCTTCTTTAGCCCTGCAGAACATTTCAGGATTATTCTTTCCTTTAAAGAAAATGATAATTCAGTGTTTAGCCAAGCTGCATGCTCTACTTTTACTCTCTATGTTCAGCTTTGTTGTCGCATTAAAAATTAATCATACTTCATGTAATCATCTTGAATTTAGATTTGGATTGCAAAGTTAATGCCATATGTGAATACAAGTATCTGTGAAGGAGTTAGAATAAACACTTACAGGCAGTTAGTGATTTAGAGAAGTGATTCTTCTAACAGTAATGTTAGGGGCTTAGGGGCTTGTTTTCAGCATTTGATTTTGTGTCTTAATCTAGCAAAAATAATCTCTTCTTGCCACTAGCTAAATATCAGCAGAGAGATAAAACACGTCAATGAAAAACAGACAGATTACTAAAACAGTAAGGAATCTAAAAGCTTCTTATTAAAAGCATATTTTAAAATCAAAATGTGAAAATATAAAATGCACATTAAAAATAGAAGAAATAATTTCTCTTAACAGTTTGAAAATAATTTTCTTTGTCATTAGACTAAGGATGATCTGAAAAAAATGCCAAATATTTCTGATTATTTTTTGATCTCCAATTAGGTGTCAAGAAAATTTATATAAACCTTGAGAATAAGTTTCTTGATTTCTGCCAGAACTTAAAGAAATGAAATTCGGTACATTAGTACATAGAAATACAGTACATAGAAGGACACATTTCACCCACAGTTGAATATTCTCAAAATAGCAGAAAATATATGGGAAAAATACATGGCGTTGTAATAAGTAATCTAATTTTATTCCTTTGGGTTTGGGAATATAAACTATCCTAGATTGACAAAGGGTACTGAATATCACCCGGTCCTTCCCTCTCACACTTTTAATATATTCTGCATATTCTATAAAAATGTTTTTAAGATTGTTGTCTGTTGATTGACCCTTGTTGCCTCTCTGGCATAACTCTCCTTTTTCCAGCAGGACTGCAGTAATTTGCTTCAGAAGTCGCAGCCTAGAAACTATAAGCCCTTTCATAGTAAATTCATGCTTTCAGAATGATGAAGAATGAACTTCAGCTATAGAATAAATTCCCTACTCTGATGCCTCATGAACATACTCTCTAACAAAAAATATACTGATGGAATACAGCGATTCTGACTGAAAAGTGCATGCAGTTGCTTTCATTATTGTTAGAGGTGACTGTACATGACCTAAAAGTATTTCCTACAAATTGATCCATTTACGGAAAGACGTCAAGTCTTGTGTGGATTAGAAAAGAATGTTTATTGCTGTTTCCTTGTCTGGCTTGTTTATAAAGGCTGTAGTTATCTGTTAAAGGAAAGGACTACAGAAACATGAGATACTGAAATAAACAACAGCAGCTGAGAGATTTGAAAGCTACCCCAGAAGGCATAGTATCTTGATTATTTTTAAAGATTATTGCTAAAGATTAATGTTAAGACATTGTTTTCCAGTGTTGTTTTGGCATGCACCCCCCTCAGTGCTGTGGCCGTATCCCTTATTCAAAGTTATCTGCTATTTTACCACCTGCTCACTCCTGTGGCACAATTGGAAGTGGCAGGGTTGAGGTGTTGAGATTAAGGTGTTGCCGCAACACATGGTTCTTGCCATCACCCTATACCAGCTCTGAGTCCAAACTTCTTCTGAGCTGCCTTATCCCAAAAGCACCTGATAGCAGTCTAGAGCGACACCCCTCATTGAGAAACAAACCAGTGAAGGAAGACTCCCAGACCAAATGACTCAAAACCCAGGAAAAACACACAGGCAATGAAGCAGTAGCAGTCCTCACTCAGGCAGCCATACCTCTGCTGGACGCAACAGGATATGGTGTGGAGATGGCAGGTAGAGACACACCAAATTTAAGGGGCTTGTCAGTTCAATTTACCTGCATGATTTGGGCAAAGGTGCAGATACTTGGCAGAAATCCTGTCTTTTCCTGCTTTTGAACATGGAAATTTTGGAACAGGTTTAAAGTGAACTGCAGCAAACACTGAAAAGCCACGCAGCAGCAAATGTGTGTATGTATTTGTGCTCTATGTGCAGACTGCAGAGGTGGCACCTGTGGGAAGAGGACAGGGGCAGACATAACCACTCTGTGTCTCAGGACATAGCTGAGCCTGTCAACCAAGCTAGAGATACCTCTCTGAAAGCACATTCCAGAAAGATCAGAACACACCAGACAAGTGTGCAGGGGAGTGGGAAAAGAAGGTGAAAGAGAGAAAATGAGAAAAAGTAGAGAGAACACCATGAGCAGATTGAGATATTCCATGGTGAAGCAGGTATCCACACTGCAGCCTGTGAGGAACCCTCACACTGGAGCCAGTGTATATTTTCTGGAGTAAACACAGTCTGAAAAGCCCAGGCTGGAGCATGAAAAAGGGTGATGAGGGGAGGGTAATGCTAAGAAACAGTCATGTACTTACCATAATACCATTTTTAACAATTGGCTGTGAACTGTTTGATGTGCATGAAGTTGGGAGTGCAGCAGGGAAGCTGGAACTAAGAAAGTAGACAAGGTGTCTTTTAAGCCCTTTTTAAAAATATGGAAATAAAAAATATTACTGAAAATAATTTATTATTGTTTCTAATAATTTATTGTTATTAAATGTAATTTAATTGGAAGTAAATGTAATCTAATTTCCCCCAAGCTGAGACTGATTTGTCCAAGGAAGAAATTAGTAAGTGATCTCCCTATTTTTATCTCAGTCCATAAGAATTTCTATCCTATTTTCTCCCTCTGTCCTACTGACAAGAGGAAGTGAATGAGCAGATGAGTGGGCATTTGACTGCTAGCTGAGGTTAACCCATCATATGTGTCTTTTGAATATGTATCCACTGGTGTTTTGTAAAAATTCAAACAGAAACATCTTGGTTTTGTTTTAATGGTGACAAGAAAATGGATTTTGCTCTTTGTCTATGAAGCTCTCTACATGATGTCAGCATGCCAGGATTTTCTCGCTGAATACAAATGTCATAAGCTCTAAGTTCCATTAATTTTTCAAATTAATCACATCAAGATTTAGTTTGGGCTTTACTATCCTTTTTGTCAGATTAATGTGATAGCAGAAATTATTACTTTTATGGTCTTGGATAGCTGAATTAGGTTTTAAAGGCTAAAAATAGGAAGCCACATAATGCTACATAATGCATGAATTAGAAATACCTTAGGGAGAGGTTAATATTTAATATTGGTTTGAAGTTAATGTTTGGATTCTAACTATAGTTTGAATTACTAAAAACATGGGTTCAGCCAGGTACCAACAGCTAAATAAGGGGTTTTTTTCTGTTTTCAGATTGGTAAGAAAGTGTTTAAAAAGAGCCTTACTGTAAATACTTCTTGCATTTTCACTGGAGAGCACTGCATAGAAGTGATCATAATTTTAACCTTTACAGCTCTGTGTTAGCTGGAAATTAGGAACTGGTTAATTAAGGCAGTTGTCTAGTACTGCATGTTTACAGGGGCAGCCCAAAAGAAGTAAATTATTTCAAGTCACTATGCTGTGTTCCGAAATGGTAGCCTTGGTCATCTCTTCAGTGGTTTTAAGTCTCAATTTCATTTGGCAGAGTGTAGGGCTAGAATTGTAGTGATAATTTCCTATGCAGAGGTGAGGCAATCATAGCATTTGGATATTCCCCCCTTCCTGACCTGATGGATGCAATGTTCCTCTCAAAGTCCTAGTGAGATTTGAAGCTATCAACAACAGATGAAGCACCAAAACAGAGCTATTCCAGTCTATAACTCCTTATAGCCCAATAAGTTATTAAATTTGCACAGCACCAAGCTAATGTGGACTTAGTGTTCAAAGTTAAATTAATCCTTTGTGCAACTGATGTACAGCAACTACAAGCTGCTGTTTGCATCAGAGGATTGGAAAACAAGCTCTGCAGGCTTCTGGTTATTTTTGGTGCATTTCAATATGTACTTCACAGTGAAACACTATTCCCAGCAACATAAAATTATTCTTTCACTATTTCTTACTCATTCTGCTCAAGAATATAGTTTACAGATGCATATTATGTAGGATTTATTCACAATTTCATTAGCAATCCACATAAAATATATTTTAGACCGCAACTAAAGAAAAGACTCATCAAAATGAAATCCTGCTTAAGAGAAAAACACTTGGCTTTCACTATCTCATTTCATGAAAAATAAAGCAAACCTTCCCACCCCATTCCATTCCTGAAGGGCTCTATCTGATGTATTATAAATGATCTGCTGCTTTTTATTAATGAATGCTGACAATTTCTTCAGACTCATATGTGAACCATTGCTGAATGTTCAAGTGATCATTATGTCATTACAATATCTCAGACATGAAGTCCTGTTGAATAACTTTCCTAAATTTTAAGGTTATTTGAAAGAAAAAAAAGTTGAAGAATGAAATAAAATCTCCATGAATAAAATAATATCCAGTGAAACAGCACTCTCAGCTTTAAAAACCCATAGTGCTTAAAATTGTATATCAAGAAAATCAGAGCAAAAATTACTTGCCTAGAAAAGTAGGACTCAAGTGATGAAGGCTGTGTACACAATAACACATGCACAATAACATAAGTGTTGAAAGACTATGAGCAAATGATACATTTACTAGTAAAGTCCAAGGTTTTGAAGAACACAAGAGATGTTAGGATCAAATATTAATTGGTCTTTCTTTTCAGTCTTCTGTCTTAATTTTATTTTTTCAGCTCTATACTCATTATACGCAATAAGAAATTCAGAACTACTCTTTTAAATACCTTAACTGTTTTACTGCTACAGAAGGTCTGACAGCAAAGTGTAGTAGTGTCAACACTACCCTGTCTTCCAAACACTGGCGTAAAAACTTAAGCCCATCTAATTATATTGTCATATTCAGTCTTCAAAGCAAAATCCCATGACTCGGGTCTGCAGGACACCATTTCCCTGCTAAAATGAGTGATGGCATTGCTCTGCTCCTGCATGGGTGCTGCGCTCTATCTTGTGGAGCAGCATTGTGCTCACAGAGCTGAAAAGCATTCCAATTGCGCTGGGTGCAGGACTGGACACACATTTTTGTAAATATGACTCTTTTATCATAAGATATAGCAACTGTCACAATTAAGCATATGTGTACAGTCCTTAGGCCCACAGAAATCACAGACCTCTCTGTTGGAAGCGACACCAGGGATGTCCATTAGCGCCAGGTGTGGAGCTGGTTTGTTTGAAGTAGACATCTGCCTATTAAAAGTTCAACTAAAACAAAATATTTGTTTGCAAATTTTATAAATGACAAAATTTTTTTGTTCATAAATCACTTTGTGTTACTCCTATTCAAGTTCAAATTAATGAATTGTCTGAACTCCTGTTCTCTTTCCATGTGGCTGGTTAGATTTCATGCTGTGTTTTCACCACAACACTTGCGGGCCTGCCTCTCTCCAGCTTCTGACCAAAAAATGTAGATTTTATTGACTTGCATCCCAGAACATTGACATTAAAAATCACTTATGCTTTGTTAAATCAAAACAATTTTATTTTCCATTCTCTGCTTTTGGTAAGTGCTCTTTGTGGAAATAGCTTCTGTAGATATCAGGTTTTTGCCCAACATGTTAGAATTTTATATCAGATACTCTGCAGCGGTACCTCAATTCCAAACGACTGACCTAGGTTACCAAGACTGACTTGTTATGAGCAAGATTGCAGATTTTATGGAAAACTTGGGCAAACATTTACAGAAAACCTTCAACAGGAAATTGCAGTTCCAGAAATCAAGATTAAAAAAAAAAAGACTAAAAGTAATTTAAACGCGGCTTTTAAGTCAAGCACTTTAACAAAAAAACCTAAT
Organism: Nesospiza acunhae; assembly: GCA_013398715.1. Classification (NCBI taxonomy): domain Eukaryota; kingdom Metazoa; phylum Chordata; class Aves; order Passeriformes; family Thraupidae; genus Nesospiza; species Nesospiza acunhae. Next base: position 4,183,437 of record VZSU01000702.1, read on the forward strand.
TTCTGCAGGACAATTTAGCTTACAATGACATTTTTAATAGAACATGAAAGCTTTTTTGTTTGGTTTGATAAACTTTTTATTTTAAAGTAATACATTTTTGGAACTCCGTGTCCTATAATTCTTGTAAAGTAGCTGCGTTATATGCAGTGTGGTAGTAATTTTTCATTCACCATTAGGCACCATTTTAGTTTATCTTAGTGGTCTCAGGTGAGGATTGAAGAAATTTATTGGCTGTGTGTTTAGTAATGCTCCACCCACTTCCCGCTTCATGGTTCATATGTTCTGTAGATTGAAAAATTTTTAAAGTCTTTAAAGTAGCAACCAATGAAAACTATTGCTGTCAGTGAGAAAGCAACTGCAGAGATGCATGAAAAGCCCAAAGTGATTCTGCACATAGGTTTGCAGGAAATCTTCACAGAAGGTTTCATTTAGAGTCTGGTTATAAATTCAGGTTTTTTTTTTTTTTTTTGGGTTTTTTTTTGGGTTTTTTTTTTTTGTATTTTCTATTTTTTTTCTGTTACTAAATGGTACTTTTCATAGATATGTAATAAAGCCATTAGGTACACAATTTAGCCTATGAAATGGCTTTTTCACTTTAAAATACCATCCAGGGCAGTGAGTGATGTAAGGAGTCCCAGATAATATAAAAATTAGAGTATTTACCTTCACTTTTCCCTTTTTTTTCTAGCTGGAAGGAGCAACCGCCCAGCCTGGGAGGCAGAAAAGGCTGCACCTTTTTCCAGGCGCAGCTCTTCTGATTTTGTAAGGCAGGGGAATGAACTGGGAACTCTTGAGATTTAAGTGCTAGATCCTACTTCTGGCTTTCATACGCAGTGTGAAGCATTAATTGGCGTAGTCCAGTGCCTGCTCTCTTAATGAGGTGTGTGCAGGGGTGCAGATGTGTACACAAAAAAGTCATTTGTGGACCTGAGCCAAATAGTTATGGGCCAAAGCTCTTGAGTAATGTTAAGTTAGTGGCCTTCATAAAAACACTCTTTTTTTATTAACTGGCCAAGAGTACAACTACATATTGCTGCAGCTGAGTCAGAAGAAAATAATGTGTGATTTCCTTTCTGGAAATGCCAACATGAACCAAAAGACCCTGAAAACAACCCTTTAAACTTTATTAGGTATAGCTGAGTTAAAGGAAATCTCTGGGTACTAACAGGCTGGACAAAGAAAACGTGGGTTTAGTTTTGAGGGAAAAATAATTCATCAAAATGTACCTATTCAGTTCCTCTACAGGTGCTCATTGGTTTTTCAAAGGTCAGCCTCAGCATCTGAGATATAGTAGCTGAGAATAAATTGCACGTACAAGATACGTTAAGTGGAGGGAAACATCCATGAACATTGGACAGAAGGTGTCTGTAAAAAACTTTAGTATTTGGCAACAGTATTTCTTATTTATTTTACTTCTGCCCTTTCTGTCCACAAATTATGCTACAACAAAAATAATTTTTTAAATTAAGCATTGATAAGGTTCAATATGAAATGTACTGCAAGTGTTATGACAAAACAAGTTCAGCAGTAATGTATTCTTTCAAAAACTATACAGATTTCAAAGAGTTACTTACATTTTACTGCGCTATTTATTTTACTTTAACATCCTGAATACAGAAAGAAATCATGGATTAATGGGAAATATATGTGGGTTCTTGCTCCTGAGGAGCAGCCTGGCTCTGCTCCAGCAAAGCTCTCAACTTTCAGCACTAAATTAGTCCTAGAGATTGAGTACAAAGGCCCTTGAAATGTCAGGCGCTACAGATTTACAGGGCAGGATTTTGCACGTGTGTAAACCCATGTAGCTTCCTTCACTGCTTTGGTGGAATTAGTCTGATTTATGCAAGCTGAAGATTTGTCTCAGTACAGACTTTAAGAGATTTCCCAGGTCTTCCCTACCAAAGGCAAATAATCATTCCTCAGGAGAGCAAGGGCTGCAGAGGAAGCTTGTTAAGAGAGCATTGGAGCTGAAATATGGTCCAATATCATGTAAGAATCAGAGAGAAATGAGAGCATTTCAGCTGGGTTTGACACATCCAAGAGCTGCTTGTCAAATAGAAGATTGTAGTAAACACTCCGCTCCATAAGCTAAAGAAGGAGGTAAACTGAAAATCATGCAGTAACTAAGGAGCTTGTTGTTTTGTCATTCACATAAATATACTGAATATCTTTTCCCAGGCATGGTTGCTACAAACAATGTTTTATACAACGTAGAGAATAAAGATAAAAAATTACACAATTCTTAATATGCACCATTTTCCTTTCTTTTGCACAAGCTTTTCCAGCATTTTTAACAATGATTTATCCCACTTTTTTGTGGGCAGCTTTCTGTGTTTTCCTAAATAGCACAAGTAATTTAGAAAGGTCACTAAATAAAATATTAATACTGACACAGCATTCTTTAGTAGAAGCGAAGAGAGATTTCTTGGCAATTTGCTACTAATTTAAACAGGACTTACAAACGTACATGCATGTATAAATGCACATAAAAATTCTCTCAAGGTGTAATGTGACAACAGTAGAAGTATTAATGCACTATGTAATGTGCTTGACTGGAACAGTAGTCAGAGGCTACCAAGATCTCCACTTAAACAGAATTGCAGGGCCAAGCAATTTATCTGAATGTGCTAGTATAAATTGTTTTGTGCAACATTCAAGAAGCATAGAAATCTATGAACTGCTGAAGTGTTTGAAATGGGCAGCAATTGTTCCACTGATGTGTTATTTCAAATCATCCCAAAGTTGAGATGTAATGGACAGGAAATAAGACAAAACCAATTTGTTAGAATTAAAAAAATAATGTATTTCCTTTAATTAAATTAGCAGAAATTCTTGCAGCTTGTTATCAGTAATGCTGGGCATTAAAAAAAATAAGGAAAACATAAGAAGAAATAAAGAGCATTATATTTTATTAGTTTTAATTAAATATTTGGGAGAGTCTGTCAATTTTTGGAGCAGTGCTGAGTAGAAGTGATGCTTACTCTGCATTTAGATTAGATTTTGGAGGCAGAGTGTCAGACACCATTTTTGAATTACAATCCTCACTCCTTGCCCAAAGAAGTTTGTAATTTACTGGTCTTCTGTCCTAAGAGTAAACCACTAGCTTTCCTTCTCCAGGCTATCCTGCGTGGTGTAGTTCAGGAACAGGCACGAAGATAGCATCTGCTCTGTTCTGCCTCTCTTGTTCCCTTGGACTTCAGGTTCCCTGTAAGAAAATAGAGGAAAAAGCCAGACTTCCTTCCATGTGACCTTCCTGTGAAGACTAATTAGTAAGAAGACAGATCTTAGACATTTACTAAGTCAAAATATAGTTCATTAGTTTAGATTTAGAAGACATCATGACTCCTGTTATCTGAAAATATTGGTAATTTAGTCAGATATCTTTGTGAAAAAGACCCTGATGTGGTGCCCTAGGTGATTATGCAGCCAGGAAGAAAACAATGATCCCTACCAGTCTGCCTCAGAATATTTTTCAAAACAGGAATCCCTTGCTCCTCCCAATTACCATGTTTCCTGTGTTGCGTTAAACCAAATTTGGCTTGGTTTTGAAAAGGTTAGTTGACACAATAAGCAAATTCCCCACTGCTTATCTTTTCTCTTATTACTTTACCCAATACAGTTATTAGTAATTGAATCTGATCAATAAATATGGCAAGATGCTCTGATAAGAGAGTTAAAAAACACTGTGAAACATCTATAAATAAATTTCCATAAATAGAAAGTTTCATCCTCAAAGACCACAAGCCCACAAAACCTCTTTTAGCACATAAATCCACTGTTAATCTTTTGCACAAAAGAAACCTTCAAAAAACCCAAACAAACCCAAAGCAATATAAGCCACCATATCCATATGCTTCAGGGACAAAGAACAGGGAGTATGAAGGGCAATTCTAACACTTTCAGTCCCTCCAATAACAAGAGAAAATGAATTGTAAGGTTTAAATGCACAGAAGCAGTACCATTCAAAGAGGCAGTTAAATTTAGCAATTGCATGCTAAACTGATCATCAGCTTCATAATAACTGCAAAAATATCATTATGGCTCTATATTCTTATTCTGGACAGTTTTGACTTTTTCTGTGGGTATTTATTCAGGGTCTGTTGGGCTTTCAAAACTGGAAGCCATTGAATGCGGGAGTTTGGCTTCAATGATCACAGCCTATATTCATTTTGGAAAAATAAGCACAAATTGGAAAGACTACATTAGAATGAAGTGTAAAGACCTAATTCACATCTCTTGACATACTGTGAGCACTATTTCAAAGCTTTACAGCCAAGCATATTCAAAAGCAGGAAGGCCAAATACCATCAGGGGATTTTTTTCCTGATTAGACGTTGAAATGCTAAGAGATGCTTACAAGAGCCAATGCAAAACATCACAAAAAGGCTTTTCAAGCACCTGAAACATTGGACATCTTCAAGGGTAAGTGGCATTGGCAGCAGTTTCATTCAATGAAAACTATGAACTGGGGGTTTGAACATGGAGGCCATGAATTCAATAAAATTCAGACTCTGTGATAAATACAAAATGTCAAGGGAGAGAGGGAGGATTTTTGTTTTGGAGCATTGAGCCCAGTAACTCTGATTCAGCAGCATCAGTTACTCAATCTATTCCTCATGTGGTGAAAATATTTATTCTGGCAAGATCCTCCCACAAGGGCTTAATGCAAAGGAAATAGAGCTTGGCAGAAAATAATTTCTTACCGTTTTTCTCCATTGAAACAATTCTGCTTTGTTGGCTTCCATTTTCAGTCCACAGAGCATTGAATAAATGTATCAATTAATTGCTTAAGCCTTACAAAGAAAATTTTACCATGACTGATTCAAGAAAAAGTGAGGCAGTCTCCTGTTATAGTATCAACAAATTGGATGACTAGTGAAAATAAGCATTTAAACTGTATGAAACAAATGAGATTGGACTTTTTCACATATCTTCGATCACACTGGACTGAGAAATGTCTTTCTTGTAGCATATTGAAAGGCACCTCTGATTACCTTTAAGTGAAAGTCTTTATATTAATTAGTTCTGGAATTTTCTAAAAAAAATTTAATACCATAGTAAGGAAAGAATTCTATTAACTTTTTTTTTTTTTTCAAAGCCCTTATCAGAATAGAAATAAGAAAGTGACTTGTTTTTTATCCTCTCCAGGAATTAGGCCTTTATATAATTTACTGCCTGAATCATAAAGGAAACATGGCTTGCAGGTCATTTGAAATAGGTTTCTGGGAAGTAAATAATTGTGCAAACTAATGCAAAAAACAGCTATAGACATGTTGGCACTGGAATAATAGAAGGCATATGCAAGCAACTCCAATGGGAGTATGTGTTTATATACTATTTCTATATTCTTCAGATATAACACTGAATATAGAATAGGCAGAGTTATTTTAATGTTCACAAATACTCTAAGAGCTGCATTAACTCCATATATTATTAGTTAACTAACACTTTAATCTCTGTGGCAGAGCCATTTCTACTCAATGGAGCCATTTCAATACAGCAAGGAAAGTTTTAGAATAGGGAAGGACAAGTATGACTTCTTTTTCTTTTTTTTCCCCCAAAATTATATTTCTCAGCATTAACAGAAATTAACACTGCTAATCTTCATGACCCTCTATCAAACTCTTTTCAAATCCATGGTAAATCACTGTTCTGGCAGGGTAAGTGACTCCCTGGTCAGTGACTCCCAGGTAAGGTACTCCCTCATGGGAGCACCACAATCTCACCTAGTTTATTGGGCTGTTGACCTAAATGTATGATCCAGTCAAGAACTCCATAGGCCTGAAAATACACAGATTCTGCAAGATGATGAGGAACAATATTAAGTAGACCTCTTCCAGTTAATAGACTTAAAAGGGGTTTTTTTTCAAATTAGAGTGTAAGATTAAAGTGAACAATCCTGGTCCATGTCACATTATTAACATATTCAGGGCCAGTTGAGAGCCCCAGCATGCTAGAAAATCAGAGTGGCACCAAGCATTACCTGGCCTTAAGCAGACCTGTGGCTGCCCTTGTTAATGCGGGTGGTTTAAGGAAAAAGCATTGCTCTGCAGTTGGAGACAAAATTACAGGTTTTGACTTACAAGATTCTCAACTTGAATTGCATACAAATTTGTAATTTGATTTTTAAACTATGTAAGAACTTGAAATTAATCAATATGTAGCTCTCATCAGAAACCTTCTCAGAAAGGAGGAAACATCCCCTAGAACTAGCAAAGCAAATACATAAATCTTTTCATTGTAGTGCTATTAATTCAGGTGATACATTACTGATCTTTTAAACTTAATGTTACAGCCCAGACAGAGATATAAATGAAATTTGTAAAAATATTTTCTGGAGCATTTAAGCATTTTTGCTAACCTAAAAGTCTGAGTTTTTTCAGCTGGAATACTGTTATGGATTCCTTCATAACATGCAAACTGCCTCTACTTTCTGTTTAATCAAATCTGAATGTTTGTGAACAGATCTTGAACAGATGCATCACCTGAAACTACAGCTATGTGTTTCTTGAACATTAGACATAATTTCCATCAAATATTAGGAGGACTGTCATCTATTTGAAGAATATTGAAAGGAACAGGCAGACCCTATACCAAATCAACACAGGACTTTAAGGCTGGAGCCGTTGGTAGAATTTTGGGGGGTTTTGACCAGAAGATGGTCTCTACACCAGCTGGACTACTGATACTTGATGGGATGCACATTTCTCTGAGGGAGAAAGGAAGTTTGCACAGGAGCTAGAAGGACTCATTGATAGATCTTAAAACTAGATTGGAAGGGGGAAAGGCACAAAAGCAGTGTTGCCAGGGATAGTGAGTGGAATGGCACACCAAATCTTGAGGAACTGACTGAGAGTGCGAGCCCCTCAACTGCTCTGTGAGGTATTGGCAACAACAAACCACACCTGAAACCAGCACATGCAACCTGAGAAACACGCAAGATGAGCTCAAAGATTTGGCCCACACAAGTGATATCACTGGCACAAGCAAAACCTGGTGGGATGAGCGAGTGCTGTGACTGGTGTGGATGTGGGATGGTTACAGGCTCCTCAGAAGGGACAGGCAGGGAAGGTGGGACCGTGGAGTGGCGCTGTGTGTGAAGGAGGGGCTGCAGAGTACAGAGCTCACAGTCAGCATTGGTGTGATTGGGAGCATCTGGGTGAGGGTTAAGGGACAAACAAATAACAAGAATGGAAGATGATGGCACTAATGAATTTTTCTTCAAGGAACAAAGGAACAGCTCCAAATCAACTTCCTGTGTTCTTATCAGGGATTTCAACCTGCCAGAGGTTAACTAGGAACATCACACAGATTGGACAGAGGATTCTTCAGGTCCAGAGGATTCTTAAAATACCTGGATGATAACTTCATGGTACAGATATTAAGGAAGTCAACTAGGAATGGTGTCCTCCTCGATTTGTTGCTGTTTGAGTGAGGTGGTGAAGTAGTGATTGGTGGTCATCTTGGCCACAGTGAACACAAAGAAAGAAAAGCTCATAAGTAGCTACTTATACTGAAAGAATTTTGTTAAAGTCTAATTCCACCATTCCCAGCCTCACTATCTGCTTCATTTAGTAAATACCAGCTTGAACTAGCTGGCAAAATTTACAACTGAACTAAAACATCTGGACTACTTTTGGACATGAAACTAGAATTAAGAAGTGGGGTAAAATAGGCAAAGATGAGAAAAAATTGAAAGGATTTTATTTTTTTTAAATGCACAGGGCTAGAATTTTGTGCTGTGGAAGAAACTGACAGAGAAGGAAAATTCTTCTAATTCCCAGTGATATATCTACTGCCTTCTTAAATGCATGTCTCCCACCAGCTGCCTGTTTCTCATGAGTGTTAGGTTCTTTCACAGGAAAACACATTTCCACTGGTTCTTGAACAAAAGTCAGTCTCCTGTTTATTTCCATGGTTAGCTTAATTGAAGGAGGAGAAAAATTAATGAAGAAATGGGAAGCAGGTAATATCTTACTTGTAGATGCACTAGCACATTTACAGCATTTTTTATGTTTTTTATAAGGTAGAGATAGACTCAATAGGATAAGACAATACTGAGTGTCTCTGAAAGTTGTTTCAAAAACAATACTTTGACTGCAAGCTATTTTTAATTTCCTTTTAATAATAAAGAAAAAATGTTCCAAGACTATCTACAATTTTTTTCAGAAGACTGTCTTATGTTTTCAGAGAATTGGAATTCTTTGGTTAATCTGAGGAACGTTTTCATCATAAGACTCTTCAGCTCAGCATTCCTTGAAGAAAATACTAAGAGTAGAAAATAATGATACCCATTTTGAGGGACAGAAGTTAGAATACTGCAACTAATTAATAAAACTTATCTGCATCTCCACATATTTTTTTTGCATCTAAAACAAAAGGTTAAAGCACAGATAAGGATTTCATTCACCAAAATAAAATGTAGTGATTCATAATTCCTGGTGTAGAGAGAATTCTTTCAGCATAATTTCAGTGATGGAAAGATATAGCATTGAGATTTGCTGCCAGGAAATAACTAATGTTCACTTTACATTTTATACTATCATTTGAACTCATAATGGAGAGGATGAAGTTCAAAGTGAAAGATTTTTTGCCTTGGTGGAGTATTAAAAGGACGAGCTAAGGCAGGTAAAGTGATATCTTACTTTTTCTCGAATTGTCTTTTGAGTAAAAGAAAAATAGGAGAGATGGAAGGTTATTTTCTTTTTGTGGACCTATGTTTTGAACATCTAAAACAAATCATAGAATAATATAAGGATTTGGATTGAAAGGGATGTTGAAGAACATCTAGCTACAAACACCCTGCCATGGACAGGGCCACCTCCCACTATACCAGGTTGCTCAGCCATTTCAGTCTGGCCTTGAGCACCTCCAGGAATGAGACATCCACAGCTTCTCTGGGCAATCTGTTCCAGTGCCTCACTGCTGCGGTGTGATGTCATAGCTTGCCTCAGTTTCCTCTTCCTTCCCCAGGTCTGCCAGCTTCCTCTCCTTTCCCCCTCCCTTGCCCCCTGCTGAGAGCTGTTCATCAATCTTGGCATTCCAGAAAGGGCATCGTGTGACTGGCAAAGTTCAAAAGATGCCTCTCAGCCATAGAGGGCATTGGGCCAGACAGGTGTCATTTGTCCCCTGAGACTCCCCCCTCTACCTGGTTGGTGGGATCCCTACCCCTTCCCTCCCCCTCTCCCCGGGGTTGAAAGGAACAACAACCACACAATTCGGAGAGTTCTGTTAGAGCTATTACGGGATTTAGCGGCCTGTGGGCCTGGAATAAATAAAGCTCTGGATCAAAACCCTCCAGCAGAACCCTACTCCTTTCCTTCACTTTGCCTTAAAGCCTCTCCACCAGAGGTAAAGCTGAGCTCCTGCATGCCTGGACTTGTCCCAAGTGCCAGCTGCAGCATCCAGCTAGCCAAAGGTGTCTGTGAGGTGAAACCACCACAGCTGCCGCCCTTGGTCAAGCAGCAAGGGCCAGACGAGCCCAGGCACATTCCATCCGGCAATATTGGTATTTAATTCCAATACCTCACTACCCTGACAATAGAGAGTTTCCTCCTAACATCTAATCTAAAACTACTCTCTAATTCAAATAGTTTGAATCTATTCCCCATTATCCTGTCATGCCCCTGTAAATCATGCCGCTCTCTGTTGTCAGCTCCCTTTAGGTATTGGAAGTTCACAATTAGATCACCCCAAAGCCGTCTCTTCTCCAGGCTGAACAAACTCCATTGCTTCAGCCTTTCTCTGTATGACAGACACTCTATCCCTCCAATCACTGTGGTGTTCCTCCTCTGCACTCGCTCCAACAGCTTCATGTCCTTCCTGAGCTGGAAGCCCACAGCTGGACACAGCACTGCAGTGGGGTCTCACCAGAGCAGAGCAGAGCAGAGGGGCATAATCCAATCCCCTTCCTTGCCCTGCTGGCCATGCTCATTTTGATGCATCCCAGGATATTACTGATTGGTAATCAGTTAGAAGAAAGAGAGAGGTGGAGAATGAAAAAAGGGCTTCCAGACAAGGCATGGACAGCTCAGGCAGGACAGTATGGATTTAACAGCCTTAAGCCAGAATTTATTAGAATCAAAGCAGAAGTGACATTGTTTTACCTTGATAAATTCTCATTAATTTACTAGAATATGGAGTATAATTATTTTAATGTGTGGGACAATGCCAGATGCATTGCAGATGCTAAGATTGTAACTACCCTGGGAAATGGGAAAGAGCTTTTATTGGCAAAATCTGAAGAAAATACAGAAATAATTTTTGTCCATCTTTCTTACTCTTAAAAATGTGTTGTTACATCTTTCTTACAGTTCATTTTATTGGGAAAGAAAATAGACTAATTTTTAAAGAAAAATAGGGAGATAAAAATAAGAAAATGAAAATGGATTAAAAATGGATATTAGAGGATATTAGTGAAGAAAATGCAAACAAAGCTAGCACTTCAAAATCAAATTTCACCAAACCTTCAAGCTTTTTTTTTCTATTCTTCTTGGTACAGAAGGACTGATGGTTTTTCATTCATTTGAAGTCAAAAGTTGTGGAAGGACTGAAAAGAAAATTTTATTCTGGGAAATATTAAAATGTGCTCTTACCTTTTTGAAGTGTAGATTCATTCCAACAACATGCATAGTCTTACCTTTGCAAGAATCCGAATCTCAGCTTGTTTTCTTTCTCTAATGTATGCTTGACTCCATTTATGATGTTAGGCTGGTTTCTACAGTGAAAAAGTAAAGAGATACTAAACACCAATAACAGTCCAGGAATGGAAATGCTACACTGAAGGAAAAAAAAAGTTATTTTGCTGCTGTTGCTTATGACAAAAAAATGTGCAATAAACCAAGAGTAACTGCATAACATTTATCTAATTTTCTTGTTCTTAGAATTTTATTCTGAGCTAAAGCCAACTGTAACTGAATATTTTTAAAGAAAAGGAACAAAACCAAATGCTTAAACCACTAGGCAAAATTTAGTACAACAGTGTTGATTCATCTCGTCTCTCAATAAAAGTGGTTAATTTCATTTTGAGTATTAGCAAATTGAACAGGAACTGGATATGTTTTATTTTTTTATTTTCAAATGTCTTATCACTTAGGCTACATACTGCAATATGTAATGGCATGCAGCTATGTCTGATAGATAACAGTGAAATGAAAGACGGATAGTTTCCAATTCAGTATTTTATTTCCAGTAACCATGAGATGACTTAAAATTGATTCAATTGAGTGGAGTGCTTTATTCTTTCCAATAATATGTTTTTTTCTCACACTGAGAAGGCCCAGCCTTGCTCTGTTTTCACAGTTAGCATGCATATATTTCTTTCCAGTTTGGTGATATGAGATCCCAGCTAGGTATCTCACTTCACTCTGTTCCAGCATATGTTTCACTGTGTCTCTCGAAACTACTTTACTGTTTGTCCTTCAGCACATGAACAAAAAAACTTTCCCCAAAGAATGAAAAGCTTTCTCAAAACTTCTCACAGAATTAACATAGAATGGCTGAATAGCATGAGAAAGAAAAAGTCTAGAGATATCTGAAAGTGAAGCACAAGGAATTATAAACAGTCCAAGCTCAAAAATGCCTAGAAGCAATTGCAAAACCAATATAAAGTGTGGAAGATGTTGGATTCATACACTCATTTCAACAGAATTGATGAAAAAATGGTTTTATTCCAGGACACATAGAAATGTGTGATGTAGCAGTTCGCTAGACCACCACAGAACTTCTGGATGGAAATAGCCCTGCTGTTTCCATCTTCCCATCTACACATCTGGCTAAGATCAATGAAAAAGCTCCTAGAATACATTCCTGACTTTCCAATGGAAAAACAAACTTCCTCTGACTGCCTTACTCTTCAGAGAATATTTTAATTTTGTTGTTTTTAATAAAATATACAGAAGAGAATGGTAAAAACTGGCCCCTCTTGGTGGCCCCATTACACATCACCCATCTGAACCCTCTTTCTCAAGCCTCCCTCTAGAAAATGAGTGATGTTTCCCGGCTTGCACAGAGTGATGGTTTTCAAGAAAGATGTGCTATAAAAAATTGTTTGAGGCATAGATAAAGACATGACAGTACAATGCACTTTTTGCTCCTAAACAAAGTGAGTTTAATAGGTGCTTTGCTCATTTTAGTACATTTTCCTCCTCTGCATGCTGTCTTTTCCTTTATTCTCATAGAACAACAAACTTTCCTATTTTGAGTCCTTCCAGGACAGCCTCAGATTGGACTAGGAATTGAAGGATTTTGAAATATAATTTTTATTTTTCTTTCTCTGGCAATAGACTAAAGCCCTTTTGAAATTAACATTTATAACCACTTTAGAATCCTCCTTATCAGACCCATCATATGTTTGACATAATTGATTGACATTTTCTATTTCTAGGTCAGATATTCAAGTGGTCAGGATCTTTGTGCCACAAACTAAATAATATTGCTTTTTTATTTTCTTTTTTTAACAGACACCTACCAGGTCCCATTTATCCACTTGTATAAGGTATACAGTACTACTGCTTGTATGGAAAAAAAGGACAGCTCTTGAAATTAAATTACACATTTTACAGAATGAATGACCCACTAGGTTAGTTAGATGCAGTGACTGTCAGTGTCAGACATTAATAATCACATTTCTGCACATCAGCTTGTGATGACTTAGCTAGATGGGAATAATATTTTATTAAATAACTGAATTTTAATGTTGTTGGTAAAGGTAAGAAGTATAGATGTTTGTGAAGAAAAATAATTCTGTGATTTCTCCCTCAGTATTACTAGCTGTAACCCTTAAGCTAAGGGTCTAATTTATTATTTTTAACGTATTGTATCATCACATAAAGAGCATAAATTCTGTAGCAGATGATAATTGTCAGCCCAGTCTTCTAAAACAGTGTAGTTCTATGTAAAAGTCAACAAACAGTGTTCATCAGGCTCAACACAGACAGAAACATTTAAGTGGAGGATCCATTTCTCATACATTCTTCTACCAGGAGAGCATTATTACACTATTGCAGATATATGTTCTACATTTCATGTGATTATACCTGTCTCTGTACTGTCATTTATTTTCTGGTCTTGGTTTGCTTTGCTTTCATTTGGCTTGGCTTGGTTTTTGGTGGTGTTGGGGAATTTCTGTTTTTCTTGTTGTTGTTGTTTTTCTTGGGATTTTTTCATTGATTTACTTTTTTTTATATCACAGATAATATATTTTTTGCAACCTGCATTTTCTCTGAAACAGACAACTTGTTCACCAAGCACCCAGAATACTAAGCTTATCTTTACTTTAATGAGCAATACAGCAGTAAAAACCCCTCAATTTTGTAAACACAGCAGAAAGAAAGGAAGATGACATATCCTATTCAGTAATTTTGGTATGCAGGTTTGGAAAAAATGTATAGAAGCTTTCAGAAAACATAACAGAATGGTTAGTATGTCTACGAGGGTATTTCAGTATGTCTAGGAGGGAAATAATATTTCTTTCAAATGAGTTCAGCGGAAGGAATGAAGAAAAACATTCAAAGGAAGTAAAATTATTTGAATTGTTGATCATTACAAAGTTTCCATGCTGCCTTTTCCAAGGGAAATCATGTTTGCCTCCATTTCTCATCTTGCCAGCCTCTTCCAATTTCCTTACTCTGTCCTTCTATTAAAAAAAAAAAAATTAAAAGCTATTTAGATGAAAAAGAAAAATGTTTACAAACTCAACAAGTGCATCCAAACATGCATGGGTGGATGCCTAACCAGTGCAGCTTTCCTTTCAGAATGGCCCTTTTTTTGCCTTTTCCATTCATCTTACCAGCTTTGAAAATGTAGATAAGTAAACTGAATGCCCAGTGTAACTTGAAAGCAGCACCAATTAAGCTTATTGTGGAACACATGTTCTGAATTTCATTTGCTGACCTGAACAAAAGTAGTAAATATATTAACAGACTTCAAACTTTCTTTTTCTATGACTGCATTAGACTCAGTCTGACAAATAAAATAAACATGGTAGCCCTAGTGAGGTTGATGGATTTACAGCCATTAAGGAGGTAGTTCATTATGCTAAGCCAACAGCCACTTTTGACAAGAAAAATCATTTAACCTTTTCACATATAGCCTTCCAATTAACTTCAGTCTGAGACATAGCAGACCCTTCTCTGTTTTCCTCTGTCCAAAGAGCTACTCGGCCAAGTATGAGCAGTGACAGTTTACAAACCAAATTGTAGAGCAATTAAGATGGAGAATAAATGCTGCTTGGTTTGTAATCAGAACATGTTTCTGTCCTTAGAATATAAATTTTAAAATTTAGAATTTTACCATGGCTTTCTATGATATCACTATGCAATATATTTCTTTTTTTCTGTTGTGTAGGATTTGTGGAATAGTACTCACCAATTCAGAGCCCCACCAAGACTCCAAAACCAGGCTGCTGGTCTCTGTTCCTCCCCCAGTTTTGCCCTCCATCTCTCCTTTGTTATTAGATGGAGTGGCAATTGGGAGGCACAAAAAGCAACGATCACTTGTTGAGATGAGAAAAATTTACTGGAAACTGCAAATGGAATGAGAAAATGAATGGTAGCAGTAACTGAGCACACCCCACACACCCTCACTGACAATAGAAATACCAGGTGGCTCTTCCTGCCATATTTTCTGGACTTTCTCCCCTGAAGAAAGTCACTTTCCCACACCCACCCGCAGTGATGTGAGGTGGTATAGAATAACCTCAAGGTCCCTCCATGTCCCCTCCTAGCTACTAAAAATGTTAACTCTCTCCTGGACAGAACCAGTTGTTAGAATCATGGAAAAGACCTCAAAAAACTGTCAGCCTGTCATGATTATCAGGTGCACCTCTAACAATGTCCTCAAATACCATATCCACGTATCAGTTTTGATCACTCTCAGGGATGGTGACTTTACTGCTTCCCCGAACATCCTGTTTGAATGCCTGACCACCCTTCTGGTGAAGAATTTTTTCCTAATATCTAATCTAAACCTTCCCTGGCACAGCTTGGGGCTGTGTCTTCTTATCCTGTCACTTGTTACCTGGGAGTAGAGGCTGATCCTCTCCTCACTACAACTTCCTATCAGGCTGTTGTAGAAAGCAAAACAGTTCCTACTCTCATCATACTGGCCACACTCTTTGTGTTACAGCCCAGGAGGCCACTGGCCACTGGCCTTCTTTGGCCACCTGGGCACATACTGGCGCATGTTCAGCCAGCTATCAACCAGCAGCCCCAGGTATTATACCACTGAGTAGCTTTCTAGGCACTCTTCCCCCAGTCTGTAACACTGCCTGGGGTTGATGTGATTCAAGGGAAGGACCTTGGAAGGTCCAATGCTTCCAGAGGAAGCATTTGACCTTGTTGAACCTCATGCCACTGGCCTCAGTCTATTTTTCCAGCCATTGCAGATTGTTTGCAGAGCCTTCCTGCCCTCCAGCAGATCAACAGTCTCACCAAAATTGGTAGACATTCTTCTTTATTCTTCTAAGTACATTAAATTACAGTCCTTTTCCTTGCTGGACAGCTTCATCTGAAGCCAGGCCACACATTTAATACATGTGTGATTCAAACTGCAACTAAGGGCATGAACACTTCAACTAGAAGATGCTTCTTCAAACAAGACTTGTTGAAGTAGAATCATAGGATCATAGAAAATCTTAAGCTGGAAGAAATCTATCAAATCAGGAAATCCAGCTCCTCACAGGACTACATAAAACTAAATCACATGAGCATGATATTAGATCGTATGCTCCTTGGAATGTGACAAGCTTGGTGCTTTCACCACTTCCCTGGGGAAGCCTGTTCCAGTGACTGACCACACTCTTCATGAAGTACCTTTTCCAAAAGTCTAGTCTGAACTACCCCTGATGCAGCTTCATTCCATTTCCTCAAGTTCTATTGCTGATCCCCAGACTGAGATCAGTGCCTTCTCTGCTACCCCACTTGAGGAAGCTGTGAACCATGATGAGGTCTGCCAGCCATCTCTTGTCTCCACTGAACATGCCAAGTGACCTCAGCCACTCATTGTAAGTCTTGCCCTCCAGATTTCCCACCATATTTACAGCCCTCCTGTGGACACACTCTTATTAGTTTGATGTCCCCTTTATATTGTGGCACCTGAAGCTGCTCAAAGTACTTGAAATGGGACTTCACTGGTATGGTGCAGTGCAGTGCAGAGTGAAATATTCATACTACAGATCCATTTCCTTCCTTACCAGTGAAAAGCCATGAAAGACAAATGAAACCATCAGAGGAACCAGATTAGAGATAGCAACAGGCTGCAGATAGGTGACCTCTTCCTTCCAAGAGCAGTGCTGATGGTTCTCTTTACCCTCCTCTGGTCCTGTTCAAAATCACACAGGCTCTGAGAAGAGGTCAGATTTTCCTGATGGAAAACTGAGACACATGGGGGATAGCTGGGACAGAGGTGAAACAAGGATGCTAAATCTCATTTCCGTGAGCTGCCTGCAAGGTCAGTCTGCTTAGCTGTCCAGCTCTACCGTGAGAAAATATCTACACTGCAGAGCAGCTACAGGGTGCTCAGGTTGGTCTTACCTGGTTCTTTTACTTCTCAGCTACATACTGAGTCTTTGGAACCCATTATTCTTTTTCATATCTCAGTTTGGGATTTTGGGTTTTTTTTTTTTTTGGTTTGTTTTTTATTTTAATTGATTGGTTGGAGTTTTTAGTTGGATTATTATTTTTTTTTAAAGAAATATGTGCATGCAAGGAGTGTGAAATCACCCTGGTCTGAGGAAGAGGAGGCACAAGAGAAGGCAAAAGAGGAGACTCAAGGGCTTGGAGACTTAGAACTTTTGTGGAGATGGATGTTAGACTATATGTGCTTAAGTTCAGGTCTGATCTAAATATGTTGATTTCATTCTCACAACTATGTTTCTATCAATTATCCTAATTATTATTTCCAATTCATATGCTCACTAACTGAAACTTCATTATAATTTCATATTTGGAAATCTTGACGAATAAGACAAAAGCCAAAGATCCATAAGCCACCAAGGTCCTGTGTTATGGCTTTATTTTTCAGCACAAATCAGCCCAAAACCTAAAAATAACAGATTAAAAACATATTTTCTTAATGTCAGTATACCATGTTAGCATAATTCATGTTAGCATCATATACTAATTGGAAGGAAAATTTTCTGTCTTCTTTGGAAAGTGATTAAAACCATTTATTTGTGCTACACTAGATCTGGTCTGCTCTGAACAGCTGACTAGCAGAGACTAAATTGTCAAAGATATTGAAGATGTAAAATCTTTACAGTTACTCTGTTAGTCATCCCTTATTCCATTTACAATGTGGAAAAATTATGATGGACTCCAAACTTCAAAAATTGTTTCTTAAAGTACATGTTATGAACTCAAGTCATTCAGTGCACATACCAGTCATTCAGTCACAGACATAGTGTTTTGGGGAAAAAGTGAGTATTTCCCAGAAAGCAGTCCTGAACTCATGAATATGGCCTGCTATATGTTTTAAAGAAACAATATGCATACTAGAGTATGAGCATACTAAAAACAGAACACTGGTGCTATTGTCTTTTTTCTCCACAGTGGTTTTCTTAGGATTCTCTAAAAAGCACTTTGTATTCTGATTAACAATGAACTATAGCAAGCTAATAGAATATATATTTTGTGGTTATAATATATTCCTTGGAAAATTTTACAATGTTTCTTTTTTGTCTAAGTGGGGCAGGAATCTCACTGTATAGTTTTCATTTATGAACCAGGCTATGATTTATGTCCTTAATGAAGAAAGGGTTTAAGTGTTTGTGCAAATTCAACACCATGTATGAAACACAGAAAGTTACTGTTTTCCAAGTCATGCTGGCTAAAAATGAGCTTATTCATATGCCTTCCTTTGCCAGAGTCTGCACTCACACAAATTTGGATTTGACTCCTTTCTTCCTTACTAATGGAGTCCAACCAACAATGTAGAGATTGTGTTCCTCAGATTTTCCTCTAAAGTTCCATGTTATGTGCTTATGGCCCACATAATGCATGGATAAAGACACAAACTTCAGAGATACCAGGTAAGCCTTCTACACAGCAAGCAGGGAAATGGTTTAGGGAGAGGTCAGCAACAGAGAATGCAGGAGACTCCGTCTCGCAGTCTCCATGCCCAGGAGATGTCCTGCCCAGAAGAGTGCTCCTCTGCTGCTCCTCTACCCAGCAGATAAAGGCTCTGACTACCCCATGCAAAAGTCCCAGGTTCGGCTTTTGAGATGCAGAAAAAGAAATCAGGTTTTAACCTTCTGGCTGCTGTGGAATGCTGAGTCAGAACCTTTTTTAAGATGAGAAGTTACAACAGCCTCTCTGCTTTTGAGATAAACTGTCCTACCGCAAAGCTACAATACTGCTGGAACAGACAGCCCTACCATGCCAAGAGGTATTTTCTCTAAAAACCAACATTCTCCTTTGCAAGGAGGAGAGTGTTCAAATTAGCTTGACCTCTTGGTTTATCCTTTTTGCACTCATTCACATCTGTGCACTAGATAAATCAAATGTATTTGAGTACCTAGCCTTCTCATCAGCAGGTTTGGGCAAGACTGGGTATTTAATTGTTGAAGCCAGGGAAAAAGTAATATGGCAAGAAGTGAAATTATAAATGCATAAGGATTCTTGCTTTTCAATAGAAAGCATTTTCAGGATATTCTGAGCAATTCTGGGCTTACAGGTTTTTATTAAGAGTTTTTCCATACTGATCTTAATCACACATGCTTCAATATTTTATAAAATAGAACCAGATAAGAATCTAAGAAACTAGAAAAACAATTATATAGCTATTAATTTTTAAGGAGTTCCTTAACACGTACATCTAGCCCATTTAGCTGTGGAGATGAGAAACTGTCTTCAGCCTCTAGAAGAACTTCCATAATGGAGAAGAGGTTGAAAAGTAGAGCAATACACTGGTTACAGATGAGTGGTAGTAAGGTTATTTCACAGTGTTTGCAGCAACCATGCAAAAGAAAAGTTAAGATAAGGCTAAAGATTACCTTGAATTTAAATTTTTCTTCCTTAGTCAATGTGTTGTTTCTTGTATATTAATTTTTCTGATTTACTGTCTGTTATCAGAATAAACAAACAAAAATATGAAGACATGTTCATGCTACTCATAGACAGATACTACTATTCTATTCAAAATTGTTATTTGTAATGGAAACTTTTCTTTTACTCTATCTGGAGGCTAAATACTCTAGCATTTTACAATGAGAACACAACAAAATTGGGAAACTCTCAATGAGAGATGAACTTTGTAGCATGTATTAATAGTATATTGCTGTAAAGAATCATTCAGTTTTTACTGTGTCAGCCAGCAGAAACTCAGCAGAAACTCAGCAAATTGTCATGGCAATTTTCAGCTATTCATAAACATGGTAGTGCACACCCACACTTGGCATGGAAAACGTGGTGTGAAACAACAGCAGATGATGGGTTATGATGATGGTAAATAACAATGATAATGGCTATTGATTTTTTTTGGAGGGACATTTCACTGTGTATTGTATGTGTAAACACTGACACAAACAGCTGGTGTTACTAGAAATGGTGAATTCACATAAGGAAACTGAACATTTGCAAATCTTTCCATTCATGGCGGTCAGAAATGTCAGCTCTATTTCCCATATGAATAAGAGATTAATGTATCCTGCATTGGCTTTCTTTATTTTTGGGGATTTTTGGGTAGTGGTGTTTTTTTTTTTTCTTTGGTTTTGTTTCATTTTGGTTTTTTCTTGATCTTTT
Organism: Nesospiza acunhae; assembly: GCA_013398715.1. Classification (NCBI taxonomy): domain Eukaryota; kingdom Metazoa; phylum Chordata; class Aves; order Passeriformes; family Thraupidae; genus Nesospiza; species Nesospiza acunhae. The sequence continues at coordinate 4,203,176 of VZSU01000702.1, forward strand.
ATGTAGGGTTTCTCGTGGGTTTTGGTTGTTTGCATTTTTCCCCCTTTGTTTTTGGTTTTATGGGGGATTATATAAACTATATATAATATGGTGAAATTATATTTAGTAAAAAACTTGATAATATCAGTCATCAGAATGTTTTAACCATGACTTAAGTATTAAAAAGCACTCACATTTGGCCATTCTGTACCTATTGCATACTGATAAATAGAGAGGAAAGTCTCAAGTTATGGGTAGGTACATTTTTTGTAAGAAATAAATGACTTTTCTAGGCAGTTCAGTTTCTTTTGTTTTTAAAAATTTACATGCAGCATGTATCTACTGTGCAGACAATAATATGAATAATCTGATAAGTATCAACAGTATCTAGCACAACATTCAAGGTCAACATACTAACATACTTCAGGTTATTATTGTTAAATGAGAAGAATTAAAATCAACACAAGTCTACTTGGTTTGCTCCAAGACTTTTCAGGCTTCAACTTTAATGATTTGTCTTATCTGACTTCAGAGGGATTGCTTAAAATGAGAAATGTGAACAAAAGTTTAGAATACTAGTGCTTCAATAACAACGTAATATATGGGACATCTTTTATCACTTCAAATTCACTCTGCCTTCTAATTTATTTGTATTAGGTTTACTGATACTACTTCATATCCTTACAAACAGCAACTATTTCCATGCTACCTGAAAATTATGTTTAGATTTTCCCCAGATTTCTTTTTCAAAATAATGAGTGTTAATAGTGAATTGGGAGAATATGCTTCCTCTCTTGCTTGCACTTTTGCATGGCATCTGAAGAGAGATAAGAACAGTTTTTTTAGCTTTGGGAAACCTGGAGCCTCATTAGGTGATGGCAGGGAATTTCTTTCTCTAATGTGCTACACTAAAAAAATACACTCATCACAGAATGGCAAGAATCCAGTCCACCGCAGCATGCACTTGTCACCCAAGCTGCTAATGTCAACACTGAACTTTTGAAAGAGCTGGCCTCTGTGGAGTGCAGCCAGATTTCCCATGTTAAGTAGAAGACAGATATGCTGGAATACATGCAGCATTTCCCCATCTCCATGGGAGAACAAAGATTGGAGTACAGCTCTGCTGGTGGCCAATTGCTTATATATTTTCATGGATCTTTCAAAGTGGCTGGAATCTTTGATGTGTTATGATTTCCTGTTTGAACTCTAGGAATGCTGCAGTCTTGTTTGTATTGCTGATTTCCGTCTACTATTTCTGCTGCATTTCCTCACACTGTACACAGGGGAGGAGAGACTTTCTTTATGTGACAGAAACTCCCATTATTTTGTTAATAGGTACAGACCTGTATTTAAATTGCTTCTTTATGCTTGCTACAATAATAATATGGTTTTCTTTTACTGAACTACCACTTTATATTTGCAGATATGAGGAAAGATTATCTTGCTAAAAGGTAACTCAAACTGAGTATATTTCTGAGGTCTAGGTGAAATATTTACACTTTCTTCTATTGAACTTGGAAGACAAAAACAACCCAGAAAGGAGAAAGTAAAGGCTAAGTGCTGCCCTATTTCAGACTGGCTTTTAGCTGTCATGTAGGAGGAAAAATGCAACGGGAAAGAAGAAAGAGAGAGAAAGAAAAATAAAGAAACAGAAAAAATTAAAGATGAAAAGAATTGTCCAGCTTCCTGCCAAAGCCTACTGACTCCAGTCTGGGAAATATGTAGGACTGTGAAATGGAGATCACACACCACCCCATGCCCCCACATCCTCATTGAATTATTTTGTCGTATCACAAGACACAAAGCAGCTGTTTAGTAAGAAGGCAGTCCTTTGCTTGGTCTTGAACAAAGCAGAAAGAGTGCATGAGAAGGCAGACATCAGGGTTTGGTGTAGATGAACCTACCACAGGACTTGCATAACTATTCTGCATGTAATCTCCTTAAACCAAAAGGGTTTTATCTTAAAAATTTTAATAATTTGTGAGTGGTGATCATAGTTTATGCTTTTTCAAAAGCATAAAACAGTTTGAAAAAACTCTCTAAGCCAGTCAGAATTAATGATGCTTTTCAATGCCAGTGGTTCTCTAAGTAGTCACATTTTGATTTCCAGTTTTTAAAATTATCTTTCTGGCATGTTCCATTTAGCACATGTAGTGAGGTTGCTTGTGTACCATAGAGAACACTGTGTATTTTCTCCAACTGCGTGGAGTCATTATGGATGTGTTCCATAATGACTATGTCCCTCTCCTGGAAGCTCACACCATCAAGATAATCTCAGATCAGATGAAAGAGAGAAAGAAATATTTGCCTGTGGACCTTAATTACTTTATTGCTTTTATGAAAAACCTGAAGTGTTCCCCTGCTTTCAATTAAGACTGACATTGGTATCTGGTTTTCCCTGGGAAAATAATAATAATAACAGTAATGATGCTACTAATAAAAGTACTACTAATAATAACAAAGTGAGCTAAATATCAGCTGAGTTTGCAAGGCTTTGCAAGTAACAAACCTCAAATTCCAAGTGCTTAGCATAGGTTTGTCAAGGGTTGGCAGCTAAATTTGCCAGAGATTCCTGCTNCAAGACAATTTTGCAATTCTTCCTACTGGCACCCAAGATAGATTAATTTTGAACAGGGAAAAAACCTCAACCTTCACAGTGTTCCTAGCTAACGAGTGGGAGCATGGAGCAGGAAAACACAAATCGGAACAGAGAGAGAAAAACAAACAGACCTGAATGACATGAAAGCAGTCTGAGGAAGAAACAGAGGAACTGGGAGGAGGTGTTCCAGAGGGGCAAGGACATCGTAGCTGTAGTAGGAGCCAGGACAGACTTTGTGCTGTAACCAAATGTTTCTTTGTACCCGCAAAGCTTCTGGTAACGTCCCCAAATCCATGCATTTCTTTATTCCTTTATGGCTCTCGAGTCAGTATGGAAAATGTGTACCAGCCGTTCTCAGATATCAGTTGCGCTTGCTGCCAGTGTTGATGGTAGGATGTGTAAGAGAGAGTTGTGACTTGCATTTGTTTTAGTGCCTGCTGACATATGAGGCAAAATTCCTTTTTGTGGTGGAATTCTAATATTTCCCTCTAATCTAAGGCTGTCTTCAGAAACACAAAACAGCAATGACTGTGCAATTAAAAGTTGTACCAGAGCATGCATGCAAAAAATAGGAAATTAAGACTGCATGTGAATAATCCTAACGGTAAGACTCTTTAACTTTTAATGTCTCTATTTTGTAGCTGTAATATTTTTAGTGACTTTTGTATGCTCTGGTATATGTGTATTTTTTAATCAGAAAAATTTGTAGAACTGCTTTAACTGCTACATGAACACATTCCTTTTCTCATCTTTACCCACAGAATCAGGTGACTGGAATGTCTAATTTTCTGTGTGCCTTGTAGAAATATACACAATGAATTGACTGATTTTGTTTTCTCAGTTAAATCATTCATAAAATTAAAAGCAGGGTACTGAATTTTCTTTTGATGTGTTTCAGTTGTTTCACATGGCTGTAAGTTTGAATGCTTTTTTACTTTTTTTTCCCCTTCCTCTTTTTTGTTATTTTTACCAGTCTGCCTGCTGCTAATTCTCAGCTTGTGAGAGAGGAACAGAGACATGAACATATGCTCTGAAAGAGAGGTTCTTTCACATTTGTATTTCAGAGAATTTTGTTGCTCCTTTAGCCCAATAACCTCACAAATTAATTCCTTTTGCTTGCAGTGACATCTGTTGGTGAGGGCAGAGCTGATTAACTGCGGGGCTGGCTTCATTGAGGTATTTAAATGCAGCAGATGTTTCTTCTCTCTTTCCCCCATCTTATTTCCAAGAAAGTGGAAAAGGTTTTGCAGAATTGATATAAACCTTGTTCACACAGATAAATTAAATTCCTAAATCTGGATATCTACCACTGCTGCTAACTGTAGTGCTTAAATGACCACTGGGCCAGAGGTATTAATCACCAAATTATAAACAAAAGGACAAACAAAAAATAGATTTATATAATCAAAGGATATTTCTGACTAGAAAATACTATTCCTCAGTTACTGTGTGTGCACACAATAATTGCTACCCATATCCTTGTAGAACTCTACACTGAGACAAATGAAAAGAATCAAAAAGAGAGACTTCAAAATTTGAACCACAGGCTTTATTGAACCAAAGAAAACAGTTGCATTCTTAAGAGTCCCAACATTTTTACTTTTTTCTTCCATTTAATTTTTCTCTGATGTTTTGTTACTGCACTAAGAGAAATATCAAATATTGGCTTCCAAGTACTTTTATATTTGTCATCCATAGCTGGTTTTAACATCAAAAAATCACTTCTCTACAAACAAGTGCACACAAAGTTTTAGAAACTTTCAAAATCTCAGGTAATGCATTTGTACATGTAGTTAACTATATGACAGACCACAGTTGGTCTTTACTTTTGAGTCAAAAATTGAAATATTAACTCTTGTTAGTCTTTGGCCACATCATCTTTTTCCATGTCTGAAAAGATATGTTTGCTCCTTTTTCTGTACCCCTTTTGACAGTTACTATTCTGGATATATAGTGGCAATGAATATATGACTATCTTTTCAAGAAGCAAGTTTGGGGCATCTTTTGAAAGGAAAATATTATCTAGGACAGTTTATTAGTTTCAGTTGTGTGCATTAGGAACACCACAGCTTGAGCACATTGAAGAGCATTTCAATTCAGTACTTTCATTTATACAAGGATTGAGATTTGATTCTGTCATATGTTATTCAACCCCACCAGTGAGATTTTATCATATATGTGCTGTTTTTCTAAATGTGACTTAATTATTTACCTCATAATTTTAATGAGAAGCAATTTCTTGTTTCTGTGATTACAAACTATGTAGGACAAGTTGTACAGCAGTAGCAGTCTCACATGTTCTGCAGCAGGATGAACTCTCTGAGGCTGTGTTTAATATCCCCAGTCTGTTAATAGCTTTCAGCTCACATGATAAAGGTGCAGCTTCTAAACACCAGTCAGGTATTTCTAATGGCCCACAGAACACAACATTAAAAAAGTGGGATAGGAGGTGGACTAAGGAATCAACATCAGCTTAACAAGTCCCTCTGTCTCAGGCCTGAGACACTGAGCATGATACTTTCATTGCTTTCATATCTGAGCTCCAGTACACAAATAAGAGGGGCTGGAAATGGAAAGAATGTGCATGTTCTTTTTACCATGTGCATATGGTACACCATACTGACCACAAAATCCAGTTAGACCACTCAAAAGCAGTTGAGATTTTTTTTCAGACCTCTCCATTGTTAAACTCTGCAAGAAATGACTGACATATGTTCAACTCAAAAGTCAGCAGGAGCAGGGGGACTGTAAGAGTCTATTCATTATCTCAAAATATTTTGTGAAAAACAGGGAACTGACACTATAACAATCTTACTCTTTAATTTGCTATAGACAAGTTCAAAGAGAAAACTAAAACCCTAACTAAAACAAAATCCAAACCATTAATACTAATCCCCCAATGTGAAAAGTGTTCATCAGTTCTTGTAGAAGATTTTTCCTTAAACTAATAGCACTCATGAATGCTACAACATTGTCTGATTTTAGTCTCAGTCTACTTGCAGTTATTTGAGCTATGATCTCATTCAATTGATTTAACTGTAAGGGCATTGGCTGTAGTGGTAGTAGGTCACTTCAGGTTACTAATGAAATCAAAGCCCAACTTCCCTTGCAGCATGGATCTGCTTAAGACATTGCACAACTATTGAAGATAAAATCTGGCAAAATATGAAAATGTGGTGCCAAGAGAAAGCAGTGTTCTCTATCCATGTATGTCCTTTGGCATCATCTTTATACAATAAGCTGTCTTTGACAATCACTTTGTCTACCCCTCCTATACTTAACTGTAAAAATGCTTAACAGATGGTCAAATGTACCAACAAGAGCTAATCCAAATTCTAGGAAGAGATGTTTGTATAATTGCTAAGGTGTCTAAGCGTCTGCTGAAATGGGACATTGACAGCCACCTTTCCTAAGCAGCCATAGTTATGGGGGGGGGGGGGGGGGCAAATGTCTACTAACGTCACATAAGCATGCCAATAAAAGGAAATCAAAATAACAGAAGGCTTGGTAGCAGGCTCACCATGAACATATATCATATCTTAGCTCAGAATACTGTTCAGCACAAATTTCTCATACTTAAAAGAACTGTTGATTTTTTCAGTATTGTCCTCTCCTCATGAAGAGAGTTGTCATCGTATTTTCATGGAGTTCCTTTTGAGCCATTTAGCCAAGGGAGACGAGGGGTATTTCTTGTCATTTAAAATGTCACCAAAGGTTGACCCCTGGATTTGATAACTTAATTTACTTTCCTACAAGAAAGAATTGTATCTAATTCTAAATATCTTAAGACCTCTACTAAAAACTTGATACTATAAATTAAGGCCAAAGTTTAAAAAATATTTTGAAGTCAAGATATAAGCATTATGTGGAGTTTTATTAGTGTGTTTAAGTAGACTAGATCAATAGATTCCTCTATAAGGAGTCACAGGGTTCCATCCCTCCCTGTGCTCTTGTTGCAGAAGCTGTTGTCATGGTTTTGCAGCTACTTGCTGCAAAAAATTTGGGGATAGTTTGCGTGAAATTTCGCTGTAGTGTTCCAAGGCTCTGAACATTCTCCCTGAAAAAATAGAGTGGTTTGGTTGGTTTTTTCAGAGTGGATGTTTGAAAAAAAATCGGGTATGATAAAACAGGAAAAAAGATACATAAATCACTTTGTAGCTTAATTTTGGGTTTAACCCATCTGAGAATTATACTGTTACAGATTATTATAATTTAATTTCTTTGCTTTTTAGATCTGGTATGGATATCCTTTCAGTATGAGGAAAAATAAAAGAATAAAAACAATGGGACTGAACAAACTATACAAATAAGTATCACTCACTGCTGCTTTGTAAAAGTTAGGAAGACTGACTTGTATTTTGCAAGACTCCACTACCTTTCTCAGCTTCCCAATACATTCTCTGCAGCTCACAGAAACTGGGACTCAAAGCCCTCTTCATCCTGCGGGATCGTGAGCCCCTTTGGTGACCCCGAGGCTCCAGGCCAGCTGCCAGCCCTGCAGCCGGAGCCGCAGCCCGCCGAGCACCCTGCCCGAGCTGCGGCTCCTTCCTGCCCTGGGGGGCGATGAGAGCCCCCGGCATGTCCCCGGCACCACCGGATCCACAGCGGCTGGGTCTGCCCTGGAGCACAGGAGACTGGCAGCACCGAGGCTCCTCGGCAGTGCGGGTGTGCTGGCGTGTTTGGCCTCTGCTTCCGCAGTGAACATGGAGGGAGTTCCTCCTTTCTGCTGGATCAGCCGCTGCGATGCTATTTGCTCATGAGCTGGCTGAGAGAGCTGGGTATCTCAGGCGCTTTCCAAACTGAGCTGGTTAAAATACCAGGCTGAAAAATGAACCCAGAGTAATCAACATAAATTGTCAGCTTTTTTTCTTTCCAAAGAAATACCATTATCAGTAGTCTCACTTCTATTTTTTTTTCTTTTAAAAATACTCTCTTTTTTTTAGATCAGTTTTTCACTTTTTCTGTTTCAAGAAATTCAAGGATTTTCAAGAAATTGAAAAATCAGTGTTTTCTAATTCCTTTCTTTTGTCAGCAGAAAATATAAGCATTGCCAATTTTTGAAGCCTTAACATGTCTTTTACATTTTCAAGATATTTTGAAAGCAGCCTTTCAAATCTATGGTGCATAGATTTGGTCGTGATTCCTACTTACAAGTTCACAGTCTCAAATTTCATTGATAAGTATAAAAAAAAAAATCCCTACAAATAGAATAATTCCTTTTTACATTGCTTAGCTGAAAGAGAAAGAGTTGCTCCCATAAAGCAAGACAGATTAAGCAAGAAATGAGCATATCAATGTGTCTTTCCCCACAGGTCATTTTGCCATCAGAACAGACAAGAAGATGTCAATAAGCCACAATTTTTTTTTTTTTTTTGCCTGATAAGTTGATACTGGGATATTTCTGTTAACTAAATGTCACTACTTGCTTGAAGAGAGTGAGGGGAATGGAGCACTCCATAGGATTTATGGACTATGTTGTTGCACACTTTTGATGAAAAAGCTTAATAAACAGTACTGTGTAAGCTTTCTAAGCTGTCAAAATTAATTTTCAAACATTACATTATGGTTCCTTTTAAAATTATATAACTAGTAATTCAGTATCCATACTAGGTTTTTTTTCAAATATATATTCTTAAATATAATTGATATAATTTTACTTATTATTTAAGTAGAAAAAGTCAATCATATGTTAGTTTCAGCTGTAATATATGCAGTATAATTATGAGTGCAATTACAGCATAGTTGAGAAAATAAAAGTAATAAAATAGCATCTGTGCCTAAACTGCAATATTGTCAGGCCCACCAAGCTACACCAAGAAGGGGCTAAGGACTTTTATACCCAACAGAGTAAACTTGTGTTAGAAGAGTTCAAATCCAGAATGAAGTTTTTCCACTGAGCCATGAATATTTTTATCTTAAAAGTGTGCCTACTTATTTCAATACCCTTAATTCCATGAATATTTATAAAAAGTGTGTATATTTGGCTTAAATCATGCTACTAAATTCCACTATGGCCCATAAGGTGTGAGCAAGCATTTTGTTTCATTAGTTAATATTTCTCACTTAAGTCATTTGACACTGTCATCTGACAGTTTGTTAGTAAGGAGAGAAGGAAAGAAAAAGAAAAGCTGCTTCTGAGGTTCCCAAGACCAGTAAGTTTTGGTACGTTCAATCTAAATGGCTTAAATGTCTTGAAGGAGGGAAGGCCTGCAAGAGTGAGCAACACTACGCTAAGAAAGCACTGACTTCGTCTTGCACAATGTTTTTGATAGGAAGTGCTGTTTTGCAGCTGATTAAATTATAATTAAAGTGATCTATTTGCCTTACATAAGAGCTAACAGCAAGTCTTCAATGCTTGAGTACATTTGGGATGAAAAAATATTACCATTTACATAGATGAATTCAGCAACTCAAGGAGTACAAAGGAAGTAAGATAGCTGCCATATTTTGAGTTTGCTCATACTGTGGAGGCAATTCTAGTTCTCAGAAAAAAAATTCAAGGCAATGAGGGCATGAAGCCAACATAACTCCTTTCCCATTAGAGGTGCAAATACTCTCTCCTCCAGGATGTCTCATTTCCTAGACAGGAAATCTTGAAAAAAAAAAAGGCCTTGTGGTAGCTCTACTGAAATCTCACATTAAAAAAGAAAATGTCAAAAAGGGTATTTGTCTCTGGAATCTTACAAGAACGTTTCTCAGAAAAAGTTGGCACAATCCAATAAATACACCCACTGTTTATACAGGTGGGCTCCTGCTGCCTTTGGCAGAGAGAGGAGGGACACTCTCACACCAGTTCTGGTGACTTCTGGTTCTTTTCAGATTTACTGGGGGAGGAAATTTGAGAATCAGATGAGGAAACTTTTATTTGTCAATCATTGTGAGAAATAAGATAGCTCATTTGTCAGCAATTCAGGGACTCAGCAGCCTTGCTAAGGGAAAGCTGCAAAACTGTGAATTATCTGAGTAACGTAGTTTTCTGTGTATTCTGATAACATTTAATTGGCATAAATTTTTGACACATAGCAATAATTCAAATCTCACAGAAATTAATCTGTTACTTTAGGCATAAAACATGTAGCTGTACAAAGCTTTCCTCCCTCCCTCTCTATCTTCCTCTTGTCAGTCTCCTTCTTCTTAAAAATTGCCACTTGAAAATTTAACTGAAGACAGTTAACTCTGAGCATAACATACCAACAGAGAAATGAGAAAGCAGCATCAAACCTCTGAAAGAAGGAGCAATCCTTTGACACTTAATCCTAGGTCTTCTACCATATCTGTGCAAAGCAGAGCATGCTCACAGATTATTTTTTATAAATTCATTTTTTTATAAATTCAAATGGGACCTGGTCCCATTTATCATAATTCAGTTTGCTCATTTCCAGGACACATTATTCATAATAAAGCACGAAGATTTTGCAATTTAGGTTATTTCCAGCAATCCAAACTTGGATTAGGCAAATTGTCTTTCAGTTTTCATATGTTTAGGGTTGGATTCTACTTGCTTTGCCTTTCTTTGCTTTTCTGAAAAGTATTTCTGGCAAGAGAAGAGGATCTTGAATCTGCCAAGACACTTAGTCTGAGCAATTTGCTCAGAAAAGGCAGAACAGAGCAAAGATCCAGCAGCTAATGTCATAGCCAAGGTCGATGATACTGAACTGGAAGTCTCATTAAATAATAAAGGACGATGTAAAATGCAATCAGATTCAAAATTACTACAGTCATTTATGTACTGCATAATAGATTGCAAATGGACTTCACTACAGACTCAAACACATTCGTAAATTCTAGAGTAAAGGAGTATAAGAGATGAAAAAAAAAATAACGCATGTAATAAAGCAACAAAGATATAGATTTCAAGGAAAGTGTAGGAAAAAGCTGTACTAAAAAATATCAGGCTGTCAGCTTCAATGAAGAAGACAGCCAGGAATATTTGTTGGAGAAAAGTTTCATATAATAAATCCTACTAAGGGCATAAAGTTCTTCTCACAAGAGTGTAGTTATCTGTCATATCATCACATCTTTCTTGATTCATGGTATAACAAAACTGAGAAACTAGAAGTCATTCATGCTGGAGAAGAGCAAGAAGATTTTATAAGGTCCTAATTTCAAGCTTTTTGAACTCAAAAGGGATTGATAATATTGATCCCCATTGCACTTAGCAGTTATACTTCTGCCTTGGCGAAGTTTGCAATCTCAAGAGTAGTAAATCATTGAATTTTATCAAAGGCCCCAAGGCAAGTAGAAAGCAAGATCTTGGATGTGCTTATGGTTTATCTTTCAAGTGTGATAGGAAAACAGAAAACCAGAGGGTAGACTTAGTAGCTAGAATCATTTAGGACAGTTCCACATTCACCGCTAAAACTTTGCACAAGTTTTGCTCTCTGCTGACACTTGGACTGCAGTCTCTGAAGTGCTGGAGAGATTTACATGTAGAATTATGCTGCATTTGTCGAAGGCTCTACCACTAGTCATGGGATAGATACCAAAAGGTTTTCCAGGGAAACATTCTATGCAGACACAGGTTTTAAGAATATGCTTTCATTTAAACAAAGAGAAACTTTCAATCTCTTCATCATTTTAGATGAGGATCAGGTATGATTTAAAAAAAAAGCTTTCCAATTAGAGGGCTGTAGTCAGGATGAAGTGATAACTTACAAATAGGGGCAAGGGTTGCAGCCAAGATTACACCTTTTAATAGGCCATGGAAAATTCATAAAATTAGGGCAAATAGGGACAGGTTTGAAAATAGAGAGTAGATTTTAGCAATCATTCTGAATAAATTATTTTTGTTATTTACGGGGAAATTATGTGTTCTAGAAGAAGGATAGCAAAGGAGTCAGCAAACACACAGTGCATATTTTAGAAAATATTCAGGAGCACCTTTTCCCTTTATTTGGAAGTCAGAAGCAGTACTTCTGTACTTAACCCTAACAAATTGCATCCAGCTGCTTTTCCCTAGTTGTTGTCCTTCAAATTGCATTCAGTTTGAACGCCAAATAACAGGATCCAGACTTTGGATTAATTCTCAAAAACCTAATTTTTGATAAGATTATGACAGGTAGGACACACTTTAGAAATTTGCAGGGGTTCACCCCAGTTTTGCAGAGGGTTGAGCTCTACTATCAGCATCTGGATATGAGAGTCATTTGTTTCAATATTAAAATGAGACTTCTAAGAGAAAAAAGCTCTTCTTATACATCAACTTGTTACAGCCATTAACAGCCGTTAATCCAGAATTAATTGTTTTCTTTTTGCTTGTTAGATATTAAGTTTCCTCTTCGCAGACCACTTAATCATGAGTGGAAATCCTCTCTGCATTGGCATGGGGCTTTGTAAGGTGGACATTACATTTCCTGGATTAGTGATGGAGCCTTTTGCCTCTACCAATCTTACATTAGTTAGAATAAAGTCCTCATCTGAGACTAGGCAACAAGCTTGTTTTCAGTAACTGAATATGGAGACTTTTTTTTTTTTTAACTGAAATGCTATTGTAACAACTACTTACTAGACTGGTAGATTAGGGACCATTTTTGTGTGTCTCCTTGAAGGGTTACTGGCCCCTCCATTATTTGTAGTTCTCTAAAGATACTAAATATTTAGATATATGAGTGTAATAAATCAAGTAAGGAAATATTCATGTGGAATCTTTTTGAAGATTCCAAATGAAAATATATCTGCAGAAAGCTTATGTATATATGAAAAGTACATGTGTTTGCCTAGAGTTACATTTGGTCTTAATTCACCATATTATGAGACAATAAAACTCTATTTCTTAGTACTTTTTTGGGATATAACTGTCCTTTTGTGTGCGTGTGTGTGTTGATGACATTTCATTTCCTAATTCTTTGATACAATGGCTAGAGATGAACAGTTATGAAGAGTAAAATCCCACTCCTTTAAAAATATTTTATTAAAGCATTTCCTTAGGCCTATAGTAAATGTTCTTTTTCTTGTAAAGACTTTTTTCCCCCCTTTTTTAATAATGGTAAGATTTGCTAAGACTTAACTGTCTGAATCAGTATTATAATCATATCAATTCAAGACAAAAAAGTAAAATAATGACTGTCTCAGCTTTTCAGATACGGTGTTATAGCTCTGGTACCTGTTCAAGTTCAGAACACATAATGAAAGAAGTGGTTCAAACATCTGACAAGAAATGCATTTGGTTGTATAAAAACTATGAACAAATGTTCTGGTAGCCATCAGCTCCTAGTCAGTCATAACTAATAATTCTAAAAATAATTTTAGGATCTAAGCATTATTTTTGCTGTCTAATTTACTTGTTTTAACAAGTGAAGTCAGTGCTCTACTTCACAATTACCATGAATTCTTAGAATAAGTGAAGCATAGAAACACATTTTTTGAAAATATGGTACAGATTGCATTAACACAATTTCAAATGGCAAATGAAATGTTTGAGTAACTCAAATGTGCAAGGATAGGTAAAAGGAACTGGAGTTGTTTAGTCTGGAGGAAGAAAAGGAGGCTCAGAGGGAATCTTATCACTCTCTACAACTACCTGAAAGGATGTTCTACCCAAGTGGAGGTTGGTCTGCGCTCTCAGATTACAAGTCATAGGACAAGAGGAAATGGCCTCAAGTTGCACCTGGGAGGTTTAGATTGGCTTTTAGTATAAATTTCTGCAGTGAAAGGGGCCTGTCAAGCATTGCAACAGTCTGCCCAGGAAAGTGGTGGAGTCACCATCCCTGGCTGAGTTTAAGAGACATGAAGACAGGCCACCAAGGGACATGGTTTACTGCTGGACTTGGTGGTGCTGGGTTAATGGGTGGACTTGGTGATTAAAGATTTGTCCAACCCAAATCATTCTGTAATTCTATGACTCTATTTTTTCTGTGTGACTACCACTTTTAGAACTAGATTTGTGGACAGAAAAACAGTGTAAATGGATGTTCTTTTGGTCAGCACAGGGTCCACGTCCACGCTCTGGAAGAAGAAGAATCTTGCAAAGATTATTTATGGTAAAGCAGAAGGAAAAAACTTGAGCACAGCCCCTCCATTTAAACTAAGAGATAATCTGACCCTATCTAGTACTAGCTCTGAAATTGGATTTCCATATAAATTGCTTTTAAGTGTATTTATTTTTATATAATAATATAAAATACCCATAGCAAAACAGGGAACAAAATAAAAATCAGTAAAAAATTCTGATTCAAAACAAGAATAAGAAACTCTTCACTACCATTAAGATTCTGAGTTTTGGTTTATCAGTCACCCTTTCCAGTTCCTCAGCTGTCAGAAAATTCTTTCCTCTAACTTCAAATCATCAGGATGTCTTTGTATCCAGACTTCTTGAGTCTGGGCTTGTGGGGGTCTTGTTCAGAATTAGTTAGGAATATTATTGGGTTTTGTCTAGTATGGCAGAGTTACAGGCCTTAAGTTCTTAGAAACAGTGTTTAAAGTTTCCAGGTGGTTCCATGTTCCTGAGCTGTAAATGAGGATTCTTTCACAGATTTCAGAGATAATCTAATGATTTATTTTTTCTTCAGTTTTTGTTTGTTTGTTTGTTTGTTTGCTTATGCATTTTTATGGTTTTGTGATTTGTTTTGGGTTTGTTTTTGTTTGTTCAAGATTTTGAGCTATCTTGTAGCAATGAAAAACAGAGAGATCAAACCTCTGTGTACCAGGTACCAGGGATTACCACAGCACACTAAGTATGAATTCATACAGAAAAAATTCTATGACTGAAATAAACTTAATCCTCCATCCACCCACAGTGTTCTCTGCTAGTACAAAGGACATCACTTTGTTGAAACTGATGAAGAACTGATTATTTACACCAGTCAGTGACATTCACCCTGTATTTAAATGTCTATGTATATTTAGAGATTGAGAGAAATCCCACATTTAGAGGCTCCTTTTTTTTTTTTTTATCGTTTAACCAGAATCATCTTCCAATTTGTGCTTGTTGGTGAAGGGAAGTAATCAAAGTCAATGACCTCTTGAAAGCCTGTAACGCTCACTGCCCACATGATTGCTTTTTTTAAATCCTTGAAACCTCTGCAACCACTCATGACAACTAATTCCATATTCTTGATTTTATTCCTCTCACTAGTAAGTAGCTGTGGGACATTTATTTTGAAATATTGACCTTTGATATGAAACAGTTCTAGCCCCCAAAAAAGGACTTTTTGAGTTTAAATTGAATATGAGTCATAAGAGACCCTTGAGATGATGAAGATCAACCACCCACATTAGCAAGAATACAACAGTAGGTGATAGGAATCATAGAACAACCCAGCTAGAAAGGGACTTCAGAAGATCAGATACAACTTTTCATGGGGAAGGGAGCCTGGATGAGATTATCTGCCCCCCTGGAGTCTTGAAAAACTCCAGCAATGCAGCCAGACAGAAAATGTAATATTGATAGAGGTTTAGGAAATATCTTTTGAGGAGTTGTTGATGGATTCTCTTTATCATTTACTGAAAATAAAACCTAAGAGAGAAGCCCATGATGTAGTTTATTGTGATGATATTCGAATACAGAAAAAATGGTCCCAGAGTCCACAGTTGTTCTTTGAAAAGAAATATAGAAGATACAGGCTTGATTTACAGAAGGCTTTATGTATGAATACCCAGCTCTTAAAAGGTGGAACAGTCACGGCATATCCAGAAGTTGTGGATGTCTTCCACTGAAAAAATTTAACCAAAAGTTTGATTAATCTGTGCAATGGGTTGTGCACATAAAAGTGGATAATTTTCCAGGTTGTCCTGTTCTGGTCTTTGCATTCCTCTCAGTCCCACACCCCTGCGATTATGTCCTTTCCCATAAAATGCTCTGTGGAAACTGTCTATGCTCTCAGAACAGTTATACAGCCAACAGTCACATATTATTACTACAGATTTTGATGATAAATTTAGAAATATCAGTGCAGAGCTTAGTAATTTTGTAAATATTTTAAAAACTTCCTAGATTTGATCTAACTGTACTATGCCACTGTCTAGTAAACCTAGCAAGATTTCAGAACAATCTCAGTGGCCACCACAAAACAAATAGTATTTTAATGATTCAGATGTTTTACACAAAAGCCGAAACCAGCTTATTACAGCATTTGGCATCAAGATTGGCTGCCTGTGCTCAGAAATACTGTACACTGATCCCGCATTGTACAAGTGAAAAAAGTGAACTTTTTAAATGTTAAAATAGAATTTGGACAAGAGCTAGTACAAGTATGATACACAAGTATTGTAATTTAAAATAATTTAAATCTATCATCAAATCTTCCATGAATTTGATTTATTTAGTATAACATAAAATTATATCCATCCATTTTGAAAATATTATTTTTATCTTTAGAACTCTTGTTAAATGACCGTAATTTCACAAGTAAATGAAGTTTCAAGGTATAGTAGAATTTGTCTTAGAATATTTGCTTTCGGTGAAAAGGATACACACAGTTGTGAATTCATAATTAATTTCAACACTACGTTCTCACTTAATAAGTGATTGAAGTGTGTTTGTACAAAGTTTAAATAGTTTTCTCTGCTCTCCTAATTCCAGAAAATGTCTATCAACAACGCCATGTAAAACGTCCATTTTAAATAGCAGGATTTGTAAAAGATTGTGGAATTCTACAGAAATATTTAATCAGTTTAGATGTGCCTGTAATAAAATTGTAATAATATAATATAAGGTGACCATTGCCAAGAGGTAACTTATTTGCATTCTCTATGCTCCAGGCAATTTTTTATTCCCATTTCCCAGGAGTGAAACAAACATGACATTCAAAATTGCACGCCATATTGTGATTATTTGAGGAGATAATTCAAGTCATCACACAAATATTAATTCTGAGCAGCAGCTAGGTTAACAAGGCCATGCAGCACTTTTGTTTTGGAACGAAACTTTAACTGAGCATTCACAGCAGTGTTTGAGTGACAGCAGTGCAACATGCAGTATAAATACTACAGTTGCAGGCAAAACTATATGAAAGAACATTACCCAGGATGATCAGCCTTCCAGAACCAGCAAATGTCATCTTTTTCATCTCAGACTGCAAAGTCTGAATCATAAGCTTTTGTAATCTCCGTCAAGAAAAGCAAAGGTCTGAGCTTTAGCACTAATGGCGCCATGAAGCTGTGTGTGGGTGATTCATCACAAGCCTTTTCACTTCCAGAGGTGGGGGGCACATTACTGCTATCCTGCTGTTTCCATTGTTCCATATTTTAATGACAATCATAACAATCTTCTGTTGGCAGTGTTTATCAGGATTGTAATATCTAATATTTGATTTATTA
Organism: Nesospiza acunhae; assembly: GCA_013398715.1. Lineage (NCBI taxonomy): Eukaryota > Metazoa > Chordata > Aves > Passeriformes > Thraupidae > Nesospiza > Nesospiza acunhae. The sequence continues at coordinate 4,220,010 of VZSU01000702.1, forward strand.
TAACACCTCATGTTTGATTTTGGATTTAGGGATTTTTTGGATTGGACAACATTCAAAATGGATTTCAAAATATCAGTTAGGATTATTTATTATCATTGTTTATGTCATTGACATGCTTTGTACATTAAGAACCTCCTGTGCTTGATTTTTGTTTTTATAAAGTGTTATAACTCTGCAGAGGCAGATTCTGATTCTGCTATTACTTGTGTTACACATGCAAAATTTAAAGATAATAATTTTGAGAGGACTAGTGCCAATGTGATATCTTTAAAATTCACTTTTCAAAATAGTAGTTTTACCACTAGCTTGAAATGAAATGTGGAACAAGAGGTATTTAATATGAGGATGGGAAATTAAAAGGACCAATGCTTACTTTATTGAAAAAGAATTCCTTGGCAGAGGGTTATACATCTCTTTTTAGAAATCTCTGTTTTATTGAAATCAGGCACTAACCTCATTCCATTGCCCCCTTGATTCCTTGTCCAAGAAAGGAGTAATTTCTGAGTCCAATACCCTAATACAATTGTCAGTATAAATCAGAAAACCAGAACAAGCCTTTGAAAGAACATGTGACATTAATTTGGCAGCTGTGACATATAACTGACACCTAGAGATAAAGGCATAGAACCCCTAATAAATAATTCTGCGTCACCACAGATACTCAGTCTAAACACCCAAAGCCAAACAGCACAGGACTTTCATACAGCAATAGACTAGACATAAACTTCAGATTAGATTCTTTACATGTTGGAATGAAAATACACAAATATCCTGAAAAAAATTAACTTCCCACTATTTTAAAGTAATTACAAGCCATGCTTACAGAATCATTACATATTTTTCAGCGAGTTTGTGAGCTGGTGCATGGAAGGATAGTGGAGAAGAGATCTGGGAACGAGAGAGCTCTGTTTCTTTGGAACCATTCAAAATAAAACATCCTTCTAAGAGCAACTTTTCACTCTGGATAGGTTGCATGGGACTATCCAGGCTAATGACAGCAATTTTCTTTTATCTGGTCATTGTGTTGTTGTATCTTTTCTCTGCCTTTGATGGCTAATGGCTAACTTTACTTTCTGACATATATGTTAAAACAACCACAGGGAGAGTCACTATGCTTCTTGCCTTCAGTCACAGAAATATGGAGGCCCTATCAAGCATTTTGCTCAGTCTCTTCATAATTACTTTGAAGGAATGGCATTATCAGATTCCTACATTGCTCACCTTCAGTGAAGAACCAGTGATTTTATGAAGGAAGGTATTTTCAGGCTTTTAGAGTCTCTTGTGCACATAAAGGAAATATAGCAGTAGGAGTTTTGGAGTGACAGGGACTGATGTCCTCGACCATTGTGATCCCTGAACTATTCAGCTTTGGTACTAAACAACCTTTGTGAGAGAACAGTTCTTTAGGAAAAGAAAACTGGATCAAATGTAAGGGCAGTGTGGAGACTACTTCTGGGGATAAAACATGAGGTCCTTTTTCTATTTATCTTCCAACCACCAACTATTTTCTTCTCATCAAAGTTTGACTGGCATGGTACAGATTAGATTTTCTTTGACATTTTCAAATGCTGAAAAGAAACTCCTTTGTCTGAGAGCTACTTGGCTTCAGGTAAAGACAAAAGCTCCATCCTGTGTGAATTCCAATTAAAGCCAATTATAACCAAACTGATTTTTCTTTGTATTAAAAAACAATTACAAGTTCAATCCAAAATACAATTCCACCACCAATTTACCTCTAATTCTTTATTGTTTCTGGGTGGATTCTTAGCTGATAATAAGCATGCCAGTATGTGAGAAGGAGATATTTTATGTTTAAAATGGCAACACTAATTGTGGAAAACAGTGATCTTTAAAATCTTTCTAAGACAAGAAGAAATATATAAACCACTGTTCTGCCAGGGGAAAAGTGTGAAATGGACCAATTATGTTTTGCACATTTTCCAGTGTTACGTATTTAAAGTGTGCCTAAAACACCTTTACCAGAGTTTCTTTAAATGGCAGAAAATGAAGTGATTTTTCAGGTGTGAAACATATGGCAAATACCCTCCAGCTCTGACTTCACCAAAAGCACATTTTTTTAACTTGATGTAGAGCAAAAACCTCTTTTGGTCGTCATATTATACATATGGAAAAAAGTGACTATCTTTCCTTCTACAATCATATAGCAGAGAAATCCTATAAGAATCTGTAGGTGGTACTAACAGGGGAAGCGCTGCATGTAACTCAAAAATTTTTCCAATAGAAATTTAAGCACAAATGATCCCTTGCTTATAATTAGTTTGCTAACAGAGAAATGAGAGGGGTCAGAAGAAAGGAAGAGTTATCGATGTGCCCCTCTGTCTCTCTTTATATACATACATGAACATACATATATACATATATACACACACATATATATATATATATACACATGCACAAGTAGCTCATATCCATGTAAAGTTACTAGGGTGTTAATAGCTAGCAACAGCTTATGACAGGAAATGAAGAATTTGATATCTACTTTGTACAGAGCAAACTTGTAGGAATGAAGACAGATGTTCATTAGATGACTTTGTTAAACAAAAATACCATGCTTTACTCTAGGCTGTTATTAAAGCAATTACTTTTTTCAAGTGCACATTAAAAGCTGTAGCTCTGTGGTATTCTAGTAAGCATTATTACATTAATATAGTGAATTTACCCGATCTATCTTTCATTACTAAACCTCACAATGATATTCTGATTAATGATGCATACTGCAGATTTTGCAGATGCCAGCCAGATGTTCAGAGAAAACTAATGGTTTTGGCCTGGGAAGTTGAGTATAAATCATCTACATATACTGACACACCTAGTGGAACAAATGGAAGGCATTCCTTTGTGTAGTTGCTATCTAGCTCTTATTTATTCTTAGACAAGATACACAACACAACACCCTTCAGCCTTCTAGATAGCAATAGATGAAAGAACAATGCGAATAACTAAAAGCAAAATTTGACCTCTACTGGGAATCTCTTTTGCGGTAAGGTACTCCCCCACCTCTTTCAGCTGTCTGCCTCACAGGACAGGAGCCTGAGCACACAGCTCCAGGTCACTACAAAGGAAAAAAGAAAGGAGGAGTTGCTGACAGCACAGTTCCCAGCAAGGAGCAGGGTCAGGCAGGTGTCCCATGTCCATCATCATATCCTCTCCTCTAGCCTGTGTTTCTACTCATGTGTATATGTACCTGCTGCTATGAAGGGAAGATACCTGTGTCTTTTTCTGCAATATTGATTAAAAGCTAACTTAATTTTTCAGCCTTAATAAGAAGATCCTAAGACAGTATGCCTACTGTAGCATGTTAGTCAAGAGACAGGAGAAAGGAAACCTGAATGCAACAAATCTTAATAACATCTAGCGAGAAAAAGGTTGTATCTTTATTTGTCTCTAGGGCTACTCTCCTGTCCTCCAGATACTTGTAGCAGTTTCCATATCTCGTTTACCTTAGCAAAGAAAATGAAACACAGACCTCATAAATGTTTGCCTGGTCACTCTGTCCCTAATTATGAATGTGTTGTTTTCAAAGACAGCAGTGGAAGAACCTTTGCTCCTCTTGGATATGGATGAATGGCCAAGAACTTAAGTTTAGGGAGAGACAGAAAATATCAAGGGGAAAGGTATAGTGTATTGTGTGCTCAGCAGTTCTCTGTTCCCTGCCACTATTTCTGTTCACTGCTCTTCACTGCTTCCAGAGCATCACAAATGCATCAAGCTCTGCTACTGCTTGAAAGCTTTCTGCAGGGTACAGAATTTTAGTCACACTGCATTAAACAGTGAAAGTGGAGCAGAACTGCCCTGCACAGAAGCAGAAGAAACTAAGAATGGATTTTTCACCTTTCCAAACAATAAAGGCTCGCTCAATTTACATCCACTCTTTCACTCAGGGTCTGCAAATGGTGGTCTGTTGGGTGGAGTGTTGTGCAAACAATAGTGGGGATTTGAAAGTAAACATCATTATTGCTGTCAGTTCCTGGTCTTTGATCTAGATTATATCACTTCTTTTGATTTTTAAGTGAGATAAGAAAGCAAAAGACATACAACATAGTTTATATCATCTATTCCACCTAATACTGTTCATTGCATTGTGCACTGAATCTGGACAGTCTGTCCTTGATTCGTTTCGACAGGGTATAAGCTACTAAAGCTGCCCATTTTCCAGCGCAACTGCCAGTGTTGATGACCTCCTAATTTTAGCATGTCTTTCTCCATTACACTGTTGGTGCTGCATCTAAGTGTTTGAAAAGGCAAGAAAAACATGTTTCGTCTTTTGTTTGCCTTTTACTCCTCTTCAAAATAACATAATAGTGCCTCCAGTGTGTCAGTAGATTTATTATGACATTATAGAAATTCATTGGTGAATTTGGGTCACTTTTAATAGCTCTGCACTGCTGTCATATGATCATGCCAATTTTGTAGCTCACATGAGATCAGAGAAACACAGAAACGCTGGTTGGAATTCCAAACTTCTGCTGAAAGCAAGACTCTTGCTAACACTGTTCTTCTATCTTATTAAGTCCTGAATAAGATGGAGACTTCACAGTGTCTCAGGGCAGCAAATGCTGCAGTATCCTTCCTAATAACATGTTTTTCCTGATGTTTTCTGAACCTCCCTAGATGCAATTTGGCCTTTGTTATGATATCCGCCAAGACTGAGGAGTTTGGCTTTGTAATATCTGTAAATCTTCCAAACAAGTTGTGTGCTATCAGATCACCCTGAACTCCTTCTCCATCAGGCTGCAGAAATCCCTCTCTTACTAATTGCCAGATTTTGAACCTTTGACTATTACATTAGAGTATGCTATTCATTCCAGATTAAAATGCCACTGGAAACAGTACCAGAAGTGTTACTAAAGTCAAGGTATCTGCAGTTTGCTACTGTCCCAGGTTGATCAGGCATAATTTTGTAATGACAGATACTTATTGATTGTTCCTGATTTCTGTATTTTCCTTCATGTATATGTCAATTTATTAAAAAATGGCTTAACATATAAACTATCCAGAAAACTTAAGAAAAGTCAGTTTACATGACATTGACTCAAAACACATCCTGCCTTTGCCTTAAGGAATGAAATCAAAATGCAGTAGAGGTAATACTGATCTCTGACAAACAGGAGAAAAGACTGCATGTTAGGCCTCACAAGGATACACAGGGAAGGTTTTGTGTCCACAAATTCATACAGATTAAATAGCAGTGAAAATTATACACCAAATATTCACTGAGCAAGACCACTAGAGATCTTGTCTCTGGCTGACCTGCTCTTATTCTTCAGTGTTTCACATTTAGGACTTCAGGGAAGCAAGATATTCACAGTTTCATTTGTGCCAGGACATGTTAACCTAAATGATTCATGTTTCCATGCATTTTCCTCAGGCAGATTAATACAGAAATCCATTTGTTCTAGTGTATGAGCAGAGCAGAATAGAGGGAGAATGAAGTAGGGTTGTTTTGCCCAAATTGTGTGAACTACGTGTAGGAATTAAAAGTTATTTTGTGCTATAACTGTTCCCTAGCACATACTGATCAATTTCCATGATATGTTATAGATGTGCACTGTAACTTTTCAATCTATTGCCAAATATGAAAGGTGTTACTATGAAATCAAGCTAAACTTCGGTGCTCTGTAGCTTGTCTTTTTTGTCTTTTTTGCTGTTTCTATTGTCTCTTACCCATTCCCAGCATAATAATCTTTGTTAGTTGTTCAATTATAATTTCAAAATTTGTTAGAAACAAATGTGTAAATCCCAGAACTTTATGAGATCCTTAAAAAAAATTAGTGTCCACCCTGCTATGAGAAACTTCCCCACTAATCTTCCAGATTTAAGAAATGGACAAAAGAATGTAATGAACATATTTGATTAGTCCTTTTTTTCTTCATTATAAAACTGACCATATTAAGACATTTGACTTTTAGCCTTGTAAAATGAACACAATAGCCCTGGGTTGAATTTGTCCCTTACTCTTTTTAATATCTTTTGGAGAAAAGAAAAATATACCATTAGAGACACTGGTGCCTTTTACAACTTTAAAAGCTGTATTTATTGCTATATCTGCACCAAGACTATTTACAGAGTACTAGATGTGCTGAAGCTTGTGCTCCCTGAATGATGAGCTGTGTGAATATGTTTCCTTCACAGTGGCAGGTGGAAGAAATGATGACTTCCTCTGTCCTGTAAAAGGGCAGCCATAGGAGATAAAATATGTTGTCAGTCTTGAAAGACTGTCAGATTCTTCTTGCTGCAAGAGCAGCAGGCTTGGAGCGAAACCTGCACACTGTGAAGCAGTCTTGGATTTCTGCCTAAATTAATCCCAGAACTTCCTTGAAGCTGAGGTGCCCATGTCATTAGAGCCTCCTCCCCGTGCCACTGGGTCACCCAGCACCTCTGAACCCCTCCAGATCAAATGCGTGACTGCACTTCTGTGGAATTAGGCAAAGCAAGATATGGAGCTCATCAGGCACAAAGGAGCCCGCCTGCACAAAATTAACATGTCAAAATGTTTTGACCAAATTTGAATCGGGTGGGTTTGTATCAGATTGATGTTTTGTGTGAGGCAGCTACCAGGTTCTTGGTTTGATGTCAGGGAACCTAAAAGTGGGTATTCCTGACAGAAGTGCTTAATTCACAAGTAATTTTTCTACTTGTTTTTTGTATAAAGATACAGATAATAGATTTAAACTGTAATTCAGTCGCCTCATTCAGTTCTATGTAAAAATATTTTTTATTTCATTATCTCAAGATCCACTGGTCTAAATTCAGAGAAACAGAATATTGTGATTTCTTGTCTGGAAAATCAAGTTTGTCCTTTCTTCTCCTTGCCTGACTTTGAAGAGCAAAAAGCTGGACATATACGTTTTTAATACTGGAGCGGTTTTTTAGATAATACTGCTGACCTGTCTCATGGAATTGCTAGACAAAAGTCATGATGTTTTCTGGGCTGCTCAGCAAAACCTACTGTGTACAGGTACAGAACACAAGGGGTTGACAGGCACCTTTATGCAGTCTTTGCTTAAAGTGGTAATTTCCAGCCAGATGAAGATTTTCTGGGCATGGAAATGCTGGCCCAGTCCCTGCCCAGCTTCCCATCCAGGTCAGAACACCAGGTAGGCGTGGTAGGCATGAGGCTGACTAAAGGGTGGGAAAGGGGGCTTTCATACAAGTGCTAACATACTGAGACTTCCTTCTCACAGAATTTTTACTCTGAGCAGATGTTCTCAGGGATGTCAGACTGCAGCTGTGGCTGGCCTTTATGCAGACACAGACCACCAGCTTTGCTTGCATGCCACACACGCATAACATGGACCTCAGAAAATACAGCACCCTGAGGACCAGGTTGCCTTACAGGCTCTCAGGGAGGCTGTGTGGGAGCAGTAGGGAGAAATACACCCTTCTGCCTCAGAAATTCTCCAGGTATATGTCTGGCTGCAGAAAACACCATAAATATCCTTATTAATTTTGTTTCTAAAGCCATTAAGACCACCAAGGATTCAGACAAGCATGATGCTAGAGGATAGAGTAAGCTATGGTGCTGCAAGTGAATTAATTTATCACACTCTCTTATTAGTGTTTATAGCTTTTTCATATCCATCTTTTTTTCCTCCAAAAAGTGTCCAAAATTTTTCACTAGAGCAGCTTTAAATGTGTTCTTTGGAAATATATCCCCTAACTTACAGAAAAATGTACATGTAAGATCAGTTTAGTGTGCATTTTAGTCATCTAAATTTTTATGTCCCTTTATCTGTTTTTTTGTTAGTTTACTTTTCCTAATCTGCATAAACTATTTTTCATTTGTTATAGCTATCTCAGCCAACAGATGGTGCTATGTATAACATTTTTATGATATTGAATAAAATAAATATAAATACTACAGTTAAACTGTGCATGTAATTACTTTGTTAGAAAATAAACATGGAATTTAAGTTCACAGTAATAAATGCTTACAATAAAAATTAGATGCAAGGAACAATAAGTGTTGAGAGTCACTGATGAATGTTCATTTCAGCCTGCAGGTAGGGAAGGATGGAGCTGCATATGTAAAGCTGGCTGTGGTATCCATGCCACTGTGCTTGTACAGGATCTTTTGCAAAATCAGAACTTCGGGGTCAGTAGATTTTAAGAACACTAAAATTATCAGTGTCTATTCTGGTTTCCACTCTCTGGGATTAATACACTTTATCTAAATTGAAATAAAATGGTGCGGTATGCCATGGGTACTCATACAATTGAAGTGGGACCATTCCAGTATGTACAAATTATGAAAGGCAATTATAAGCACCAAAGTTGAGTACCACCAGTGTTTCACACTGTACCAATATCTTTCATCATTCAAGAAGTGCAGTTAGGTTTGCTGGTACTACCCATGCCTATAAAATTAATTATGTACATGCAGAACAGATTCTGTTTTCTTTGGGCTTGGACTTTGTCTGTAAAAGGGATAAGAGCTTCACTAAACAAGGCATGACCAAGTCTGGTGTGGTGAATATATTCTGCCAAAGCTGTTGTCAGTATCACCTTGTGTAATCTCTCTCTCTAATAACTATTTTCTCCAAGTTCACTGTTTGTTTTTTTTTAACTAGGCCATATTTAATCCTATTTATCCAGTCTCACCCATCTCAATGAATTCAATAAGCATTTTATCTTACTTTTAAAATACTTCCAGAAAAGGCAGGTATTTTTACAACATAAATATAAATAGAGCAAGCCAATTACAAAAATTCTATGTGGAAAAATCAAGTACTTTGTTCTTTACTGGAATGAGTTGTCAAAGACACAATCAGTGTGGAACATTTTAAGAGGGCTTATCATATGTTTCAGTGAATGCTGAAACAAGCTGCCCTCGGTCTAACAAATGCTGACACTCAGATCCTTGTTACCATGAGTAAACATTTTTTTTCCCCCTAGATTTTGAAAATACTTCATTACAGGAATATTTAAAGTTTGAGAAAGTGGTCTTCATTTTACAGCTTCATAAGACTGAATTTCAGGTCACAACAGCTAAAAATACTTCAGTTAGCTATTTCCCATCGCATTTTATTCTCTTTTTGTTCACACAGCTAGGAACAAAGGCATGTAATAGCAATAAAACTGTTGATCATTGCTGTTGAATGAATATTTCAAATTATCAGGCACAATGTAACAAGTAGAATAATGATAATTTCACATCCTCAACAGAAATATATATTTTTAATAAAAAAGGAACTTCCATTTTTATCTGCCTCATAGACTTCATTAAATGCTATGTTGATTAATGATCAGGAATTATAGAATACTGCAATAACTTGGCTGTATGTCAAGACAATCCTTAACTGAAATTGAATTGCTGGTGTTTGTTAGTCTGAGGGAGCAGAATTTTTTTTATTATTTTTTTAAATGAACACTAGTTTAGAGTGAAAATTATGTCAACTTCAAATCAGTTCCAGGATGGCCAAAATAAAACATTCAGAATTTTCTTCCAACTTTCTCACTATCTGCACTTTTCTCTTGTAGATGAGGTATCACTAGGTTGGTACTTTTCAACTGAAGTTGAAGTTGTGTAGGGGGAGGCTTAGATTGGATTTCAGGAAAAGGTTCTTCCCCCAGAGGGTGTTTGGGCCCTGAACAGGCTCCCCAGGGCACAGGTCACAGCAGCAGCCTGACAGAGCTCAAGAAGTGTTTGGACAATGCTCTTGGGCACATGGGGTGACCTGGAGGTGTCCTCTTCAGGGGCAGGAGCTGGACTTCAGTGATCCTTATGGGTTCTTTCCTACTCAGGATATTATAGGACTCTATTATTCTATTTTCAGTCATTCTTCTGCAGACTGTAGACCGGTTTCCGTAGAATAGGAAAGCTTTCACAAAGAGTTCCTAGGGCCATTTTCCTGTCAGAATTTAAAAACAAAGGAGGGATATTTACTGCTGGTGCTTAGGTTATATAATGTTTCATTCCAACTGAGATCACTGAAAAAATGTATCTTCAGTTTTCTCCAGTTGCATCATCCAAATTTGCGACAAAGAAGAGGAAGACAAGGGTGGTGGTGTTGTAAATGGACAGAAATTGGAAGAACTTGGCCCTCAGCGGAATTGTATTGGGGAAGTGAATGCAGAAGCTTGAGAACAATGCCAGGAGTAAAACTGACAGGAAGTTTGTAGGTTTGAACAGGACGGTGACACCAAAGTGGAATTCTCTTTCATTTTTTCTTCCTCAGTGGAACACTACAATCCGTGATCTGAATTACGCATTGCCCTGTGATGAAAGGGTACACCTTTTATCTCCTTCTCTCTGTCTCTGTCTTCAGGAGGAAGATCCTGTTGATATAAAGACTTAAAGACAATAATGGCAGAGTGGCAGCAGCTGCCATGATAATTCTACCAGAGACCTATCTCCTTACATTCCTAAGAGGAAAGTTTCAGATACTTCATTGGCTACCCAGAGTTTTTTTGCTTCCCTGCAGATTCTAGCTTTTAATTAATTGATTAATTATCTTGTAGTAACTACACATTTACAATGCAGTCTTGAAGCTATTCAAGTCAGCAGTAAGGTGTTAACTGTAATTGAAGAGTTAGGAGACACCAATCAAATTGAATAGATCTAAAACACACATTTGTAGAGCACTAACATCGGTATCTCTGTTTCAGCCAGCTAAGCAGCCCTGAGTTAATTCCAGTGTGAGTGTTTCTTGCCTTTGGCTTTAACTCAGAGCATCCATCCTGCTTTGTACATTCATACTGTGGATTAAGCCAGTGTGATCTTACTGGATCACAAAATTTCCTGCAAAATTTCCAATCCATCCACAAAAGACTTCCACTCCCTAGGACTCCCTCTGGCTTCACTTCTGCAGTGGATTACCTTGGCTGGATGTTAGATGCCCACCAAATCACTTTATCTGTCCCCTTGCTCAGCTGTACAGAAGGGAGAAACTACAGAGAACAACTCATAGGTTAAGATAAGGTGATTTGCCTAAGTCAAATCCACCTATTTTGAATAGGCACTATGGCTTTGTGTCCTCTCCCTGCTACTCCTCGGGATGAATATCAGCTCCGAGATCAGATGTGTTTGTCTGCTGGGACCAGATGCAATAAAAGAAGGCACTTAGAAACACCTTGACTTCTGTATACCTGGCTGGCAGCATCCTGGGGACTGGCTACTTACATCTGCTCTCACTTCTCGCCTCCATCTAGCTTGTTGAATTGTAGCGCAGAGGCTGTTTCTTCTACACTGGAGCCAAATCACCTCTCACACCTGAGAAGTCGCAGAACAAGCTCCTTCAGTGGCTGGGTCATGCATGGCCTGTACTCAGGCGGCAAAAGGAAATGGGTGCTATACAGGTCACTTCTTGATGTAGGTATACATTCTAACACTTATTGCAGCATTCTCAACCACATGACATAAAAAGTTGGGATGTCAGACTCATCTAGTTTTCTGAAAGTACATTTGAACACTGAGAGTTGATATCACCATGAGAGTACTGCGTGCTCCAAGCTGAAGAGGGACCCAATTGTTCCCATGCTCCATGAGGGACTATTGCCAGAAATTGCACAGCTATTCTGTGCCCCTCTTCCCCTACTTGCTTTATTCCAGCCCTTTTGACTTTTTGTTCATACAGGTCTCAGATTCCTTCATCTGAGAAAATAGCTCCCACCAGGTTGGAATGTGCTGCTGGGTTATACAAAAGTTTGTTAAGAACCTTTTAACTGAAATTGCGGGAAGTCAACTTGGATGAATTTGTGTTCTTATTTGCAATTTAGCTTTTTTCTGAGAAATACTGCCAAGAGTTTTTCACTACCTGAGTTGCTATAACTACCTATTTCCCTGGTACATGTTGAGGTCACTGCTATAAGGACATACAGAAAGAAAGTTTTTGTCCTTGGAAAATATGAAGCAAGTTTTATTTTTATGATAAGATTTTATTAGATAACAGTCTACATGAATATATATTAAATTATTCTGATAATAAGGAGGATTGCCTTAGTGAGGAAAGGTCTTAGTTATGATTGTCACTCCTCATTGTATCATCATGTTGGATCTTCACAGGGGCACAGACAGGGAACATCACAGGATATCTTGAATTCCCTGTAAGCTGGATATGAATGTCAGCAGCATTAATTCACAAAACCATTACTTTGTCAAAGTTAGTTACACGTGCTATTGTTTTGAGAATATTTGACCGATACAGTTGCTTCTATAATTAGGAATCTGTCACATTTCAATTATATTTTCATACCCCTTCCCCAAAGGCTTATAAATCAGATAAACTCCCTTCGGGCTGAAATGTGCCATGATAATTAGTGTGGGGACAGTTTTGTTTGTGTGCTGTGGTCCAGTGCTTTGTTGGAAGATTATTATACAAACAGGATAGGTGTGTTGTCATATCTTTTAGACCTTCAAAAAAATTAAGGTTACTATTTTCAGTTTTCACTTAACCATTTTGTTATAGAAGACACAGAATTCACCATTGCTTTGTCACAACATCATAGCAATCCTAAGTACTTACTTAAAGACACTTGCAATATAAAAGTAGTATATTTCATAACTAAAACATACTGTCTTGATAAACTGTTGAAGGAAGAAAAAGAGCATCAAATGTTGCATTGTCTTGTTTCTGAACACCTTTTCAAGTAGCAGCTCTTGACAAAAGCACATCGTATGATCGTGCAGTGTAAAGAAGTTGGATAAGCTGCAACTGTGTGTAATTAGAAATGCAATCTCTTTGGAGATTGTGGAGGAAGAACAATTAATACCTTGAATTTGTTTTGTCAAGAGTTTTAGGAAAAAAATTATGGTGTCTGAGAAAACCCGTAAAACATGCAATGATGCACAGATGTGCTGTGAAATTCTTAAAATGTGAGTTAATGTTAAGATCCTCACTGAATATTAAACAACCTTGGAAACTGCTACCCAGAAATAACATTTTTTTCCTTTGTTCTTGGTGTAGAGATGGAATGCCAGAGCTCATTTTTTCGAAGAGACAATTGTCAATTTTTTTAGCCTAATCTAGCTGTGTATGTAAGTTAAGCTACTAGATTTGCATTTGTGGGTTGCTATTAGAGAGGGACTGGTACTTCAAGAGCTGTGTCATGGACACTAAAGAATCTTTAAGTCTGCCTACATTTATCCATAAATATGGGAATAAATAAAGGCATCAACAGGGTGGCATTTTTTTTTCCAAGAAGGCAAAGCACTAGGGATGGCTCCTCCTGTGTGCAGCCCAACTGCTTTTAGTGACAGACATCCCTTCTCTCTGGAGAGCATTTTACTGGTAATGGAGGGAGGCATATATGATAAAAAGTGTGGGGAAAAAACATACAAAAACATTCTGAAATTCTGTTTTCATGCTAGCAATCCCAACTGGAGCTGTGGAAAAGGGTGGGTTTTTCTGTATCTTACACGAATACAAGATGTATTTTTGAATCAACTTTTCCCTTCCAGCATACTGTCATTATTCTTAAGCATAGAAAATTTATTATTGTAGAGGAAAGTGCAGCAGGCCAGCTGTGAGGTTGTTTAGCTTAGCAGTTTCCATCTTTTAATAGTCACATGGGTAAGACAGCACAGCCTCTGTCCTGGGCAGACAAAAAATGTATTTTCAGAGAAACATAGAATTGTTTGGTGTGGAAGGAACTTTCAAAGACCTTATAATAAACCTCCCTGTCTCCTAACATAAGCAGGGACTTCTTTCACAAGAACAATTTGCTCAGAGCCCCATCCAACCCAGCCTTGAATATTTGCAGAGGTGAGGTATTCACAACTTCTCTGGACAAAACCTGTTACAGTGTCTTACCAAAAATTTCTCTTTATATCTGATATAGATATATTCTAATTTACTTTAAAGCCATTTCCTCTTGTCCTTTATATCCTTGCCAAAAGTCCCTACCTGGCTTTTTTGTAGGCCCTCTTCAAGTACTGAAAGGCATCCAAAGCCTTCTCTTCTCCAGACTGAACCACTTCCTCAACTTCCTCAACTGCTTTCACAGCAGAGGTGCTCCATCCTTTGGATCTCTGCCCAGACCTTTCTGGTGATTAGGATTGTCCCAAGACCTTGTGGTTCTTGTTGAATTTCATGAGGTTTGCATGACCTAGGACTGAGGCATGCTCTTGAACCCCATCTCATTTCCTTTTGGGAGGTTCTCCCAACTGTCTGGGATACCAGTGCTTCTGCATGGTGTGAGTGACAGTTTAGGGTACAGCATGGTATTAACGCCATCCTTACTTTCGGGACACAAAAAGAACCCATCTCTACAGAGATGAGGGATGCTAGGCCCTCAGCTCCTACTTCTCTCTTTGGTCTATGAATATAATTTAGAATGGACACAATTAATAATAGCAAAACCATAGTGCTAAATAGCAGGCAGAATTAAGGAGGGAGACAAGAAAAAACGCTGTTCAGAAATCAACTCATTCAGGAGAGTAAAGAAGCATATATTCATGTTCTTCTGGAGATCAGGAGGAACTGAAGACCCACTTATAATTAAGTACTTTCTTAAGCATACAATTTAAAATAAGATTTTTCTTTCAAGTCATGCCATATTATAAGGACAATTAAAACTGCAGTTTCTATTTGCCTAATTATGGAAATCAGGATTTCTTATGCAGGGCTTACATTTCTTGATAGGTACTCTATTTTTCCTTTTATACACAAAAAGCCTTAAAATTAGAGAGGAATAAGCGCCTTGTACTATTTTATGACATCCTGCTAAAAAGCAGGAAAGAAAAAAAGGTTAACACTAATATTTATTGGATTTGGTTCTGCAATTGAGAATTTCTTCAAACTTAATTAATATAAGTATACTTTTGTTTGCATTTAAATACAGTAAAATATTTGTTGCTAAAATTTCAAACATAGCCACATAAAGTTAGTCTTAGTTTTATAATTACTTGGCTTGACCTTCACTGCTTTTTCTTCCTGCCAGCTTCCAAAGTTGTCAGTGAGCTAGCTTTTTCATCATTTCTCTGGAAAATTGCCAGCAGCACTATAAAATTTTCTTGTTAATTTTCAATACATTTCTTCAATTTAGAAAAGTTTGTTCTGAATTTTTTTTTGTTTTGTTTTGTTTTCCCCTCTGTTTTTTGTAGGTTTTTGTTGGTTTTCTTTTAGTTTTAGTAAGGCACACACATAACTGCGGTGTACATATTTACATAAATTGAGTGTTTTACTGGTGTTTATATTAGGAGTTAAAAGTTTTAGAGCCAGCATCTGCATGCATGTCTGTATGTGTAATGCAATCTATGATGTGTTCCCAGAAGTTAGCTGAAGTCTTTCCTTTCTCTCTTCAATAATAAACGAGCAGAGCTTCAACAGCAGCAAGGGACTGCCTGATGAGAGTGCCAAATAACTGAGCTGTCATGTGCACAGCCAGGTGTCAGTTCTCAAACATGAAGGCAATTGTCTCCTCTGACATGTTAAAATCTATGCTAGCTCCCAGTCACCTCTGCCAGATGCAGCGCCTCTGCACAGACCTCACTGTGGTGTGCCAATCACCTTGGCTTCCAAAAGAACTGTCCCTAAGAGGCACTCTTCTTTCCAGCTCTTTCCAGTTCGAGGGTTTGAGACAGGAAAACCCTTCCATTCATCATGCTTCAGTCAAACAAACAGGGGATAGAAGACCACTTGATCTTTCACTTACTGCTTTGAGGTCTCAGTTCGTTCTCCTTAGTGATCAGCTTCTGATGGCTAAGAAAACTACAGCAGCCTTTTAGGGAATCTGGCTTCAGAGTTTTCCCTGCAAAGGACTTGTCCACAGCATAGTCTTTCACCCCATCATCCACTGTAATGCTGCAGCTCCTATCCAGATGTACATCCTCTTGTAGGCAATGTCTAATGTATTCCTGCGCTTTCCTTTCTGTTAGGTACTGCTCAAAATAGTGCAAATGCTTCTGCTATTGAACTGTACCACATTAGGAGAGTCTTATTTTGGGAAGGATCAATAGTATGAAATAGTGATATAAAAAGCCTTTGTGTACAAACTTCAGTTGATTAGGGCTATTAATGCAAAGATTAATGGGTAATTTCTATTTTCCTTGTTTTATTTTTTCCTAGACCAGAATTAAATATCTACAGTGAATAAGAATAATTTGGAATAAAAGTATCTGGGTTTCACATTTTAAACACTTTCACAAAAACATGATATCTGTAAGTATTTTGCAATACTCTTTCTGGTTTTATTTTCATTCACTTGATCACAGTGCTTGCGTGAAAATGAGCCATCATTTTTAAGTTTTGTGCTCAGACCACATAAGCTACACCTCCAGACTAAGCCCTCTTGGTCTGTAATTTGTAGCACAATAGTGGTTGTGTCCAGTTGTGTCCATAGCTAGGCAATGACAATGAAGAATGTTGAATTCCCCAAAAATTTTCCTATATTTCATACATATTTTTTGAGAGGTAAGATTTCTTTTAATATTTGTTAAAATGTCTCACTTTGATAACAAAATACTTTACTTCATAATTACCATTGGATTGATTCAAGAAAGTACTATCAAAATGCCTCGAAGTGTGAAGAAACAAACTAGTTCATGAATATTTGTTTGATAGCTTTTAGTCCTTCCAATACCTGTACATGCACTTCTCATCCATCTAAACTATCTAGTAATTTTTTAAGTCATGCAATGTTTTTGTCTTCAATATGCTAGATGGAAGTTTTTCTGCCATTCACAAAGTGCACTGTTCTAGATAGTGCAAAATATTGCAGAGCGTATGACAGAACACTGGCTCTTTGCAGGGAGCTGTTTTAGAATACCGGAAAATGGGAATTAAAAAGTTTTTTATTAGATTTGACAGGACTCCACTTAACAGCTCGGTTTATGAATTATATGTGAGTTACAGAGCATATTGTTCTTTCTAATTCGTTGTACTAGGTACTGCATTGTAGAATACAGAGATTGGAACACTTCTGGGAGCTATCTCATTCTTATGTATTTAAACCTTCCCAAACACACTCACATTAGTAAATTCACACTGGTATGAGGGTGACTTGAAAGTCATTGATAAATTTTGTGCAGATGTAGATTGAAACGCCTCCAGGACCAGTTCCAGGAGAGGGAGGGTGCGCAAGCCACAGCTGCTGGTTGCACACCCATACAAACACAGGATCCAGCTGTAGCTTGCATTCCTGTACAACAAAAAAGGATATTGTGAGTACTATCTTCTGTGAAATTATCCAAACAAATGGTTGGCGAGCAAGAACACCTCTCCTGTTAAAAAAGGACCCAAGAGAGCTGTGGCTGTTCAGCCTGAAGACAAGAAGGGTTCAGGAAGACCTCACAGCAAGATTTTGGTACCAAAAGAAGCCAAAAAGAAAGCTAGAGAGGAACTTCTGACTGGAGCATGTAGTGACAGGACAAAGACTAATGGTTTTAAACTAAAATAGAGCAGGCTGACCTTAGATATAAAGAAGAATTGGGCTTTTTTGGGACGAGGTTGACCAGAGAAAATGTGGGTGTCCCTTCCGTGAAAGTATTTAGGTCAGGTTGATTAGGGTTTTTAGCAACCTTGTCTTGTGAGCAATGTCATAGAAGACAGGGTTGGACTTAGACGATCTTTCTAGGTTCCTTCCAATCCAAACAATTCCATGATTTTGTGATCTACTAACTGACCACTCATTGTGCTCATTTAATCTTATTTTTTTCTTGAAGGTGTTGCTGCTTAGCTGCTTTTTCAGCACCACGGGACAACCAACTGTTCTGTGACATTCCTTTTCCCATTTCTGTGGTCCAGAAGTGTTTCAGGTATCCTCACCCAGAAAGGGAAAATGGAAAAACAGGAGAGCACTAGTTTTGACTTTCCTGAGAGTGTGAGAGGAGAGGAAGTTTTTACAGAGGTTTCACAGGCAGAGGCTGTCTTCTATCTGAGACGTCTTCCAGAGCTCATGTAGCAATGCTGATCGGACACCAGGTTTCCTTTAAGAGTAAAAATGTCTTGGGGCTCCCCAGGCTGTCACAGAAAAGATCTACCAGGGGCAACATAATGGGAATATCTCTATTTAAATGCTATGAGGTCAGCTGACAAAACCACATCTCATATGATAAGTTTTCTGGCATCTATTATCTCCTGTCACCTCAAGATAAGAGGTGGATATTTTGTATCCAAAGAGTGGTGGATATTTTGTAACCAAATGAGAGAGTATGAATTATCAAGTACCATTGGGCTGTGCTGCCATTGTATGTGTCATTGCACAACACAAAAGCTTTGGAGTTTCACATTACTATGCCACCAACTGGGAAACAGACCAAGAAAAACAAAGATTTAAAAAGAACATAAATGTGCTGGATGTCATAATTTTGATTAGTTGTGACTAAAATTGAAAAATTTAGTTGATGATCTGCAAAGACAGTAGCTAAAAAATAATTTTTTTTTTACAGATATGCTATTTTTGCCCCCAATTACAATTTGAAATGTAGTATTGCAATCATTTAGCACTTCCAAAGATTTCAAACATCCCTTTAATGCAGGAGGCACAAATGGAAAACAGAAGTGTGTCTAATAGGAAAGCATTTGAACAGAACAGGTCTAGTCACTATTTATGCAGTATTAAAAAATAAACAAAGGTCCTGTTGTTGCAGGGAAATAAAATTGGTAGTCTGACCATTTTAACTTATAGCTTCAGCTGCAGCTGTAGTGATATTTTTAACAACTAAAGAACTCACTGTGGGCTGGTTAATTTCAATATAAATTATATATTAGAACTAAGTTAGGAAAGCACTTAAAGTGGTGTTTTCTTAACAGAACAATGTTAGGTCATAAGCAGTCCCTGGAAATACTGAGAGAAGTACTTACTGTTACAGGCTCTCTTCAGAGTTTTCAGTAATGGAAATCACAGCAGTAAACAGTCTTCTTGGCACTTAAATCTCTGCATTTTCCTCTTAAGGATGAATTCATTGTGAGAGTTTTTGTACCACGTCAGTGCCTTCGGTTTTATTTATGGAGAAAATCTTTTACCAACTGTGTTTGAGAATTGAGTGGCTTTGCTAGAGAGTCCATGCATAATCTGTATGCTTGTTTTACACCTGATCAACAAGAGAAGGTCTAAAGGGCAGAAGGTCAACATCAGAACTTTCCTTAGAAATTTGTCTTGATCAATATTTATCCAGATGTTTCTGGGAACAAGTTTTCTCTTGCTGTGACTTCACACTGGAATTGATATACTCCATTCCAAGTAGCTAATCTTACGTATACTGGACTGAGTTCAGAATCAGACATAATTTTTCTGTCTCTGTTGTTTGCTGCAGTCTCTACTTATGTTTATGAACCACATCTGCTATTTTGAAAACCTATCCGAACAGATGTACAAGATCACTTAATAACTAAATGTTTGCTCAGATTTCTCTAATTCAACTGCTCTGGAAAAAAAAAAAAAAAACCATAAAAAACACCCATTGTTAAATTTTACTCCAGAAGATGCAGACTCAACAGTCTAGGGTGACTTTGCATTTGTTTTTGTACTGTTTATCTTTCACTCTTCTTCATGTGCATCAGAAACAATATCTGTATGATATTTTTAGACTCCCTTTATTATGGGAGGGCAAGTGGGATAGAATTTTACTGCCTTTATTTCTTGTATGAATGAATCATTCTTGTACTGTCTAAGATATCAAGGAGCAAGGTTGTTATAATGAAAGCAAGATTATGCTTTCATTATACTTCCCGGTCTTAAATTTTACTTTGGTTGTTGAAGTAAAACCCACATCTCGGGTTCCTGTCATTGTCCTCTAGAATCTTCTTGTTTCCTATCTAACAAATTCAGGCATTTCTTGTTTCTGTCGCACACAGTTTTTCTTCAGCAGTCAATACCAACAATTAAGTACTTGTCCTGAGTAAAGGATTTGGTCTCCAGTATTATATTGTTTTCTGTTTTTCCCGTATGGCTATAAACTTTCCTTCATAATATTTTTACTTTTCAGTAAATGCATTTGCCCTTTTTATTAACTTAATATAGTTCAAGTAATTTGAATGTATTCAGCCTTCACTCACATAATGGACTTTACATCTGAGCTACAAAAAAGTGGAGGAAAACTGCCAGGAAATTAAAAGAAGTTCTCCTTCATCTGGCATTTAAGCTTTCTCCTTCAGCTTTTTATGACATTAATTCATTTATAGTCTTACAAAGAGAAGAAATGTGAAGACTTATGTTTGCATATCATGCAAATTTAAAAGAAACACAATTCAATCAGTCTCCTTAAGCAGTAATTATCTACTGATTTCAAATCCCTACACAGCAGTAATATATTACTTTATTGAGATACCTGCAATATTGCAGAAGGTTAAAAAATTTAAAAAATTCTTCTCCTGTCCCTATTTTTCTGTTCTTCTGACATTTCAATGAGAAGGAAATTTTACCTAGAAAATTCATTGGTTAAGCTCTCTTCACCAAGCAGAAATATCTACTCTTAGTTTGCAATCAAAATGGGAAATATCCATTGCAGTTACAATGTTCAAAGATTGGCTGCTGGCTGGTAGATTGTCCAAAATGGTGATTTCACACATATCAATGGGAAATTTAAAAGCAATTTATTCTTATATATACTTTCAAAGTTATGAAAAACTGAGGTTTTTACAATTTTTGACCCAGGAGTTTTAAGGTGACAAGAGACTGTTGAGGAAAAATACAACACACAGTATATCTGCAGCAAAATGCACAAGTTTGAAAGCTCTACTTCATACACATCAAATGCTTGGCTCATATGAATTTCCTGATGAATTTTATAAACCATACGTATCATTTGCTGAATAAATTGTTGGTCTTTTTTTCCTACCAGTTCAATTGCTCAGTGAAGATTTGCCAACGACAAGGACCTTTACAAGGCTGTAAGATATACATGTATGGCAGCTCTGGTCCAGTAGCCTACCTAACAGTGCCCTTCTACTTCATTCAGAACTGTGTTTGGAGATGCTGGAATTCTGGAATTAAAATGTATGAAAGTGGAAGATTCTGCTCCTGATAAGATGCTGTTAATGATAAAGCAGAAAGTTTTATCTCAGATCCTTGAATACCAGTAGAAAAATTGAGCTTTCCTTCAGGAAACATTTACAAAACTCTAGACATTTTCAGTGAAGTTTATCACAAATTGCCTAGTGCTGCTATTTACAATATTGTGTATGTATTTTGCTGATTACTGAAGTCATGTCTGTTACTGTCTTAATACTCATTAGCAGCATCTTTCACTGTATTTGCATTCTCAAATGTCCCCAGTTCTCAACACAAAAAGCTTATAAACACCTTACAAAAATATCCAGCACTTGAGTCAGCATTTGGTGCTTAGCCAATTTTGGCAGTTTAATAAATGGCTTGCATTAAGCCATGGCAACTGGACATGCAGTGTTCCCCACAGTCTGGAAACAGCCCAAACTATTCAGTGCATAACTAATCCTTGTAAGTAGACACACACAAAGACCTTGTGGAAAAAGACTGATATTCTGTACAGACATATCTTTAGAAAACACATGGGAGCCTGAACATACATGTTACAGAGTTGAGAATTACACTGAAGAAATGTGATTTGGAAGGAGGATGTGCCCCTGGGTTCCCCAGTCCTTCTGTTTTCAGAGCCCCAGGGAAGGATGTGTATAAATCTCCCCCAGCCTGCCAACTCATCCATTGAAATTTGGCAGTCTGTTTGCCTTGAAATAGTATGGGTGTGAGGTCCTGCAGAAAAGGAATCACTCTCTTATATGTTGACCAAGCATATTATCTTGTCAACGAAATTAACTCACTTCAGTTAAAGATTTGATAGCAGAAGACATTTACAAAGATCTCAGTACTACAGATAAATATGTTTAGATAAATATGCAGAGCAATCCGTACCCAAAGCATTAATTCTTGCTAGGGTATGTCCATCCTGCTTTGGGATGGAAAAGGCTTTTCATATTTTCTGAGAAATAGGGGAAAGACCAATGAAGATCTGGTCTGGATGCTTTGTGTGTTTCTGTCAAGGAATTACCCCTTTGGCAGGAAGATTCTGCTCTGTAACAGTGCCAAATCACAAGCACCACCTTCACTTACACCTGTTGACACACAGGTGCTAAAAAAATAAAATCTAAGACAAAAAGGTGTAGAGAAGACAGCATTCTGGGTGCTACTGACTGCAAGAAAGGTTGTATTGCAGCTGGTGAATGGAAAAGTCATTAAGACCTCTTTGAGTGTCATTAAATCCAGTGTAACTTGAGAGTGCAGCCTGCCATCACTCCATGTGCAGACAGTTGATCCATGGCAAGACAGCCCAGGCAGGAACACGGCTGAGCTGCAGGCGGGGGCACAGCCGAGCTCAAGGCATGCCTTGGTGCTCTCCCCAGGACGCTGTCAGCTGGTGGATGATGTATAGCCATGGATGGTAGGGATGCAAAACAGGACAAGGAAAATGAGAACTGGTCTGGATTTCGCATTCCACATCTTGGGCAACATTGTTGAGGTGGGAAGTGCATCTGCAAAGAAAACCTCAGTCCAGAGAAGGTTTGAATATACAATTTACGAATACCAAATAATTCTCATAAACACCCTAATAATACCAGTAAAATAAATTGGCTTCTTTGAAGGAAAAGACCTTTGTAAAACAATGATGGATGCTTCTAAAATAAGTGTATGTTTCACAAAGGTGAATATACAATTATTATGAAAAATATATTTGCACGAGCAAAAGAGGGTAAAAAAGGTGGATTTTTTGGAGAATGTCTTCTTTTCTTTGAAATTTTTTTTCATTTTTTAGATGTTTTGGAAAAGTGACCAAACTGTAAAATACATGTAAAATCAGTAACATCCCTTTTTCCCTTTCCATGAGTAACTGCTACACAATTTTGGTTCACTAATGCAGCAAACCACAAGAGATTTTGAGGACTGTAAATTAGAAATTAAATATAAGTTAATTTGCAAATCTTTACACAAGAATTTTTATGGGAAGAATGATGGTTGTGCAGTTAAACTAAAATACATAAAATGTTTCTTTCTAAGTAAGTCTAACTCAAATTCAGAATTCTGAGCACCCAAGATTAATTTTTTAAGTCTAATGTAGAGATTTGTATCCTTTTTGGTGCATAATTGATGTATCATTTAATAAATACAATTCCATATAAGAAAGTTAAGAAGAATAGTTGTACTAAATCTGGGTTTTCAAAAACTGACACCTGACAGAGTTGTAGAAAACATTGGTCCAGTTTTTGGTTTTACTTGACTCCCTACCTTTCTGAATAAGTCAGCTGATCCTACAAGCTGCTCTTTTAAGTCATTAATCCTATAAGACCATAACTAATTATGAGGTACACGAGATAAACACATATTACTGTTGATTGTTAAGAAACTTAGGAGGTCAATAAATGTGAAAAAACAGATTTGTCAGGATGTGATATTGAATATTAGATATTCTCTTTTGGACTCAATGTACTGTCTTTACTTGTTTTCTTTAGTAAATGTTTAATTATTTGTGGTAGAAAAAGCTTTAAGTGCAGAGAGGAGGAAGGAAGGTATTCTTATGTGAGACAAAAATGGAGAAATTGAGCTATTGTCCACCAGGGTCTCACCAAAAGGAGTATTCCTTTGTCTCCTGGCAGGTGTCAGAAATACTGTAGTTGTGCTGGGTAACCATAAGATGCCTCATCAGCTTAAAGGAGTCTGAATGCAGTGATGCTCTTGACCTAAATTTTGCTGAAGCCTGAGTATATGTCACAAATTTTACTTTCTAAATCCTGTGCCTGTAGAACGACAAACTTTATTACTTTTGTTATTAACTTAATCATCAATTAGTTATAAGCACGAGGCTTGCCAGCCTTCTTCCTTTGGTGGAATGACTTGTATGAGTAGTGCAAGACCAATTTTTTTCTCTCTCTCTATCAGATGGAATTTTCCCACTCATTCTGTACCTTAAAGCTCCTCCCTAGGCTGCTCTTGTCTGAGGAATGGGACCTGGTGCCCCTCAGATGCCTCAGGAATGTGCACAGGGAGTGGGTTGTACTGGCAGGTTTCAGGGATGGGACTGGCATGGGTCCTGAAGTCACACCACACTATGTCAGCTTCTGAGGCCAACAATTACTCAGACATTTAATAACAACCTCCAACTAATTTAAAAAATGTGCATCAGAAGCCCAGCTCTATCAATCATCCTCATCAGTAAGGAGAATGAAGTAGCCCCTTGGCTTGGATGAGAGCAAAAAAAATCACAAAATACATCCAAGTACCTGGAGAATTGAAGATCTCTTTATAATGCAAATATTAAGAAATTCTCTTTAGCCACTAAGCAGCCTTACAGTACACATGACTACAGTATACTCTGGAAATGAAATTTACTATTCATTTCTTTTAAAAATTGGCTTAAATGGGCCAAAGAAATAATGGTGCTCTTGACAAGTGATCTTTAAAAACATTTTCTGAGGCTGTTCTTTTTCCAGCAACCTTTTCACATTTCATTAACATTCCTTCCTGTTTTCTGGTTCAGAACGTTACTTCTTTGAGCTGTGTTGGATCTAAAACTGAAAGCATGAAAACTCCACAACCTTTGTGATCCTAGGAAAACTGACTCTATTATTTCTGTGTCTTGGGTTTATCTTGTATGTTGTCAAGGCACAAAAAAAGATATGTAATTTTTACATATGATGCAAGAAAAAAGGAAAGAAAAAGAAGCTAAAGCTTTTCAAGCTAAACTTGCTTTGCAGCTAAATACTTTTCAGATGTTCCAAACACAGCAGGTCAATATTCTAGGATTATGTTCAGATCTCTCTGAGAGCACAAGAGTTCATTCAAAATACTCCATAAAAGAAAACAAAAGACAAATTCATTTAGTAGGGATCCCAGAATTTCCCTCAGCTAAAATTAATGTATTAATAACTGACAGAAAACATAGAATCTATTTTAGTGAAATAGCTGACACTTTCCCTCACTAGAGACATTAATACTACTCCAAATATTTGTGTGTTAGGCTGATGTAATCTTTCAGTTACCCGGAAATGTCTTGGGCACAGGGGACTGTGTACATGTATTATTTAGCAGACAAAATGCTGTATAGCCACAAAAAGCTTCTTGCAAGCACTCGGATGAGGTCTCACATGCCTCTGAGATGCAGTCTAAATAGGAAGGTGATGTCGAGGAATATGTGGAGTTTCCATAAGTAATGTCCTAACCTACCTGTTTTAATTAAATCAAAATACTCTAAGCACTTTGCAAACCTACTGCAGTAATCTTCAAACACAGAGAAAGCTTGTGTGCTTATTTGTTGGTTTTCACATTTAAGGGCATTTTGTTTTGCGTTATACAAGGAGACGTATTATGGCTTGAGACAAAAGTGTGAAGAATATGAAGCAATTTTTGGGAGTCACAATATAAGAAATACATTAGAGAATGTTCAAAGGAGGGAAATTTGGATGGTGAAGAACTTCGAGCTGCAGATAAGGTCACTTGGTAATTTCAGCTCTGAATTACAATTGGACTATCCCAGCTTTGCATTAAAGTTTTCCTCTCCTGACAGCAGCCATCATAAATCACTAAGGTTTAAAAAAACAAAACAAACAAAAATAAAAATAAAACAAAAATGTAAACAAAAAACCACTGGAAACAGCAGGAAGGCTTGTACTGTGAGATAGTGACATTAAATTGGCTTTTTTGTTTAAAAGCTCAAAGGAATTGCTTCCTGGATTCTGTCACTCCTTGGCATAGTTGATTTTTTCATTCTCTGCTTTTGCTGTTAAGGAGTTATCATTTTCTGCCTCACCAGATTTGATCCAGAACTTAATTATTGCTCCTTAAACTTCAATGGTCACTGAAAAATACATGGGTTGACACTGCTTGCATGTTTTTAAAGAGTTTATCTCTCAATTTTCTACACCACAATAATTCAGAAGTTTTCTCAATTTATTTAGTGGTGCCTGAATAATGTATAAAAGATAAGATACCTATAGTGAAGATAATGTGTCCATTGAAAATTTGACAAGAGTCCCACTATAAGTGTTTGAACCCAGTAGGCATCAGGTAAAGTTTGGCATTAATCAATATATATGTAAGGAACATTTCTATAGGAGTACACAGAACACCAGAATCAGTCTAATCTTCAGACCCTGGGCAGCTCCAAAGACCCCAGAAAGATGGAGGGGAGGATTGTGTAACAGTATCTAGAGAAATGAGGAAGGCTGAAAGAAAAAGAGTCCTTTCAGAGAATATAAGCATAGAGAAAGGAGATTTATATACTTCAAAATTACTTTTCTGGGTTTTTTAGCATCCTAGGATAAAAAGTTATTTATGGTTAATTGTCAATCTGAACGTGCATTGGTTAAGGCTGTCTCCGTGTTTTGTCAGATATCAACTAGGGAAAGGCTGTGTCAGTCAAAGGTAAGAAACCAGTTTGTTCTTGCTGCTTGCTGCAGTGGAAAACAAGAATAGGAGTACACTGTAAGGAGTGAATGGCTGTCTTTGCAGGTGTTGTTAAGGCTGTCTGCAATGCCCACACAATCCCATGGAAAATGAGATTAGATCCCAGCTTCTCAGGCTCAGTTATTAGGTGGATAGTGAAGATATGTGTTGCAACCCAGTAGTTTCTCTATTTCAAGTGTGGTGCTATAGCAAGACACTTGCAGACCCTTGCCAATAGATCTGCCTGCCATCAGATTTCTCTCTGCCTTAAATTCACCTATGGATCTCAAATGTTTTTTAGTCATAGTATGGTACATGTCAAACTAAAAAGCCTGTTAGATAAAAGGAAAAGAAAAGGTATTTATACTAAAAACCCAAATAAAGACAGCAGACACACACCTTGTTCTTGAGGGAAGGTGACAGGGAAGCAGCAGCACATAAGAGTTGAAAAAGACCTTGTTCTGCTGGGAGAACTTATGTGTCTTTTCTCAGCAAGAGAACTTGTAAGGCCATATGAAACTGTTAGACAACATTCCCTTATTGGAAACAAGAGCTGACTCAGTCTGTTTTCTTGAGCACAAGTGATTCTAGAGATATTTTGTGCCCCAGTGCTAGACAGCAGATCAGGGCAACACTGTCTGTGAGGGGGATACAGACCCTGTATCCACCTCAGGGATCCTTCTCCAAGTGTCTGACGCATCCAGCTCACCTGGCAACCTGTAAGTCCTGGGACTGCAAACTGCAGACATCTCTCCTCCATGATTTTCCTTCCAGGAATG
>VZSU01000702.1:4248081-4258357 GCA_013398715.1 Nesospiza acunhae
TTGGCTCTCTCTCGCTCTTTGCTTTTTATCTTCAAATCTTAGTGGAAGATTATTGCTTATTGCTAGTCACAGATTTAGGACTTGGGAAGCTTGTCAGAGTTTTGTCAGAGAGGGAAAAATAAGTGAAGACAAAATTAATTCTGGCACTGAATTCTGGCACTGCCTAACTCAGGGATTTTTAACAAGTGTCCAATGATTCTGTGGGCACTGGTGGCCATATGAAATCTGATGGACAACTTTTTCTTATTTGAAACAAATTAGGAAAAAAAAGAAAGAGAAGAGAGAAGAGAAGAGAAGAGAAGAGAAGAGAAGAGAAGAGGAGAGAGAGAAGAAAAGGGAAGAGAAAGAGAAGAGGTGCCTATATACCATATAATAAATATCTTACCAATAAAAATGTCTAAAAGGACTAAAAAATTTTTAGAGGTCTACAGATAAAAAAAATCCCCAACAACTTTAAAAATAACTGGTCCTTCATACTTTCTCTTCAAAAGATGATAATTGTTATTGCTTTGCAGAAATTATTTTTTCCATACTAAAAGATTAATTTTTGCAACATGGCTGACTTATTTGTATCAGAGCTCTCCATTTTGGACAGAATGTTTTAGAAACTGCTTTTGTGAAGATTCTAGCAAGAAACTGAAGTGATCCAGTAAATCCTCCTCTGTGACGTGACTGGGAAGTGTCACCCAGTTTCCCTTTTCACTTTTCCATTTACTAGAGGCTGCTGGCGGGAAGAAAGGATGCAAAGACCTTGTGTCATTGGGTTAAGATCCTTCTCTCGTACTTCTGCTGAAATCAGTGTGGTTTTAGACGTATCTACACAGCAAAGATGCAGCTTCCACACAGCACATTGTATAGGCTGAGCTACAGTAAGGACCCGAACCTTCTCCATGGTTCTAGAGCCATAAAATCATCAAGAACTAGGAATTATTTTAAGTTTCAAAGGAAGACAATGAGCATGTTCACTTGTGTAGGTTCTTCTTTCAGCACAGTATCATTGCTGACAAGGTCAGAATTTAATACTTCAAAACTTGTTTTGTTTTGTTGTTTTTTGACTCAGTAGCAACCATTATTCTCAGTATTAATTTTCAAAGTTCCTAAAAAGAGAAATTTCAGATCTTATTCTAGAGATGTTTTGTGCCAGAATCTTTGCTTGGATTAGGAACAGGAACTCAGTCAACCTGATTCAATCTGAACAAAAGATTTGCTGGCAAGACAATCACAAGATGAGCCAAAAAATTGCATACCAGCTTTACTTTCTCCCCTAAAGAGAGACACCTTTTTGTCCTGTTGCTCTTAGCCTTTCAGAAATCAAGTGGCGGAAAAATATCTCCAGCACAATTCTGCTGCGAGCAGTTCAGTTGTATGCCTGTGTTTAGTGAGGTGAACTAAAAAGTGAGAGACTTTTTTCCTTTAAAAAGAAAATAAGTTGTTCTAGAGAGATGCATGTGCTGTTGATAAAACCAGAGTGATTAATTTACATGTGCATGTGTCTCCAAGGCTGACAGACATCCTCTTGACAGTGCTGAGCAACTGGATCTTCCAGAAATGAATATTTCATAGCAAAACTTGGCTCTTTGTGATAAACATGGAAGAGGTGCTGGTGGCAGCATTGCCAAAGGCCAACTTCTGTCAGCAATGAGCTTTGCAGTGTGCAAATGGGGTCTTTGACACTCCACTCTTTGACTAAGGGTATTGAGTCTGTGCTTTTCTAATCTCCTCTTACATCTTAATGTTATTTTTGGATCTTCCATGATGTCATGGAAGAATCCATCTCCTTGGAAGAAACGTGATGTTGGTAGCAATGAACTACGTGGTAAAGTTCCAAAGGTAGAATGATAATCTTGTTTTCTGGAAAGGAATGATAATCAAGATCTTTATTTTAATTAAGGAAGGTTTTGGGTAGCTAAGGACAGTCAAAAGAATAACTGATTTAATAAGTCTAAAAAAGAGAAGGTGTCTACCAGCCAACAACATATAATTGTATAAACACTATTAGATCTAATATCTATATTTATATTTATCGGTATATTTTCTGTATTATTCATGTACATGTTGTTTTTACACTGTATAACTTATTCAGCTGTATTACTGAATTTTTAAGAATAGGTCCTTATTTTTTTATGAATGAATAACTAGGATTTGATTGAAGTGTATGCATAGTCACCTAATCAAGCACTAAATCACCTTGAATGAATACCTGGACTTCAGAATAGGAAATGTAGTCTCTAACTTGGAGATATCCATCTTTTGAAGTCTGCTGTTCCTCTGGATACTGTATGTTATCAGACTACTGCAGACCAGCTATCTTTTGCTTAGGATAGAACAGCAATTACTCACTTCAGGTTTTTAGTATCAGAATCATCCAGGAAGCAATCACAAACCTCAGCAAAAATTAGTCATGTTTAAATCTCATGGATGGCTTGTTGGATCTGAATCAACAATGCAGAAACAAAAACATTAAGCAGCTACTTTGTGATCTACGTATGCATAAATCAACCATTTCTCCTTTCCGAAGCAATCAAGATGGCTTGCTGTAAAGCTTTTTTTCCCAAGATGTTCCCTTAACTGAAAATCTAGGTCTAACACACTCCCTTTGAAAAAATTAGGTCACAACACACCTGGCTTGATTCATTGCACATCTATTGTTTCCCAGAAAAATAAAACGTGCAGTCAGGTTTGTGCACTTATTACATAAAACTTAGAGACCCACTTAGAGTCTCACCTCTCCCATTGTACTATCAATAAACCAAAAAACAACAAATTTAGGAGAAAATTTAAACACTGCTAATCCCTCAAACATGGCATAAAACTCATAACTGGTCTTATGTAAAGATCAACTGTTGTTTAAAGGAAAAAATAAACATAGTTCTCTAGTTCTATATTTTGCAACTAATTGATTGTGTCGATACTTTACTAGCACTCTACACACAATTTAGGTTTTCTTAGGTTTGGGACTAGAAAAAATGATGTTGCAAAAATTTATTTTCTTATGTCTGGAACTATTGTTCATTGACTGGTCCCTGAAAGTATAACAAATTTTTCTGAAAAAGTGTCCTTTGCATGTTTACTTGCAGTAAGTGCCTACTGGGGCCCTAGGAAGGAAAACATAAATACAGAAGTCTGCATTCTGTGTAGCAAATGAAGATGAGGCAGCATATGTTTTCTTCATGAAAAACAAAATTTATCTGATACTCCTGGGTACACTGAGAGACTAAATTTTTGTAGCTTTTCAGATATACTTGAGATCCTTTTGAGGATGTCTGGGTTTTGATGGTTCTGCCATTGCTGCTTCAGTCCATTAAAGTGGGAGGTGAGATCAGACCTGGCCTCTGCAATGGTCCAGATAAAGGGAGAAAGAATTGCACCTCTTCCCCTTTCCCAGTGCCCTTGAATGGCCACATTCATAATGTAACAGTGTTGATATATTTCTTTTTAATGGATAAAAATATAAGAACTCAAAACATATAAAATAATTTCTTTTTTCTTTTTTCTTTCAGAGTATTATTACAAGAAGAGACAGTTTTTTGGCTTGTTCCAGCACAGTGTCTGTGAGAAAGGTGTGCTTTCAGGTCAGCACCAGCTATTTCAGGAAAAGATGCTGGCAATATCAGACCAGGGCTTCCACCAGTGAAGACACATAGGCCGTTGTGGAGGGAAAACTCTCATTAATGGTGCAGACATTGGTCTCAGAACTCACCAGGGCTTTCCCTTGACGTGAAAAAGCAAAAGTCCCAGTATTACATTTTTTAAAATAGTATAAATTTTTCAAAGTTAAATGCTAGACACATGTATTCTCCTACCCTCTAAGGACATTAGGCAGAACGTAATTAATTTCTTTGACAACAGAATTACGAAAACTACAGCAAGAGCTGTTGTAATGATGGATTAAAGATAAGTTATGAGGAAATGTACTGAATGCTCATTAAATGTTGAGAAGCAGCTGAAATGTTCTACACCTTCAGAAAACATTTAAGAATAGGTGAATAACTGCAAAGGAAAGTGTAAATTTCAAACTGTTCTCAGGAAAGTGTAATTTTGGAATTGAGGAATTGAAGCAGGATCAACTGGACTCTTGAACAGTCTCTCAAGGAAAGTGACAGAAGCCTTAAATATATGACTATAACTCTGCAGAAGATTTAAGAATATGGCACTGGTGATGGGATGGACTGAACGGGACCATATTAAATTCCCTCATAAGCTTTTTCTGTGGCTCCATGAACACATTCAAGAAATCTACAGTATATAAAGAGCTTCTGTGCGCTCCTATAACATGTAAAGAGGCCCTTAAAAACTTGACTGACTGTAATATCCTCCATATGTTCTGATTGTCTAAAATAGCATCAAAAACCACAGTAAAGGAAGAGAGTTTCTGAGTCTGGTCCATTTTTAACACCAAAAAACACACAACATAATCTCATTCAGAGATGTGTGAAGCTTCATTTCAAACCTAATTAAATTTTGCCCCTCTGATTCAATCCAGTAACTGAAGTCCCAGTACCTCATTCCTTTCACACAAACCTTCATTTAATTTTAGCCCATACTTATTCATGACTGCTTACGCTCATTTGTTCTTGTGCCAGAACCATCCTTTGGCTTTAACAGCTCTTCTCTTCCCTGGTATTTTTTAGAGAGGGCAATTATACATCGTTTTCTTCCCTTGTGTGGCAAGACTAAACAAGCCGAGTGCCTTTACTCTTCTTGTGTAAGATAGGTTTGGCATTCCTCCGATCATCTTAGTAGCACTAATTGCCACTTTCTGCAGCCTGAATTAATCTTTCTTGCCTGTGTGTGACCATGCAGGAGCTTATCAAGAGCTTTATTTAGAGGAATTTATAAGTTCCCTGTCTTGAGAGGGAATACCTGTAAATAAGTGTATCACCTGATACATTTATTTTCATGACAACAGCAACATTTGAGGGTCACAGACATCCTGTGAGTGATTAAAAACACTAAATCTTTCTTTGTCACTTTCGGTTGATGAGTTCTCTTTTTATATTAGTGGATCTTGCCAAATGCAGAGATGCCACTTTGCTTGATTAAATTTTGCCCCTTATCAGTTAGTTCCCTTGACCAGGTCATTTAGCTCTTCCTATGTTATTCTGATTCTCCTGTGTATTGATGATGCCTCTCAAATCTTCACTATCAGTAAATTTAATTATTACATGCTCATTTCTTTTTCCCAAGTCATTACTGTCTAAGATCAGTCTGTCAAGACTCTGAGGATTCCATCAGTAGCTTCTACCCAGTCCTGCTAGCAGTGTCTATTACCATTTCCTTTCACCATTTCTTCCTTTCTAATGACTTCTGTGGCAATGACCATTTCCATCATCTTAGCCTGTTTATGATCTGCCATTCTATGATATGTTTTCTTGAAATCAAGTGAGATAAGTCCACAATTCACCATTTGTTCAAAAAATACATGTTATCAAAATGCTTATTTAACATGACTAAAACCATCCTTGGCAATCCTTTTTTTTTTTTTTTTTATGATTTTTCCAATGTGTTTAAAAACAAACTATTTTTTTATATTCCTGAGTCATTCTTCTAAAATTTATTCACAAGGTTTGTGTTGGACAGATTGTATCATATTTTTTTCTTGAATACCTTTCCTTGACAGGTATCTTTACTGTTCTGCAGTCAAGTCAGTATCACTTCAAGTCAGCATCACTTCAAGCAGATCAACCATAAAATCTTTCTACTGGACCTGGCTCTGTAGACCAGACCATATTTCAGAGACTTCATCTGCCACCTCAATCTGTGTATGCTGGCTTTTGACAGGTAGACATGTCTATTTCTAGTTTTAAATATAATTCTGAAGGTGATTTTGCACCATCCTTCTCACTGGAAAATTAAACAAAGATCACATTGTGTTTGCCCCACATCTGAATCCCTTCTACACTGCATCCTGGGCCATGAATGTTTTTTCTGTCCTTTTTTCTATTTCTACAACAAGAAAATCTCCTTCTCTGCTGTGTGTATATTTTTGATTTTCCTTATCACGGCTTAATGTGGTTTGATTTTCTTGGCTATTCTGACTTTATCATGTGCCCCTGCTCTCCAAAAGATAGTCAACAGTCTTTTTTTTTTTAACAATCAGCCATCTGTTTTATTTCTTGCAGCTTTTTGTTTGTTTTCAGCATCTTTTACTAAGAGGAAGACAGATATACTTTGTCAGTAGAATATCAGATGATCTTTTTTAAGCCTAAGATCCTAAGACATCTTCTTTATAAACTACAATACTAGAAGTACAAAAAGGTTCTCAAGAACAGAAGAGGCCTGAGATTTATATAAAACCAGGCCTGTTCCCTTCAGTGAAAATAGAGGTGATTGGGATGCTTTAAGTGTGCTAAAAGAAGAAAATAAGAGGAGGGGAGGGAAAGATGGAAAATTAAAGATCTTGGTATTGTCTGGGATTTTCTTACTCAGTTGGGATGGAAAATGTTTAGCACAGCCATTATCAATATTTTCACATGTCTCTAAAGAAAAGATTGTGTTTTCTCTTACTTTTTTTGTTGTCCCATCTTGCTTTTCTTTCATGTGCAGGTATCTCTGCTAGATATTTTTGCAGCACTGAATGAGGTTTTCTAATGTGGTAATTATGTTTTGAAAACAGAGAGACTGTGACAAATGGCAGGTAAAGCAAGAAAAGCTCCTGAGGCTTCTGGGGCAAGGGACAAGAAGCAAGACACTAGAGGAAAGAAATATTTTATAAGAAATATTTTATAATAATATTTTATTTCCATGAGTGGAAACTGGGAGGTGAAATGGATGGATGGATGGATGGATGGATGGATGGATGGATGGATGGATGGATGGACGGATGGATAGAAGAAGATCACAGTGACTGACTGAAAAGCAAATACTTGCTGTTCTTAATATTCTCTTCTGTTTACAAAGAAACTCTTATGAAACTGATTGAAATAATGAAGAAAATGAAAGGTAATTAATTTGTGTGAGAGTTTATATGTGTTTCATCAGTTTATCCTCTGTCTTTACTTTTTCAGTTTTACTAAAACTGTACTGTCTAGAAAATTCATATCACATCATCATTTAGAGACAGGTGAATGGAGATGGGATGTAGTGAAGCACAGGCTTCTGTGTGGCTCAAAATCCTGAGCCACACCTCAGGGATTATCAGTCTGGGTGCTTCACAATGTGCCATGGCTACACTGACACAGGTGGGAGCGCAGCATCTCTTGGATGACCAGAAACCTCTGAAAGGACAAGTAGAAATACAGCAGAAGAATGGCACTATAATAGAATGAACCTATACGCAGATATTTTTTTTTTAATTCATATTATTAGAGAATTAAACATTTGCATTATTATCTTGTTCTTGGGGACCACAATACTAAGGAACAGCACCATGGAAAGGGATCTGAAGGTCCTGGTTAATGGTGAGTTGAACATAAGCCAGCAGTGCCCTGTTAGCCAGGAGGGCCATCCATATCCTGGGGGCACCAGGCACAGCATGGCCAGCTGGGAAAGGAAGGGGATTTTCCTGCTCTGCTCTGCTCTGGGGCAGCCTTACCTCAAGTGCTGGGGGCAGTCTTGAGTGCCAAAACACAAAGAAGACACTAAACTGTGAGCAAGTGTCCAAAGGACGGCAAGGAAGATGGTGAAGGGCCTTGGGGGAAAGTGATATGAGCTGCAACTGATGTCACTTGGTCTGTTCAGCCTAGAGGGGAGACTGAGGTGAGACTTCATTGCAGTGACAACTTCTTCATGAAGGGAAGCAAAAGGGGCAGTGATCTCTTTTTAAAGTGACCAGTGACAGGACCCAAGGGAACGGCATGAAACTGCGTTAGGAGAGGTTTAGGTTAGATATTAGAAAAAAGTTCTTCCTTAGAGGCAGCTGGAAGTGGTTCCCCAGAGAAGTCCTCTCAGCACCGAGCCTGACAGAGTTCAAGTAGCCTTGGAACAAAGCTCTCAGACACATGTGACTCTTTGGTCTGTCCTGTGCAGCATTTCACTGATCCTACTGGGTCCTTTCAAACTCTGGATATCCTATGATTATATGATTTGTAATACAAACAAAGTAAGATCCTGATCAACTGCTTAATCAGTGGTAAAATTATATTAACTGTTGAAGTCAAAGACTTAACTTTGTAGTATTAGTTTATAGTTTATTATTTTATATATATACCATGTAATAGTTTGTATTTCTTATTTTACTTCCTAAGGGTATAATTCCAGGATAAGAGAAAAGCCCTGCATGCAAGAAATTGATATTTCGTCCTTGAACCTTGCTTCCAACTGAAAATTGAGAAGCAATACTAAGCATCTTCAGTTACAGACTGAAGTTACAGTTACAGACAGTACAGACAGCACATGGTCTAAAACTCTTAGTGACATTTCTGCTGGGACAAGACAAGGAGATGATCCTCATCATCTCATCCTATTCTTATTTGCTCACTTGGCCTTGAGTATGGAAGGATTTAGAAAGAGCTCTTCAAATTTTGTGTCACCATGGGATCGGTAATCTCAAACAAAATATGATAATTGTGTGAAAAATAGCATGGAAGAGGATGCCTTTTTTAATAGGACACATATCTGAAAGAAATGTTGGATCTTGAAGTTAAATTAGGTGAAATACTAGAACTGCT
This sequence comes from Nesospiza acunhae, assembly GCA_013398715.1. Taxonomy (NCBI): domain Eukaryota; kingdom Metazoa; phylum Chordata; class Aves; order Passeriformes; family Thraupidae; genus Nesospiza; species Nesospiza acunhae. The sequence goes on from VZSU01000702.1 coordinate 4,256,691, forward strand.
ACTAACATGTGTAGCAGCTACAAAACATTCATGAATATGCCTGTTTAAATGTACAGGGAAGCTACATTCTTGCAGAAACTAGACTTTAATGCCTAAACACTAAAATCAGCATTCTGGAAAGTATTTGCATTTGTTCACATTTTGTTAATGTCCAGAAAATTGTGTGGGTATTTTTAATAGTTAGAAAATCAATAGATGTTGAGAGGCATATCAATGGTTAATTACAATTACATAAAGAGATAATGTGTAACATAAGCAACTTTGTTTACTGCTTTGTTCTAACTCTTGAAGCATACCATTCAATATACACTTTTAAGAACAACTGCAGTGATCATACTGTGTGTCTGTAAAACAAGTACCAAAAGAGTAACGGACATAGAAGTGGGCAAAAGCTATGTTATTCCCATGAAGCACAGGTCCCATGACATTGTGATCTGTTCCAGAGAAACATTTCATAGAAACTATTGTATTCCTGTGCTGTACTGACTTTGTCCTCAGTAAGTACACCTGAGAAGTAAATTGTTAGGGCTCCATGTCAAAGACCAGATTTTGGAGGCAAGGACTTTATTTTCTTGAACTAGACTCCTCATAGGTTGGTAAGATAGTTTTCTGGACACAATGGTTTCTGCTATCTATTTTAGGCTCCTGCCCTGCCATTTCTTATTTGGGACCCATCTATACCCACTGGCTGCCAGAGTGCACGCCTGACATTTAGTGTTTCCTGGGAAGCTGATATCTGACAGATGCTTGTCACTATAGGACACGAAAGAACACAAGCACACCACCGTTCTCAAGGGAGAGGAAGAAAGAGAAATTTTATTTTCTGACTCCAACATTTATAGTTTTCCAAAAGTGACAGCAGATTGGAGGGTGGCAGTGACACCTCTCCAATGACACTGGTCAAACCAACAGTCAATCAATTTTCTCCTCCTCCATAAAAGAAAACAAAACAATCAGTTATTTACAGAAAGTGTCTGAGAAAGTTCACCACAAGAATGTCAACATCAGAAGGCCTAGAAAATCTTAAAGAAACAGGGTGACAGATGCTGTCTCCAAGGCAAAATCTTATCCAAGATGAGGGTCTCCAGATAACAGAGCTACCTTACATGGTCATAAGCATCTTAAACAACTATTTAAGTAACATGATCATATTTCAGGAAGGTTTTGGGCTTGTCTTATCTTTCTGCCTGTCTAGAGACATATCACATTGATTTCTGTCCTCATCTTGGCTCATGAAAGGCTCCACATCACTCTTTATAAGGTGTTAGCCTCCTGACAGCCAGGTCAATTGCCCCAACAATTCATATATAAGATTTCTGTATATATGTTTGTCTATCTATCTATCTATCTATCTATCTATCTATCTATCTATCTATCTATCTATCTTTTCCACTGAGAGAGGAGAGAGATAGCATGGCTTAATTCACAAAAGCTGAAGAAAACACCTTCTAATAGGGCTTCAGGACCCTTTTCTCTTTTTTAAGACACATATCTCTTCCTAAGAAAAAAATTGCTGCATTCACCTCCTGCTCCCTGAACTAGAAGATTCTTAAACTACTGAAGTTTAAAACACATGTGAGTGCAGGGGTGTATACTGACAGTGGGACTTCCTTATGAATAACAAACTGGCCAGCATGACATGTGAGCCTGCAGACTTGTGTCCTCAG
>VZSU01000702.1:4258414-4343226 GCA_013398715.1 Nesospiza acunhae
ACTGCAGCATACAAATAGGAAAGAAAGCAAGGAAAAGAAAGTGTAGAAAAGGGTTACAATGTCCTGCTGGAAGGAGTGTTAAATTAATGTGAAGAGCTGTCCCTTGGATAGATGCATAGAAACTGCAGGCTGGGTATTCAGTATCCAAATGAATTACTTGCAGAATGATGGCTTGGAGCTGCACCAGTTTTTGCCTGGTTAGCATTCATCAACACAACTGCCACAGCTCTGCTTACAGGCCTGCATACAAGCCCACATGCATGCCAAGAAAGGAAACATGAGAAGGGATAAAATGAGAGAAGCAAGAGAGAAAATCCCCATCACCACAGGATGGTCATTCATTCTGACCAAAACAGCCTTGCCCAGCTTTCCCAGGGCAAAGTCACAGAGACAAAATGAAGAGAGATTACAGCAGCTGTGCATATCAGGCACAAAGGATTTCAATGCAAAAATCTTTGTCAGTGTGAGGAAAACACAGTAGGGACCTCTGTTACTGTGACATATATGGAGGTGGTATCTATACTCTGTACAGAAGCAGAGGACAAAGTAGTCAAAATCAGTTAGCATTTCTGATGTTAAAAACTAAATTGTCTGAAATAAAATTTACATTTAGATTTATCTTTCACTTCCCAGGCAGGAAATGATACTCCCATCTTTCACTCACTGTCTACTGTAAACTACTTTATCAGCCTTTTAAGAGAGTGGTGACTTCCTCTGAGAAGTCATATCCTCTGGGTAGATGCAAGAAATTCAAAGACTTTTATTGTGACAATAAAACTACTGTTTATACCCCTCAGAGTTTCTCCCGAGCAAGGAGTACCTATTAACCACCCAAAGACTTTAGGCTCCAGGCTGTATATAAAGAAAACTTCATCAGCCATCCATGTGACTGGACACAAAAAAAATCCAAAGATTGAAATCAACACAGATTCCTACCAACAAAACTGTCAGTCATGCCTGGGGGAGGTTCAGGACTGCAGGATGCCAACTGTGGCTCAAATCCTTCATAGATTTTATTGTATATCTCAGGAAGACCATTGTTTTAAGGTTTGTCTAAGATTTCTGCAAGTGTTTCTTATCACTTGTCAGAAAAAACAATTAAAGAGTGGGAGAAAGATTTTTGACTTTCTAAGCTTCCCTTCTCTTTTCTGCAATCTCCAATGATTTCTCATATTTGGATAATTTATTACAATAGTGTCATTTCCAAAAAACCTCCATGCTTGTATAGAGGTGGAAGGCAGGGAAAGAAAAAGGTTGGTGAAATGTCTGCTGAAGAATGAAGTTATTTACCTTTAGGAACAGGAATACCCAGGAAAGAAGCCACAGAGGGAACAGGTAAAGCATAAACACAGAAACTTATGTGTAGGATGTAGTCTAGGTCACTTATAGAATTTCCTGAAACCTTTCCACATCCCACCCTATCGTCACCACCTAATAGGAAAATACCTAGAATTTAGTGCTACTAATCATAGCTCCATTTCTTCATCCCTCACTGAATATGTTCCCCATATTTGTTGCACCAGTTGATGAGATTGCATCACAGAAAACATTCTCAGTCCCCTAAGGAAAGAAAGTAATCTCTGAAAGGATGAGTAACATATTTAGGAGAGACAGAAAATGCTTTAGGCTCTTAAGCTGTTTGAAGGACCTGTGGCAGGGACTTCAGCAATTTGCTGGGAAATGCTTTTGTTTTCAATTTCAATTTCTCTAAACAAGCATGTGTGATTTCACCCAATATTCCGTAAGCTGATACACTACTGGGCATTTAAATAACAGCAGAAATGTGTTTAATACAGTAGGGGTGTTGCTAATTCAAGCACAAGAAATATCCTTTCAAAACATTGGTTTAAAAAAATAAATGAGCTTGTAACTGGAAAAAAATAACAATGTTTAGGCTGCACCTTGAGTACTGGAGGAACGGGGAAAGGCAAGGGCAAACAGACTGCCATCAGTCCTTGGGAAATTCCTGCATGCTTCCCTCATTGAAAGTTCTATTCCCTTACCATGGCCTGCTTTTCACTGGTCACACTTTTCCCCTCCAAACCCTATTGACCCCGTACCTATCAGCTCATGTTGAAGGATCCTCCATGGCAGAGTGTCCATCTCTGGAGCAGGTTGTGTAGAATGACTGCAAAGTCGCCATCCCTGGAAGTTTTCCACATATACAGTGAGGCCAGGATACACCACACCTGGTTTAATTTTGGCTACCATCTTGCTTCAAGACAGAGGTTGGGCTAGATGACAGAGATCCAGTCAATGTTTCCATGATTCCATTAAATTCCATGGCAAATCATATTTTCTGAAAGATTTCTTTAGGAAGAGGACAGATCTTGCTGATTGGAGTTCCCATATTGGATAAACTCCCTTTGGCCAGGGACAATGTCTCTCAAATAATATGATCAAAGCATCCACCAGAATTAATACACTTTGGAAAACACTTTTTGGCAGAAGGTTACGCCTTCTGTTCTGAGCAAAATATAAGAAAAAAACACGATATTCTATTCAGTTCTATTACAATTGATTTTGTGGTATTATTGCTCATCAGCTGTGCATCACTTTGGATAAATTAGTAATCATGGGAGAAAATAAGTTGGTTTTTTTTTTGTTTAAATCTTAAGCCAATCTTCAAATATGCAATATTTTATTTCTTCACTTGAGATTATAAAGCAGGATTTCTTTAGCTATAATCAAAAATCAGGTTTTTGAGCTAAGAACTCAGATATAGTGGAAAGGCTATAACTCAGATTTTCCTTCCACTGAAATTTAAATGGCATTATTAATGTAAGAACCGAGCTGAGAGAGGAACCTGAAAATAACCTCACCATTTAAGTTTCATTACAGAAAGTCTGGTCATACTCGTGCAACCTTCTGCCAGGTTCTGGCAGCAAAAAGGGTCAAGTCAATCTGCCTGTCTGCCTGTCTGTTTGAAGTCAAGTCCGTTAGAAATATTGGTTTGTTCCCCAAAAAATCACCTTATGAAAGGCACTTGCTGGGGCAAATCTTTCATTTAGACTGAAATTTAGAACTGAGCACCAAGAAATTTTTCTTAGGGGTACAAAGATGAAACCAATTAATTTGTGGAAGACAGCAGTTAGCAGATCAATGATAGTTTAATCAGATATCCTAGCTATAGATTTCCTCTCTCTTAACAAAATGGGGATGTAAGCAGTACTCCTGCTGGAGACCAGAATGTTGGGGCATAGGATTTTCTTTGCTTCCCATCAACTCCAGGCAGAATCTCTGGCTTCCAAATTCTCTCTTGGGCAAAGCATAAGCTGAGTTTGTCCAGCTGGAGTTTTCCAGTGCTGGCATGTTTGCAGGGCAGAGGTGCATGTGGCTGCCCCTCCATGGTTGCTGAGTTTGGGGAGCAGTGCTGCTTCTCCTGGTTATGGGTTTAACATCCTGCAGCAGTACATGCATTGTCTCTGCTCTTGGCTACATGAAGGTGCCAGGTGAAATGCCAGGTGAAGCATTAATATTAATCTCCAAAGAGCTACTCTGAAGGTTTTTTTTTTTTGTAATTCACAGCAAATTCTAAAGTAAGCAGTTGAAATCTTTTACTGTTTTGGACAGTTTCTTGGATTAGAATGCTTCCTGAAAGTCTAGTGCAACTCACTCTGCAAGATCTTACTACTTCAATAAATCTATATTATTTTAGGGAGACAAAAAATTGAATCCTCTGTCACACTGTCAGATTCTTTCAACATCTTGTTAGCAAGCATCTGCAACATGCTTTTCTGTATAGATACTGGGTAACAGATGTCAGGCTTAGTGAGGAAAATGCTTAGAAAAAAATAACTACAGAATTGTTGAATTCTCATAGCTAAAATGATGAGTTGCAGTGGCTGCAGTTTAAGATGCTGTCTTGAGTGAGAAAAATGTTTTCTAAAGGAATGATTTTATGTCAAGTTTTAGTTACTGAAGTAAAAATATTTAATTTTGCCATCTGAGTAAAATGCAAAATAAAAGAAATCAATGTAATAAAGGTAGTAACATTGATTCTATGTCTCTCTTACTGAACAACTGAAAAGCAGATGTGCTCTGATAAAGTGTACTAATATAGAAATATATTGATTAGAGGAGTGAAGCTCCTTCAAGTGTTTCCTGAAAGAGACTGCTATGTCTTTTAGGAATAAAAGGTCTTACCAACCTTTCCACTTACACAAACTTTCATGACTTGACTTCTCAATAAATAGCAGATGCTTGTTTTTGAACTACCAGCAAAACTGGGTGATGTTATGTTGAATGCCACCTACAGAAATATACAGAATCATAATTTGGTTGCAGCCCATGGGTGTAAATCTTGCTAATCTCTGGACACTGAAGCAGGAGAGTGAAACACCTTCATTTGCATAAAATCTGACCCTTGGGAATCTTTCCAAGCTTGCAACCTCTTAAATTAGTATTGTTTCACTTTCCGAAAAAATGAAATCACAGTTGATTTGTCTCTCAGGTTCTCTTAAAATTGCTTTTTCTAGTGTACATGAGACAGTGTCCACTCACACCCTAAACCACACAAGTTGTTGCTGTGGCATGTTCAGTACCAGCAAGCACTTTGATTAAAGCTTACGTTGCACTTTGTTTTCCTGTCATGAGGGGTTTTAATTCATTTCCTGTGAACACTGTGAAGAAATGCTTGCAAAAAAATACAGTGTTAGCAAAATTCATCTTTAGGGTGCTCATTCACTCCAGATACAGGGAATCAGCAATACGATTTGGCCCAGTTCTCCCAAAACATATTTCAGGAAAAGCAATGCAGAAATTCTGGTTGAAGTAGTCCTTAAAATAAGTATCCTAGTTATCATAGAGATCCTTCACTTATTTGGAAACATCTATGAAACTGACTATTTGAAAATAGCTGGGGAATGAAAGCTTCTTTTGTAGCCACTAGAATCCAGAGGACAGATTTTTCTGATTCTCAGCAATAAATTTGAAAGGCATCCAGAGAATATTCTTCTGGAGAGCATTTGGGAAAAGTTTTTTTGTCCTCTGTAGGTGCTGGGAATGGTGGAAAAGTGACTGATTCTGCATCCAATTTTAGGTGTAAATAACACAGACGGGAAAGTAGAGACTCATTATATTCAGACAGAAAGTGAATGCAGCATATTGTAATGAAGTAACTTATTTAGTGACTTTTGGTCTTTAAGCAGTGATCATGCTTCCACAGGGTGACTTGCTCTGTCTTAAGACAGATGTATAAGCCTCCATCTGGTCTGGTTTTCTTTTAAGGGTCTGAGCTCGAGGTATGTTGTGTGATGGCTTGAAAAACGCTAATTTGTGTTCAAGTCTTACATCTGATCACATGTTATATCTCTGCAGAGATTGTCTGCAGTGGTAGAGTGTTAACAAGTGATTCCCCCCCTCCTTGTAACCACAATGAAGTGCTAACAAGGAGCTCTCTGACGGTGCTGTGTAACTGCCTAGATCAAATCCTTTTACAACATAAGTCTTGTAATACAAATTCAGAAGAAAATGTATAATGTCATCCATTACAACAGCATTAAACTTGCTCTAAATTATCACGTGGCAAAAGCAGAGGGCTAGACACAGATCCTAATATTTCTCTGCTGGAAGTAAAGCTTCCAGCTCCAGTTAAATGTAAAATACCAAATAATTCTACAATTCATTTGCCTGCTACTCCAAATAACATTGAGCAAATTTTGTACTCTATGCTTTCTAAAGCTAGTAGCAGACCATGACAGGACCAGCAAGATTAGATGAGAGCAGTGGAAAAGAATTAAATGTTGTGATTTCCTTTCTAATGGAAAGAACACTCTTCACGTTACAGCTTTTTATCTTTATTTATTTCCCCTCTTCAAACTCTGCATAATATAACTTGAAATTATTGTTATTTTTTTTCTTTCCAGAAAAGATTTACATGTTCATATCCTAGCTGCAGACGTGAACATCCAAGAAGCATTAATGGACCTTTCCTCTCAAAACAACATAATCAATGCTTTCTAATCGATAAAAGGATCTGCAGACTCTTATCAGACATTAACAGAGGTTAGAATATCCATGGTGGTTTTGGCCCAGAGACTCTAGTTTGCCTATATTTCCTGAAAAACACTTAAATTACTTGAGTTGATTTTTAATATTTGAGCAATGTGTTACAAAAACATGAGGGACGGTCTGGTGGTCTGACTAAAGCACATTTGAACTGACTAAAGCTAGAATACAAAATAGTTCAATGCAAACATTTTGGAATGTACTTTGAGAAAAGAGCCAATATTTAAAAAAAAATTATGCTTCTCCTTTATCCTGATGCAATTTAAAAAACAAGAAATCACAAGAAAGAAAAAAGAGTCAAATATTTTCTAAAATGCCACCTCTTTTTAACAATCTCAAGATAGAGCTTGGAAAAAAAATAGTTTCCCAAAGTCACTGTCATTATCTGCCCAGAAAATGTAAGGAAAAAACCTATGAGATGTATGTGTTTCATAGGACTGAAAATTAAAATCAGTCCTTTTTTGTTACTTGGAACTGATAATTCATATAATCAGAAACACATATTCACCATTCAAAACACAGGTCTTACATTTAAACTGATTTTTCTTTTCACCATTACACAAAATAATTAAGCTTTTGTTTTTCTTTTCTTTTCTTTTCTTTTCTTTTCTTTTCTTTTCTTTTCTTTTCTTTTCTTTTCTTTTCTTTTCTTTTCTTNNNNTTCTTTTTTTTTCTTTTTTTCTTTTTTTTTTTTTTTTTTTTTTTTTTTGAGCAGAAGAATTCATGGAATACCTCAGAAAAGCAAGTAAGCATATAAATGTGACTTTAAAGATATGAGAAGACCCCTTGAAGCCAGTGATGTCTTTGTGCTTATGTTCCTAGCTAAATTGCTATATCATTTTTTAATATGAATTCTTTATGTTTCTGGGTAAATGTTATCTGGAAGAAGAGTAATCAAAATTTTTGTAAATTATAATAAAACAGATTCGTAATAGAACAGTTTATCTACTTGTTCTTTGGTTTTGCATTTTAAATATTGATGCATAATATTTTAATTCTTCCTTGGTTTTTAGTGTACTTTGTTTTTATTAATCTTCTGGACTGACATTTGCTCATGTTCTCAAAGCTGATTCTGCCAGCATTACAAATAGAAATAAACCAGCAAGCTATTGTTTGGTCTCATCATAGAACTTTTATTCTTTTGGAAAGTTTCAGCACCCTTGGTATGATATACCAACAGAAAAGTTTTACTGTCAAATATCACTGGGCACAATATTGATTTATAGAATTCTATGTGATTTGATTTTTCCTGAGCTTTGTCTTTCCCAAACAGCTGCTGCCTTCCAGATATGATAAGGATTTTTATTAGTTTTAAGTTTGTCATGGATATTTAGACAATACTAATGCAGTAGATATTTATTGTTATGGTTGACTTTGCTAATATGTACAGTACATTGAAGTCAAAAAAATGGTTTCCTCAAACCTAGTTTAAAATGTGGATGTTTTTAAGAATCAAGGACTTAAAGTTCCTTTAATACTTCTTTGTAAGGAAAATCCTTAGACCCATGCTTTTGATATTCAGCGGGAATATTATTCACACTGCTAATTCTGCTATTATTCACATGTGATACTGATATTCATACTTGTAAAATTATGGATAAAGTTACTGCAGGGGCCATTGAAAAACACCTGAAAGACAATGCAGTCATTGGTCACAGCCAGCAGAGATTCATGAGAGGAAGGTCCTGCTTGTCAAACCTAAATTACTCTTACAACAGGGTAAACCACCAAGCTGATCAAGGAAGGACAGTAGGTGCAATCTTTTTGGATTTCAGTAAAGCTTGCAATACTGTCTATCCCAGGATACTCCTAGATAAAACATCCAGCTCACAGCTGGATAAACACATCCAGGGAGTGGGTGAGCAGCTGGCTCATGGGTGAGGCACAAAAGGTGATAGTGGATGGGGTAGCAGCAGATGGGGGACCTGCCACTGGTGGGGTCTTGCAGGGCTCCATCCTTGGCACTGTGCTCTTCAGGATCTTCATAAACGACCTGGGCAAGGACTGGAAGGGATACTTCCAAAATTTGTAAATGGTACTAAACTGGGAGGAGATGTTGGCTCCCTCAGAAGCAGAGAGGCCCTGAAGAGAGACCTTGACAAATGAGAGGGCTGGGCAGTCACCAAATGTATGAAATTCAGCAAGGCAAAGTGCCAGATTGCGCCCCTGGGCTGGGGCAACCTTGAATGTACAGACAGACTGGGGATGAAATGCTGGATAGCAGCTCTGTGAAAAGTGATATGGGGGTTGATGGAAGTTGAATCTGAGCCAGGTAGCCAGGAGGGCCAAGCATGTCCTGGAGAGCATCAGGGACAGCATGGCCAGCCGGGCAAGGGAGGGGATTGTCTGCTCTGCGCTGGGGCAGCCTCAGCTTGAGGCAGTTTTGTGTGCCACAATGTAAGGATATAAAGCTATTGGAGAGCATCCAGAGGAAGGCAATGAAGATGGTGAAGGGTGTGGAGGGAAAGTGATAAGAGGTGCAGTGACTTGGTCTGTTCAGCCTGGAGAAGAGGAGACTAAGGGGACACCTCACCACAGTTACAACTTCCTCACAAGGGTCAGAGGAAAGGCAGACACTGATCTCTTCCCTGTGGTCACCAGTGATAGGACACAGGGAATGCCCCGAAGTTGTGCCAGGGGAGGTCTAGGTTGTACATCAGGAAAATGTTCTCCACCCAGATGGTGGCTGGGCACTGGAACAAGCTCCTCAGGGACGTGATCACGGCCCCAAAACTGACAGAGTCTGAGGAGAATTTGGACAAAGGTCTCAAGAACATGGTATTATTTTTGGGGCTGCATGTTCAGGGCCAGGAGTTAGACTTTGATGACCCTACTGGATCCCTTTCAACTCAGAAAATTCTCTGATCCTGTGATCATGCTTTTATGTTTTTCAGGGGATAAGTAAGGTGACTTTCTCTGAGGGATACTTTGAAAATGTTGTCAATTCAAATTATGTGTTTGCTTCCACATATACTACCCAAGACTAAAACATCTATCATGACAAAAATGAAAATTCCTATTACTAGCAGAATATAGTTCTTCCATTGTGTTCTCCTCCTGGAAATCTCCCAGCTGTGTAAAACCTGACATAAATGTACTTTAAAGTCTTTGGAAACAGATTTACTGTGGAAAGTGGTTGAAGAAAGGAGGTAAGTAATCCATGAGATCCTTGGGACTCCAGAAATGAAGACTGATTGCCACCTACTCCAAGAAAGCTAAAACAATCTTAAATCTGTTTTTAAGCACTGCAATGGCTTGGGGAGTCCAATCCTGAGCCCATCAGGATAGGCATCATCCCATGGCATCTGTGAAGAAGGACAGGTGGGAATGGGAGTGCAACACTGGCTTAGATCTGGCAGCAGTGAACAGCAAGCAGAAAATACTGCAGCAAAAGGACAAAGGAAGGGATTGAACCTAATGTGCAGCTCTTAATTGGTAACCCATGTCCATCAGGGGTATTTAAGCTAGAACTATTGACAAGATATTTACTGCAGTGAAGAACTTTTCTTAATAATTTTTTTTGTACAAGTATTTTCAACTTTCCCTTAATTATTCTCTTCCTTCTCCTGCCATAGAGTTTCCTCTATTTAAAATAATTTCAATGTAAGCAACTTTGCTTCTCAAAAGAAGCCAAGGAGCTTACTTGACTCAGTTTCCTGAGAACAGGCTCGTTTTTCATTAATTAATTGTCCTCTTTAGCTGGAGACACTACACATTTTATGGTGTCTTCCATTTTATCCCCGCCACTCTCAATTTTTTTCCCCATTCATAGACTGCACGAAACCTTTCTGAGACTGAAACCTTAAATGCTTCCTGTTCCATTCTTAATCCTTGTAGAAGGTTTATTTTTTCCATTGAAATTTAGAATTATTTTATGCAGAATTCTACCACAGTAGTATCTAAGGGAAATCTATCACAACGTAAAATTTACAAATGAACTCTGAAGACATGCCAAATAGAGGTCATTGTCTTTGTTCCTCAGTAGATTGTACTTTGGTATTAAATCTCTTTTAAAAGGGCAACAGTACTTGTCACACACACTATTAGGGATTGAAAAAAGAACAAGAATCACTCAGATTATGGCCAGCTTATATCTAATATAATGATTCTGAGAAGAAGAAAAACCTTACTTCAGGTGAAATTTATATAGTCAGTTTCATTTTTGCAAGATTACCTTATATACAGCTCATGTAGCAAATCTCTTGATACAGAGACCTCCTAGAAGATCTTCTGTTCCCATTATATTTCCACTGAAGTTGCAGGGATATGTGGTATTAGTAAATTTGTTTTCTACTTCCTTCAGAGTGACTGGTTCATTGCTTTAATTTCAAAATATATTGTTTGCCTTTTGTTTAGCATAGCACTTCATCCACTCTATCTTCTGTTCTGGTTCCAGATAGCTGTTCCTTGAGACTCTGCACTGTCCTCCATGAGGCAAGCTGTGCCAAAGGCCTCAAAGACATGTGAGGTTTGCTTCTATCCCTGTTTAGGAGGTATTGATAAGCCTGATCACTCCAACATATTGAATGAGAGTGAGATCCTCACACAGTTCTTAGGGTATCTTGTCCTTCCTCATTGGACGTGTTGTTATCTGCATATTTTGAAATCCAATTAAAAAAGAAAGCATCAATCACTGTCTTCATGCTGCGCCTCTTGACACGACTGTGGTTGCTTCCTCCTTTTCTTACATCCCAAAATTTCATCCCAATAGTGTATAAAAACCTTGCACCTTCCAATTTTGCTGGTTTCTCCTGTTAGCCCCTGATTTAACAAGCTCTTTACCACACAGTCCTAGTGCTGTGATTTTACTTTCCTTATCATGTGTGTGTCTGTTCTACAGATTTGGTCACAGCCTTTCCTCACAATTCTGCAATTTTCTCAGCTATGTGAGCCAGGTCTCTGCCCAAAGCAGATTCATACAGAGCTGAGCCAGGGACTCTGGAGCACCAGGAAGTCAGAGAGATAGTGAAAGATTCTGGCTGGGTTGACTGTGGCAGAAAAATAGGGCTTGAAGGATGACAGCTGCTCTGGCCTCACATTTTCACTCTCCCTCACCTCTCCAAGCATCTGCTTCTAAGTAATTATTTTCTTCCCTCAGGATTTCCAGTCCAGTTGACTTCCTTGAACTTTGTTCCTTTGTTTCCTCAGACATCTTGCTCCTACTCAGCTCTGCTAACTTCCTATTTAAAGTCCTTTGCTGCTTCAGTGCACTCCTCTGTACTCAAACCCAGCACAGCCTTCCAAACAGGTGAAAAGTGAGGCAAATGGAGATGAAATTACGATCTGGCTACACAAGGAAGATGTGTAGCAAGCACATGACTGCATTCATTAAAGGAATGGGGAAAGAGGGTGAACAAGAATGAAGGTGAACAAAAGCTGCGCTTGAGATATTTATGAGCTCAAATAGCTGCCAAAAATAAAAAACCTCACCAAAAAATGGCATAGAATCAAGTAGAATGAGACGTTCTAAAATGCAGTAACTCTGTTGACAGCAATAAAAAGATGCCATTCACTGAAGGTTTTAAATGAACCATTCAAATTAAGAAGGAAGATGAGAGGGGATTAGAGTACTTAATTTTTAAGGAGCAGCCACAAAATGTGATGCAACTAATCCAAAACTGAACTAGTGTTAAGAAACTGACATTTCTTTCTTTTGCCTTTATTAGTTCTTTACACTTCTGGTTTCATTTGAGTCTAAAGGGCAGAAGGATCAAAAGATTTCTCTCTATTCTCTCTAGATTCCTGGTTCTGCTAGAACTGAGGAAGTGGAAAACACTATTAAGAAGGCTGTTCTAATGAGGTTCAGAGCTACACAGAAATTCTAAATCTGTTTAGATCCATCCACTTTTGAAAGGTCAGTTGTAACTTGTGTCACTACCTCTTCACTTTAGCACACAAAAGGGGTTTTGCTCTGTTGCCTTTTCCTCATTTTCCCCAGGATCACATTAAAGTCTCAAAGTCAAGGAGAATTCTCTCTGTTTATCAGCATAATCCTGTAATCAAAGTGGTGACTGAAAGGAGCTGAAAATTGTTGCTATGCCTTCAGTTCAATATATGTACTGCAGTAAGTGCTTTTCACACAAGCTAAATCTCAAAACAGACATTATCTATATGGGAAGTATAACTTTTTAATATTGTGTTTTCCATCATGACTCTCCAAACTCATTTATAATAGTGTAAAGTAGCAATCAGCAGCCACGCTTCTGATATGAAAATACTGGAATATACCACACGTTATCAATGACCATTAAGTAGGAAACTTCTTGCACCAGCCACTTGTCTGCATGTTCCAACTCTGTATCACAGTAAATTCTTGTTCACTGCTTTGAAACTGCTTCAAAACAACCTTGCATTTTGTCAGGAAGGGAGGCTTAAAGGTCTAAATTCTTGAATGGGGAAGAAAATTGTACTGAAGTTGTATGGATTCTGCAGCCCAGTAACTGGAATCTTTGTTTATCTGAGGAGCTCTAAGAAATATTTCACTGAAATTGTGTTTTGTCAGTTTTTTCATTTTAGCAGATCAAGGAGGTGACTTGTTTTCTTTCATATGCTTCAATACAGACTGGAATAAAAGGACCCTTGAATTTCCTCCATAAAGTCTGACAAAAAACCAAGAATTCTGTTATTTAAAAAAGTTTAGTAGTTTTATTCTAGATCAAGCCATTAAGGGGAAAAGGGTCAAAGAGAACTTCCAAGACTACTAGCACCTGAAAATCTAGAAACCCACAACCACATCCCTGACTCTAACCAGACAATACTCATTATTCTCTTTGAAGCTGAAATTCCACATTAAGAACAAATGACAGCTCTGGTAAGACTTTTTTTGTTGTTGTCTTTTTTTGTTTGTTTGTTTTCATTTGTTTTTTGTTTTGGTTTTGTTTTTGTTTTTTTAGACTAAAACATTTTATTTCTAAAATACAATTTTAGAAATTGTCATTTTCTTCAAGTGCCATACTAGCACTGCATTTTTTTATCTGCCTAATCAGAGTCAACTGTTAGGGATTGATATCTCTTGTGAACTGGGGTCTTGTTCCGCTGTACACTCTTTGTAATTATGTTTCCTGTATTGTTAATATTATTATTTATGATTAATTTCTATTTTATCCTAAATTTTTTAGTTACCTTAGACTATCTAGCTTCTGTCTCCACATCTTCTAAGAGCTGCACTGCAGGTGACTGAAGAAAAATAACTGTGATTTTTTTTAAGACACAGTAGTGTGTTTTTATGACTGTACCTTGAGAGGTTAAATATAAGTCTTAGAATTGTCAACACAACCTTAGTTATGTTAAAGTTTGTGGAAATGCTGGGATAAACTTAATCCATATCATGATTTTTTTTCCATTTTTCCACTGTGAATATTTCAAAACAATAATTGAAAATAATCTTCCCACTAAAAAGATGCAATATTTGCTTAAAGTCTTACTGTCCTTGCTAAAAATTTCCATCAAGCTCACTTTACTTTACTTTGAGAGAGCAAACATGAACATAAAGAAGCTAATAATATTTTGTCAGTCATTCTAACTAAAAAAACTCAACATTTTTTTCTAAATTATGCTTGAGTTTGTTAGTCTTTCTACAGAGTTCAACAGGTTTTGGGTCTAGCAAAAGCTTTAGGAGGTTTCCTCCGAAGAAATTAAAATTTTAATTATTAACATGGCTAAAAATAATTTGAATTTAAAAGTACTAGTTAATTGTAAACTACCTAATTATATCAAATATACACAAAATTTTAGTTCTAAAACTGTTAAAATTCAAGTACCTGACTTCACAATTGTTTTCACAATCAACTAGTGAGGAAAAGGGAGAGAGAACAGAAGGAGCAAGGACTGCTTTCTGCAGAGAGCTTCACAGCAGAACTGCCCCAAGACCTTGGATCAAAGTCCTGAGCCTGGCTTAGGGTAGCCTGGTGGCCCACGAGCCCTGGAAGCCCAGCAGTAGCTTTGCTTTAGTGCAGTGATCCAGGCAGAGGAACGGTGTGATCAGAGAGTCACATGTGTGGGTTTCACCGTGTCTTGTCACCAGAGGACCTTGCTGCAGGGACATTGTGTGACACGTAACAACGCCTTTGGAAATGGTTGGATTGCTGAAAACCTGCGACTTTTCTCTTTTGCTAAACATAAACCTAAGTGGTAAAAATACAACAGGAAAATCCATCAGGTTGAGCAGCATCAGAGCCATCAAGAGCTGAGGGACAGAAAAAGGGGAGAAAAAAGAAGGCCATAAATGGAGTTAATAACCAGAAGAAAATTGTAATGAAGTGGGCATGGAGAAGGAGAATCAGGAAATGAGCATCTCTGAGACCGAGCCTCTCCAGCTTCTCCTGCTTCCTAGAATTAAAAAAGATGAGTTAAACCAGACAAAATGGAACACTGAAGGAGTAGGTAGAAGTAAGAAGACTAGGAAATATTTCCTGAAATATTCACATCATCCAGAAGGCACAACCATGTAAAGATCACAGAAAGCATTTGAAGGTTGTCTATCAATACTATGCACTTTCTGGAAGTTTCTTGCGTAAATTTACTGGTTTGTTTATGTTTGTTTTGGTCATAAAAACTAACAAGAACAATGGTGATGAAAGGGAATTGGAAACTACTAGTTACATATTGAATACAGTATTTGAGATTATAGTATACTTTAACAATAAGCACAATATATCTTCCTAGGTGAGAATTTCCTTGGCATAGTTATGGTCCAATCTCCTACTTTGAGATAAAAGGTAAGACCTATGATGAATCAGACCTCTAAACTATTCTGGGACCAGAATAGTTGGCAGAGACTTGACTCCTTTGCCAGCCTCAGCCTGCATAGCTTAAACTCCATATCAATGCAACCTTGGTGAAAACTTTGGGACACAAATCTTGCAATCATTAAATACATGCAGAACTCACAACTGTGAACTTACAGCAGAGTCCAAGAAGTAACTCAGAGCTTAAATATATGGAAAATGCATAAAGCATGTAAGTGTGAAGGTAAAACAGGATTTCTGCTTTCTCTTTAGATAATTAAGACTTCTGAAAAGAAAGTTATTGCTCCTGTAAAACTATTTGCCGAGCCATTGACTACACAAGCTGGGGTAGAAGGTATTTGCCAAAATGTGTATTTACCAACATGGTTATTCTCCACAGTATCCCTTTTGTCTCAGTAGAAGAAATGCCTTTCAGAAGATGGTTCTGGGCCAGATATAGCGAGATGGGCTATAATTAGCCTCTGGGATTATTGCTATTCCATTCACCATAATTTATCATTAAGGGATATTAGATTATGTGCATGACCACCGGTGTACCTTTCAGAGGACACATTTATCCATTGAATTTTAATAGTCTTTCTAGAAAATCTTTCCACAGAAAAGGTCAGAAAAAACTATTTCAGAGGTACAGAGTGATAGTTTTCAACAGGCACTGAGAATTCTATGGGCAAGAAAAGCATCTGCATTAGAGAAATAGATAGTACATGATGAAATAAAAAAAGATTTAAAGCCATTTTGCCTCTAGTCCCCTTACAGATCTATCATATTTACTGATTCAAAGAACTTCAAATCAAGCAATCCAGCATTTTAGCTAAAGTTAAGAGTTTGTCTTTCTTTGAGGAACATATAGGATAGTAAAAAAATATTTTAAGATGTCACATTTTAAATAGTGTTGTATAGTTCCTGAAATAGAATTCACCCTAGAAGTTGCTCATCATGTTAACTGCAGGCCACTAGCACAATTGTGTACCAATAACGCTCATAATTTACAGACTGAAACCCATTTCACATAGAATAAATAAATGCCTAAGTGTAGAATCCAGCGAGCAGACTCCTTATTCCACTTAATACAGTAATAAAACCAAAATTAAAAAAAAATACTTCCAACCAAATACCCATTTATCAAGATTAAGTTCTGTAAAACTAGATTTTGAACTGTTTTTTCTAATTGAATCATCACTGTGGCTAAACAGAGTGACAGAGGATAAATCTACACTTGACAAAATGTTAATACAATGAACATTGACATCACAGAAACAGTTAAATTTTTCCTTTATTAAGAAGAAGAGGAAAAAAAACATTAAATCATTTTAATGACTATCAATATAAATAAAGATAAAATGGATATAGGTAGGAAGAAAATCAGAGGCATAGCTGGAAAGAGATACCATGTGCATCATGTATCAAATATGTCATGGATCATGAACATTTGTTCAACAGTTTTGGACAAACTAGAAAAAAATCAGCAGATGCAGGTTGTTGTTTTCATTGGGCTGAAGTTGTGGAACAACTATTCCTCATAGTGAATGGGGGGGGAGACAGCGTGATCCGGGGGCAAAGTTGGAGAGAACAGCAATTTTTGCTCATTTGTCAAAAAAGCTCTTGCAACTTTTGTTCACTTTGCCAAAAAAGTTTTGCAATGGGTTTCAGATATAAGGATTTTCCAACTGACCAGAAAACAAAAAGTAAATCTGGAGACAGTAATATGGAGGACTGGCAAAAAAATAGGGAAAAATCAATTGGAAGAAAGCAGCAGAAGGAAGGGAGAAGGGAAAAAACTGCAAGTATTCTCAGGTTGTTAAGTTTTAAAGAAATACTAATGTATTTTTCTGTATGTAGGATTCTGAACAAGCATTGAAGATTAAATATGGATCCTGAAGATTCAGTTAGCTTTGAATCTAAAAGGACGCATGCTGAAGAGCCTATTTTATATGAGAAAAAGTTGGTTATTTTGCTTAACTACTTCTGATTACTATAATGTCATCTGTAAATTAATCACATGAGATTATTTCCTTTTCTGACCTAAATGATAAAACTAAAGTCTTGAGTATTCCAGTGTCAAAATAATTTGGTGCAAGTATTTGTTGCTTTAGTAAGTAAATACAGTTCTTAAAAATTCTCATATTAAAAATACATTAATGTTAAATATTTTAGCATTATTATCAAATATACTTTCCATTAACAGTAGTGATGTGACACATAAATTTATTTTCAATATATATATATCAGTATTCTATTGATTTCACAAAGAAAATCCTATTGTGGGATATAAATTGAACTCTGAAGTAAAAAAACCCGAACAACCCAGTAAGAATAACTGCCTGATTAAAGGACCACAGCAGAAACATACTGTATATACCTGCTCATTTCTATCTGCAGGAAAAATACCTAGGCCTATGAGATGTCAGTGAATAATAAAACATAAATTAAAATAAGAGGAATAAATATTAAAAAAATCCTAAATTCATGGGTTTTGTGTGTGTCTATAAGAATCTGTCTTTGATTGATACAGTAGAACAATGTACACAGGCAGTTCTTAATTTTTAAATCAAATGTCTGCAAACTTAGGGCAGTAATAAAATTAACTAGTGCAGTACGATGTAAATTTTCTCAGTAGACCTTTACTATGTGTCAGTACTAAAGTCAGATAGACAGGGACTTCTGTGTTTAACAGAGACTTTGTCCAGTCCTCTGTTAACAAAAATAAAGGTATTTTTAAAATCAGACAAAAGAAACGGTATTTCTTAGCTCAGAATCTTATGGGAAAATGTAAAAAAGCTTAAGCAAATGTCCCATTCTTTTTTTTCCACAACAGTAACTGGAGTTCGTTTCACCTAATATTGATACATCAGGAGGTTCAAAAATTAAGCTCAACTAAAGTCTCCTTATAAAGGTGCTCACATCTCAAGAGAAAGTAAAAAACCAATTTGTTCCTACTTGGGAGACACAAAATCAGGTGTTTCTGTAGCGCAAACCACTAGATGCATGATTTGGTTTACTCTGTCTGAGCCTGTAGCAAACACTTTAAAGAAAATGTAAAGAAATCTTTCATGAGTCAGGATTTCAAAATCCTACATGCCCAAAGGGGCACTTTCTTTCTAGCCAACATCACTTCGTATTGAACTCATGCCCGGGAGCACCACTCTGTATCATTATTTCTATCAAAGTGCACAGTATAATTTTAATATCTTTTCTTACCAGGGCAACACTTCTTGTGAAACAAACAACAGTTTTTCACTCCTTCTAAATGTTTTTTTCACACAACTGTCCTGTGGCAGTGTGTTTGTGGTTAAAAATTTAGAAAATTCCTTTCCTTATTCACTTTGGTTCCTCTAGAAATTTGCACCTACCTCCCCACAAAGTGGCCATTGTCATCAATGTACCCACCTCTTTCTCTTCTCTCTCATTCTTCTACTTTCTGTAATTCCTTCTGTTTTCATGAGAGGAAACTTGCAGTTACTGGGAGAAGACATGAGGCTCTGGGGCATCCTCTCACCCTGGACATAACTGGAAGATCCCAGAAAATGTGCTGTAATTCCTAATCAGTTTTATTTTCTTTCTAACAGTCTGTTTATCCTTTTACTAAGTTATGATAAGGCAATTAGTACATCATATTTCACCATTCACATAATTTAGAGATCCAACACCAAAATTCTGTGATTGTATGTCCTATGGACAATTCAGGTCAGGCAGGGGAAGACATATTTCCATTGACCATACCAAAACTACAAATGCCAAATCAGACTGGAATTCACTCGATAGACTACCATTTTCAGCTATTTATATTTTTTTTTCTTTTAGGTATTTTATAATATTCCACTTTATGACTCATTGCACACAGTTACCCTTCTGACTTTTTCCTAATCAGCAAGCATATACAAGCATATGTAGAGGGGGAAAAAAACTCCATGAAGGAACTACTTAACAAGGGATTAAGTATCTAGTATCTCTGAAGACTGACCTCAGAAAACTTGATACTGGTCACTATAAAGACCCACAAAATATTTCTATGAAACCAGTCAGTTTGTTTAAGGTTTGAAAAAAGAACATATTTTATTTTAAAAAATTGCAAGAATAATTGCAAGAACAGGGCACATCTCAAAAATGTAATTTTGATTAATATCTTTGTTGGAAGGCAAATACATAAAATTCATTAGTATTCTTCTACTTGCAGTGTCAGCAGTCACTTCAAGGCCATTCAATAAACTTGAAAAATAATTGTGATCTCTAAGCACAGAGCATGTGCACCCCCCAACTAGAGGTCTTGTGCCATTCTTTCAGAAATTTCCTATCAATGTAGAATAACAGTCTTAGAAATCTTGATAGTCCCTCATTTTGAAGATGCAGCCAATCTGGTGGTCTCATAATTCTAGTTTCATGCTGATAAAGGAATTCAGAACAGATTTACAATTTAAATTATGTCAGACTTGGTTTAATTCAGTCAGAAGCTCATTGTGCTTAAACATAGAAAAATAAACAGCAACAAACAAAAGACCTAAACAAACAAATCCCAAACACTTTAGACAGTATATTTCTGATTTTTTGATATTCAGATAGAACCAAAGATCTCACAACCAATAAAGTTACGGCTTAGAACAGTGAGATGTGCAGACAGAGCTGAGTATTCTCACTGTTCAACAATGTATGGAAAGAGAGTTAGGATACTTATCATCAAAACTGATATTTAAAAATCTTTATTTTGGCAACATTTGTAAGCATTTAAGAAAATCTGCATTAAAAATAAGGTCAAATTCTGCTTTCAGGCTGAATTAATATGAAAAAGTTTGCAACCATGGAACTTCATGCTGTAACTGCCAAATGAGAGGTAAGTTCTAACGCATACCACAGTGAAATTTGGAATAATATTGAGCTCTTGAATACAAAAACCAGCACAAAATTGTATTTATAAAGAATTTCAAGAATCAGGTCAAAATATATAATCAGGAGGACAGTGTTTATATGTTCATGAAAAATGGTTGCCTTTTTCTTTAACTGATATGCTGGTGCATTCTAAATTACTCAGATTTGATGACACTGGCAAAGTAGTTTCTAAGCACAAGAAACCCCTCTCAAAAACCTTTATTTCAATTGTTCTTTTGAAGAGAACTGTTGTTCACATCTATAACATTTTGTAATAAGATACTTTTCTCCTGAGTGGCTAAACAAGCAAATTAACAAATAAAAAATCTTTTTTTTTTTCAGTAGATAATGAAAAAACACCAAAGAAAAAAGGTTAAGAAAACAACTTCCTCTGGCAAAAATAGAATCTACCAAATAAGATCAGAATCTTATTTCAAAATTAACGATGACGTGTTTCTGTCAAGAATAATTCCACTGGAAATTACCTTTGGTTACAGGAAATCTATGAGATCTGTTTATTCATAGGACTAAATCACATTCTATTAGCTGTATGTTTATCTGTTATTTAGGCAAAAATACTAGGTCATTTATTCTGAGCCCACAGACTGCCTATTAACACAAGATTATCATAAATTATTAGAAACATTTGCTTTCCTTCTGACAATTAAATGGTAGCACACTTTGTTTTGCTGTTTGGCATTTACTTCCTTCTCTACAGTTATTTTGGTCACCTGCAGCCCTCCTCTGGATGTTGTTATCCACAAGCCACGTGAAAAAATAATTTCTTGTGTATCACAGATTAGAGGATGAATATGGCATCTGGCAATGCTGTGCTCATAGAGACATGAAGGGGCTTTTCTGCTGGGGGCTGGGGGGGAGCATTAATGCCCTATGATTTCTACCCAAACCACCTACAAGTGTTACACTTACTAAAGGTAGTAGAAGTTGAGCACTGCAGCACTGAATGATTTCAGATGGGTATTTGAATGGGTTTTTCCTCCTGAATGTGTTACAGAACCCAGTTTTTACACACATCCGTAGGACTTCACTGACAAAAATGCAAACTGGTATTACATTGCAGGAAAAGTCACATTCAATGCAGAAAGAGAAATAAACTTTATCAAGCAGCTTGCTAGGGACAAAATGAAAGGAGGAGTGTGCAGTGCAGCAATAAATAACCTAGATCTCAATACGACCTCCTTGTGAAGTCAATACCAATGTTTACTGATGTTTTACCCAGCACCACAAGGGCAATCATTCTAAGTTCAAATGAAATTTAAGAGCACCTGCAAAGACACAAAATATGCAAAACCCATGGAATTAATTTTTCCAGCCTTCTTCCCTGTAACTCTTCTGCTATCAGGGAATTGTTGTATTACCCTATCCCTGCCAGGGTATCTTTCATTAGCGCAAGGACATTTCTGTAAAGAAACATGATATTATAAAGTTCACTGCACTTCAGACTCTCTCTATGGACGGCAGCAATGAAGTAAAAACCAAATATCTGGCAGCTGTATTTCCACATCACACAGAATAAGATGTTTATTATTCAAGATGACTCTTTTGGTCCAATTTACAGGTTGGAAATAGTCCAAGAGAGTCCACTTTGGAGCTGGAAAAGTTCAGGACATTCTCAGTCACCTCAGGCAAGATAAAAAGACAAGGTTTTATTGAAATCTCAGCTAAGTATTGTAATATGGGCTGGCAAGGATGGTCACCCCTATAAGGTGGGACATGAGTGTTTTTCAACAGACTCAGAAGTCCTGTTTTGAAATATCTTCACACAATGGCTTGTTTAAGCTTTTGGCTGCTTCCTGCTAGGTCACGTACCAAGATTTCCTTCCCCTATGTCAGCAAAGAGGCAGAGAAAGAGATGAGTCATGTCTGCACCTCACCTCAGAGATGATAAATAGAACATTCATGCCCAGAGCAGGATACTTTTTAAGAGGACTATCTCACCGAATCACAGGGTTTTCTCATTTTTTCATTTTCTTTCAGGTCTCTTCCACCACTTCATGGAAAAGTTCTAGCCTAGATTAGCAGAAAGTTTATTTAAATAATTATTTTAAGATATAATATAACAAACTTCACCAAAATTAAGCTAGAAAACTTTGCTGTCTTAGAGAAGATCTTGTAAATAAGTTTCTTTTCAGGCTTTCATTTTAAAAGCCACAGGCAGAATCTTTCTCTCACCCTTGTTCTTCTTAAAATCTTTTCTGGCAAAAGACAATTGAGTTTCAATCTTAATGCCATTACTTCTCCTATCAAAAGGAAACTTGCAGCAGCTTTTGCATTAAGGACCAATAGCTATCATGTGCTTTTACAGACCTGAATTGGATCAAGTATATTCCTTTATTTTGTCCCTTAGGCTTATTCATTGGCAAGACGCAAGCCATTGCTTTTTGACTGTGGAACTTTTCCCTCAGGGACTGTACTTGTATTGACTGGAACATCTATAACTTCTGGCACCAGAAGGACTTTCTTCTCTCAAGGCTATTGCTTAGGTTTGCCAAAACCAGGTGGGCCGTATCATCTTCCCTGGCTCTTCCAGGCAGTTGTACACATTTTCTCTCTTCCAACCCATTCCAACCAGCAGTGCTGTACCAGCTACATACCCTTGTACCACCTTTACCCCACCGTCACATACATGACCTTCTTGACCCACACATGGCAGTGACTTGCCTTCCTTCTGTATTTCCCCTCCCCAGTGAGAACTACATGGATTTTTGGTCAGTTTAGACATGATGGTTTGGATGGAGTTTGTATTATGATCAGTACTTTGAAAAAGAAAGGAGCCTGGTGGTATTTTTCAGGCAACTCAAATACTCTTCTTATGCACATTGTTCCAAATGACGTCTGGCAGCTCACTTAAAGTGTCGCTAAAAGACTGCACTTCTCACAAGTCAGTTATAAAGTTACTTATTGGAGAACGAACAAGCTGCCGCTTTCCTTCAACTTGTCAAGTGATTTATGGGGTTTCTATTTAAAAAACAAGCATGAACAAACATCTCTTGGGATGTCCAAGGAGCCAACATTTGCCCCAAGCCTGTTCCAAAGGGAATTGCTGCAGCTAGAAAATAACACAGAAAGGCAAAGACATTTTTGCATAGGGAGAGATACTAAGACCCTATCCCCCCACACCTTCCTTTTTTTGTTTTTGTTTGTTTGGGTTTTTTGGTTTGTTTTTGTTTGGGTTTTTTTGGTTTTGTTTGGTTTTTTGTTTTTATTGTTAATAGTAAACCAGAAGTTTCTTTGTGTTTTGTTTTGTGGTCTTTGCTGGTGTTTGCTTGCTTGTGGGGGTGTTCTGTTACATAATATACAGTTGTTCACTGTTGATGAATTTTGGCCCAACATGTTTGGCCCAACGGCTTGTGTCATTTAAAGTGTAAAAGCTCTGAGACAGAAGCTTGAAAAAGAGCAATTGATCTCTGGGCTTGGGAGGTAGGAAAACCAATAGGTAAGGGAATCATGTTCCCCAACTGATGGAGGAAAATGAAATACAATCCACTTTTTTATTTACAATGTTTCCTTTTCACACCAACTGACATGCATCAACAAAGAAAGTAATTTATCATTCTCAGAAAAACACAGAAAAGCATTAACTTTATAACTATAGTCTAAAAATTATGCCTGTGGGAGATGTGCAGGTTGCTCTTTTTGGATTTTGTATCTCAAGAGTGAAACTAGATGTTTCCAACTATTGCTGTATAGTAAACATGTGGAAAAAAGAAGCAGAGAGTGTCTTCAGAGACTTGTAAGGCACTCTCTGAAAAGCAGAAAGAATGTTTCTTTTTTGATAACTTTTATTCTACAGCAGGCAATTAGTAAAGAGAAGGCACAGTCTACTCACGATTTTAGAGTCCCCGAAGAGCTTTGCATTGTCATGGCAGAGACCATGGAGATACAACATAAACTATGCTGGGATGGTGCAGAGCTGTTCTGGGTAAGAACCAGTTGGAAAATAAAGAAAACATGACAAATGAAGACACAGAGGAAGGAGAGAAAAAATCCGCAAGAGATAAAGCAGAGGAACTATCATTTAAACAATTTTGCAATTATCTTCTCCAAACCCTTAAAACAGAGGAAAGTTGCCTTGTTTCTGTGCTAGAGAAAAAGAAAAACAAACCACTATGGTTTTAAAGCAGTATTCTTCTCACAGTCTGACCATGCTTGGGAGCAGTTTTCCCATAAAAACACTAATACTAACCTTGTTGTAAATCAAAAAGGAGGAACACTCTTGTATTGCTTGTGTATTCTACTGGCAGGTGTAAAAATATGGTGGCCCTGAAATAATGACTACATTTTTGTTCTTTATTTCTTACCAAGCAATGACTTGCAATGCAATCTTCAGCTTTCCAGGAGTTAGGTCACGAGCCTCTGCACACAGTGCCCTGCTGTATTTTATTTCCTGTTGATAACTGTCTTTTCAGGTGATCTCTTGTCCCTGATTCTGTCAAGAGTTCAGGGCAATTCTACTTCAAATTGCATAAACCTACAGACCTTAAAAAATACTAGATTAAAACACTATGCACAGCCTATAAGGTGTTTGAGGATTTAGAATTTAGTGTAGCTTTTATACATTTCTTGCTTAATCGTTGTGCTGTCTTTGGCTGGGATACAGTTGCTTTTCTTCACAGTAGCTAGCATGCAGGCTGTTTTAGGACTTGTCCAGGAAACAGTATTGGAAACTCAATACCGTTGAGTATTCCTTCCGGCTGATCAGGGCTCGTACAAGGCCAAGGCCTTTTCTGCTCTTCACCACACCCCAACAGGGACTGGCTGGGGTACTCAAGGACTGGGAGAGGACATGGCTGGGACAGCTGGCCCCAGCTGACCAAAGGAGTATTCCAGCCTACACGCAATGGTATACTTAGCACATTAAACTGGGTGAAGATGAAGGAAGAGGGGAACATTGGGAATGCTGGTGTTTGTCTTCTCAAGTTACCATTGTACCATGCTGCCCAGCTCTCCTGGAGATGGATGAACTTGTACCTGCCCAGGGTAAGGCAAAAATGAATCCCTTTTTACTTTACCTATTAAACATTCTCTGCATCCCAGTCCACTTTTCCAATTCTTTCCCCCACCGCACAAGGAGGATATTCTCTGGAGCTTAGTTGCCAGCTAGTATTCAAGAACAACATTGCTTGTTGTGAGGTCATGGCCCAGAAGCCTGTTGCAATTTATAACAGAGAAAGGCCAGCACCAAATTAATTTTTCAGCATACAAAACTGGTTCTAGATTGGTAATTTGATATTGGTTTCAGTCTAAGCAATAGGATGCTTCAAAACTGAACTTCAGAGTTCAGCTATCTTAACAGCAGCTGGAAGCCATAAATGGATATTGTTTTCTCTACCTGAGAATTATTTTGTTTTTTGACAAAGGTTTTTATTAATGCCACTCTGAGAAGGCCCAGAAGAGGATGTGCTGAATTAGATGGTTGTCGTGGTTTGAGAGGACTAAGTTTTCTCAGATATTAAGTGGTCAATAGGTGCTTAGATTTGAATATTGGCACCTGGTTTGGCCACTGGGGGTATGGATACGCCTCTGAGAACACAGGGGTTAAAAACAGAGCATTCCCAGGAAACCTTCTGTTGGGTTCCAGTGGGGAAAGAGATGGGACCATCCCTGGCCCAGCTGTCCGCTGCTGGGCAGGTGAGGGGAAGCCATGAGGTCGTGAGGTAGGCCGGCCCTTGGGCAGAGATGGGAGGTGAAGAGGTCCTGGCATGGAAGGGTGGGAGAAGCACCAGGAGGCATCGGGCAGCCCCCCCAGGAGAGAGAGAGAGAGTACAGCCTGTGCCTGTGACTGTGTTACCTTGGAACTTGATAATGATAATATGTGCTGGCAGCGCGCTGAGGAGGAGTTCCTGAGCAGGCAGAACCCGAGTTTTTAACCCTTTTTCGGACAATGAAAACTTTGCAGAACATTAACCTTTCCTGGGAGAGAGATAGAGATGAAATAGAAGAAGGAAATGTGCAAGTGTGAAGGTCCGGACAAGTGAAAGATGCGGAAGAGTAGAGAAGAATCTTAGGTGGGAAGAGATGATGGAGTGGCTTTGGCTGGACTTTTTCCTGTATAGCCGTGGACAGAACCATGTTTCCTTGTGACACAGAGACTGCATCCAGGGGGAGGCAATGGCTCAGAGCCAAGGGGGTTCAGTGTTGAGACCCCTCGGCCCCAGGGGGTGAAATTTGGGGGGGACAGACATCTCAAAGGTGAGATTGTGCTCTTTTTGGAACGGGACAAAGCATCCTTAAAAGGATGACCCTAGAAGCAGCTCTGGTCCATGCGCAGTGGTGAGAGCACAGGGCATGGAAGGAAGAGTTCATGACAGCACAGGTACTCCGGGCAGTACCACGAGTGACACAGAAACATGTGAGGTTTCAACAGTGTTTCCAGGGGAAGCCTATGGTACAAGAGGGACTCCTCTCCTCTTGATGAATTGAGAATTGATTATCTAAAGGGTGATGATGGACTGAGAGTTGAAATTTGGGGGATGGATGTATTGAAATTTGGTGGGGGGAGGAAGAGATGTTTTTGGAAGGTTTTCACTTTCCCTGTGTGTTTCTTTGTACATAGAGTTGTAGTGTAGTTAATAAAGTTTTCTTTTCTTTATTTCTAAGTGGGGGCCTGCTTTGCTTATTCCTGGTCTCATGTCACAGCAGACACCAAGGAGCATTTATTTTCATGGGGGCACTGGCATTGTGCCAGCATCAAACCATACGTCTCTCATATTTTTGGTTTTCATGGCTTTTTTCCTTTCTTGGCTAAATGAAGTGTTTGTATGTTTAAATATCAGACTTTTTGGTTAAGAGTGGAAGAAGGTCATGCACAACTGATAATAGAATGTTATTTTTATACATAAAAAGTGGGATGGCGATGGGTAGAAGGCAGCCGCAAAGTGGCTTAGGTCTGAGGTGAACCTGCAGGAGCTTAGCTCTGTCCAACAGACTGTGCACCTCCTTGACAAGCAGGATGCACATGTAAAAGCTTTAATGAGGTACCTAACGTCACCTGTATGGGTCCAGGCTTCAATATGAATAGAAAGAGAGAGCTGCAAGGGGCTGGCAGCCCCAGGTGATATTGATGGGTTAGAATTTGCAATGGAAACAAAGAGACCTTAAATCTTCTGTAAAATTAGATCGTTTACCAAGAGAGGTTGAATAAGAAAGCTTATGAAAGTAAAGGAGATTTTTCAGGGACAAAACCATGGAAAAAAGTAAGGAAATGAGTCACAGCAAATGAAAAAACAAGTTGAGTCTGTAACCTGAAACGCTGTACAGCTTTCTAATAATAATGATAAACTAAAAGAGAACAAAACAAGAAGAAGAAGAGGAAAAAAATTAAACCAAACCAAGCAAACAATCAACCAATCAATGAACCAAAAAACACAACTCAAAAAGCACTGAAAGGTCCAAGACGAACATGGTTTAGCACTAAGTTTTAAAGTGTAATGCTAAAACAACACATAGTATCAGGTCCTTTATCCTCCAAGAAGAGTTAAGAGACAGTCCCGTTTCTTGATCCCACAGAGAAATCATTTATATCTGCAGAACCAACAAGGAACCTGTATGTTTCAAAATTAATTCATGTGCTTAACAATCAATTTTCAAGATGAAAACTAATTTTCTCTGAAATGACAACAGTGAAGTTAGAGAAAACCAGTCACAAGCTATATCAGGGTACTCTCTCATCTTTCCCATAGTTCACTACTGAATTAAAATTACTATTATTGGAATTTCTCACATGCCTATCATTTCAATAAGCAGACATAATTTCTCAATTCTGGGAAAGCACATGCTCCTTTTGGTACAGAAGCCAAACAGTACTCCCACAGGGACTTAGCCTGAGTCAGTACTGTATCAGCCTCATACTCTTTAGAGGCACTAGATACAGTAACACTAAAAGTGAGGATACCTATGATGCCATCGTTTAATCTTTTTTAACCTTTTCCCAAGTCAAAATAACTACTTAGCTGGTGGAAAATGAAGGGATGATAGGCAGTAACAGGTTGTCATTATTTTCTTGAAGGAAAGTGACTGGCATTAACATGATGAAAAGTAAGGAGTGCTAATCACGAAGATGATTTGAATTACTGTCTATAATAAATCAGCAGAAGGCATTGTCAAAAATGATCAAATGACAGATCATAAAAGTTTCTCTCAATTCAGACATTACTGTTAGATATACATTCTATGAATAATCTGTGACACAAAAGATAGGTTAGGAATATGGGGTCCAAAATTCCTTATAAAACAGCTTTATGCATTTTTCTAAACACAGCGGATGTAGCTGCTGACAAGTATTGTTTGACCTTGCATTAACCATTGTTTGGTTCACAATAAGTTATATATATTACAATTTCTTATTTTATTACCTTTCTTAGCCATTGAAATAAAGTTGACATACTGAGTGTCTGAGATGGACGAGTCTGCACTGCAGTAACCATTTATAACTTTTTATTGTCTTCATAAACATGATTGATAAGATTCACAAAGATATAAAACTGTGCTAGCATGCTATTTTTTCTGAATAACTAAACGTTAATTAGTTCCTTTATTCCCTATGGGAGAGAGTCGCTATTAAGCTCACAGTTTGGAAGAAAATAATTTAGGTACTTATCAGAAGTGATATTTTTTCAGAATTTTTCTCTAATTCTATAAAAATGTGCCATCATGAACTCATACAAAAGTATATTTCTAGGGTTTTTCCCATGTAAAAACAGCAAAGTACCCCACAGTTATTTTTCAAACAATCTCGGGGGTTGGAAGCTAGTATGTGCTGATCCTTCTAATTCACCATGGTTTCACTAGAAATTTGCCTTCAAAAGATGTAACTTCATGACTTCCACGCTACCTCTGTCTCCCTTATGAGCACAGAAATAAATTTATTTTCTTAACCAAGCCAGTGAAAAAAAATATTTCAACTTTGAAATTTACTTTTCCTTTTTCATTCTTATTTCTGTCCTTGTCCATTTTTCTTTAAACACTAGCTTTCCTCATTGTGTTTATATATGTGAGACACCTCTCACATATATATTTGCATCTAAGAATTAAATATTTACATTGGAAGAGAATCTTACTTCATATTTTTCATCCATCTTTCACAATTTTCCATCTTTGAGAAGCTCTTCCTGCTCTCATTCACCTCTCCATTTCCCAGTTTCTCTCTTTTTTGTTATTTTCCCCACTATTTAATTCATGACTAGCAAGGATCTATATTTCATTAAGTTACATTTCTGCTTATGTTCTAGACTGAATAAAAATAAACATCAAACCCAGCATTTCTTATCAGTCTCTTAAGAGAGAATTGGAAGTGAGGTATTCTGAGACCTCAAGCCTAACCTTTTCCTCGCAGACTATATGTGAGGTTCTGTGTCACAGAAGAATGTACAGAAACATTCTCCAAGCTGCATTGCAGAACTCTGTGTTGGCAGATGTAGCAAATCAACCTGCTGCCATTTACCTAAGAGTAGGAGATGATCAAGGATGTTTGAAAAGTTGGTCTTTAGTTTGATTTCAAATCTTACCCTCTCCAGAACTCAATTCAGGTGTGAATACAGGTGCTAACTCACTGTGAGTGAGGTTCTGACATTTTGCTAGACACCTCCACCTCGAACTTTCTATCATCTTGACAGTAGAATCTCATTTGCAGCAAAAGGATAAGAAAGACATATCTGTGGCTTGACACCTTGTGACATCTTTCTATGGGTGATGAATTTCTCTTACATGACAGGTTCAAAGTTACCAAGCAGTGGATGGATGAGTGGCACAGTAACTTCAGGCTTGCTGAGAATGACAAGAATGCATCAAGTCATAAAAATCAAAGCAGTGTGACACCTTTAGAAATGGGTTTTTCTATGTACTTAAGTAGAAGTGAATATATTTTATTTCTTAGGAAGTTAAATTCTGTCAAAAGTAACAGATCCACAAGAGACCATAAGTATATTTACTACTACTTTCAGCCCCTTAATATTTTAGCCCTGATGGAAATGACTCAGTGTAGGATATGTCTCACTTTTCTCTTGCACAGACCGTCAAAGTTTTCTTCCTAATCGTTGTCTTTTTTCTTCTTATCTTCGGGTTTTTTTCCTTTTTTTTCTGAGAGTTTTTATTGCTATACCTCTTCTATTGTTATTACCTCTGCTTATTATTTTAGAGCCCTATAACCTTTCTTACCTCTAGAGTCATGCTGTATGAAAGACAATTTCGCAGGGAACACACACACACTGATATTTGGAATATGTATACATAGGTAGGGGAATGTACATACAGAGCCACAGAGCTCTAGCTTCAACTGAGGAAATGACGTGCAAGGATTGATACAGCTCTGTGTCAAGACCTCAGGGTAAGATCTCCTACTCAAACTATGGAAAACTCAGTTGGAATGTCTTTCTCTTCCACATGGAGCCTGTGTTCCTGAGGCAAAAGCCATGAAAGCCTGACCCGTGTGGTCTGAGTTTGAGCACACTGTATTATTCTTGCCAAAGCTGCTCTACTTTTTGTGGGCTACTTAAATATTCACCCTACCAGAGAGAAGCAGAATGTGACCATAACCCTGGCCAATGCCCTGAGCACAGTTTCACATTTAAAGGGAAGAAAAAATAATACCTATTACAGTTTCCAATTCTTAGGACACGGTCTATGAGGCACCTAGCCTGTGATTAATTTAAATTATAATGGTAATAAAACATATATTGTACTTAATAAAATATTTATAATATACAAAGCAAATAAATATAAATGTGATTCACTTATAAAAAGTCTTCTAAAAGGGGGCATCGCAATGAACTTGCTTGGGCAAATATACATTATTTTGTTGATTTTCCTCCTTTTGTGAGAAATAAGGATGCTTCAGAAAAATCAAACCACTAAAAAGTTTATGATCGTAAAAAACCCTGTTTATCTGCCCATGATTTTTCTGAATTTGGAGACATGTCCCTTGATACTTCAAGAAGGGACAATCCATTGTAAGGTTTCAGTAGCAGTAGTTAACTGAAGATCTGTCTATTTTTGACCAAATATTCTGTTAGTACTAAACAGGTATAAAAAATTGCAAATTAATATCTGTTAGTCTAGAAGTAATAATTAATAATAACTAGGGACTACTAATTTACTTTTTTTTTTTTTAGTCCTTCAATATTCCTCTCAGCACTCCATTAGCTTTTATTGGGGAGAAACAAATTTGATTTGCATCCCATTTTTTCAACTACTACTTTGTTTAACCACTGGCACAAAGATCTAAACTCATCCCAGTACTTTGGCATGACAACCATCTCGATAAAGCTTTGTTGGCAAAGAAAGGTCTGGCCTTTAAACAAAATAGTTAGTTTTATTTCCTCTATAGCTAAAAGAAATGAGATTCCCTAAAATGACCACAGATTTTAAAACCTGTATCTCTAGAAGCCAAATTTATTATATAACTCATGGATCCTATTATCCAGCTTCTCTCTTTTTCCTTTGTTTTCAATGGTGCCTTCTCTGCAGCATGTAGTCCACAGATTGCCCGTCCTGCTCTGTGCCACAGCAAGACCTCCTCTGGCCTCCCGCCATGGTCTGTGGCTTCTCTAGTACTGTGATGACAAGAGAGATCATAAGAGTTGTGATTTGTCCTTGGCCTGGGTCTACTCCCAGAACAGCAAAGCTGCTGGCCTTGGTGACTCCGAGTGCTTCAGCGCTTCTGTTTGGAGGCTGCACTTGAGGCCTGCTGCCCGCCTCAGGGGTTCTGGGCACCTCCTTCGCTGCTAACACAGATTTGCTACATGTCCTTGAGTCTCTTTACTGTGCTTCTCCCAAAAGCAACCTCACTCACCTGGTCATGGTTAGACAAAGAGCACGCCTGATGATGTGACCTGTTGCACCAGAAAATAGGGAGAAATGTTGACCATTTGTAGATTTTTCTCTTCCTCACACCAAAAAAAATAAAGACTGGAGTGGTTATACATTGATTGGAGCTCTTGAATTCACCAGTGTAAAAGCAGAGAAATCAGGACTGTAAATTTCCCAGTGTCCACCTTTGACAGGGTAAGGAGATGGTTCCTCAGGAGCTGGACTTCTGAGTGAAACAATAAATTACAGAGTCCAACCACAGGAGCTGAGTACCATCTAGCTCTTAAGATCAGTGGAGCTTTTTCACGGTTTACACTGTGTTTTCAGATATTTCTGCTTGGAAGAGCTGTATTATTCCTGTTTTCTACTGAAAGTTATTACTCCTAATACAACCACCAGAAGTCATTGATACAGTATGAAAAGAATGTGGATGAATTGTTCGTAGTGTGGCACAAGCTTAGTGAAGCTGATCTTGGCTAAGATATTTTTAATTGATGTAACCTATCCTGATGTGTTTTAGTCTTAGGTTATCTATATTCTTTTCTAAGGATATGAAGTGTGCATATTTCTATTTTAAAGAGCAGTGCATTAACAGGATGTTTGATGTTTTGCATTTCTGTCATGCAAGAGTATGGCTGGCTGCTCTGAGCTAGAAGTGGAAAAGATAGAAAATTTTAAAATTCTCTGGACTTCTTCTGTGTCAAGAATAACAGACCAAGAAGGCTTAATAACCCCAAAACTATCAACTTGTCAATATAATAAAATAATTGTGCTTAAATGTTCCCTGTAGGAGCTGAAATTTCTTCTAGAATTTGATAGATAATCCCGGTACTAATTTCCTCCCTTGTTTTCAGTGCAATTTTTGTAATGTTCTGATAGATGATTCTGATCATAATTTTTACCATGGTCATGACAAAACATTGAAAATTCTTAATTTTCTTGTAAAATTCTTAATTTTCTTAATGTCTGTGGCATTGTTTTAATTATTGTAGAAAGGTAAATCATATTTTCTTGCAGTCTCTGAAATTAGCTGAATCCTTTTCTTAATGCTAGTAGCAAGGTACTTAAGCAGATATTTCTCCATGCTCTGAATAGTAGTGAGTGTTTCCAACAAAGCTCAACAGCCACTTTTTTGGGTGGTGGCTAGTGCAGGCCCTGGAAGGAGATCATATTGATACTACCAACATACCCTACTGATATTAAAAATGAGCTCGATTTCCTGTGGAAAAGGAAAGATGAAGAAAGAAAAGAATTAAAACCAACATAAACATACTGTAAGACTTAAGACACGTTAAGGTGCAACCAACTTCTCATCTATTTATTTTTCTTCTCTTCACTTGCAAAACTATTAGCAATTTTCTAGCACTACAAAGTGCTAGTTAGAGATGTTGTAGCTGGGCTCTGCGGGATGAATGCATTATAGACAAAAACCCTCTTTGCACCTCTCAAATCCCATTTTCACCTGTTCACATGGCATTCACCCAAAGCTCATAAACAATGTGCTCCTATGCTGAATGAAGGAGACTCAGATTCAGTGTGAGACTAACAAAATTACTTTTTCCCTTGTGAATTTTAACGCACTGTGCCTTAGAAGGTGTGGGAGAAGCCACTACATGAGATTTAAGAGAGTGTGGTGAGAAAGGAAAGAAAGGAAGGAAAAATTAACAAGTGTTTGCAGATGAGAAGTTAGACAAATATATACGAATGCAAATGAGAAGTTAGAGGAGTAGTACTCTGCTTGGTGTGGACCTGGTAGACTGCACGATAGTAAGTGCATGTTAATATCTACAGATTCGAGCTAGATTAAATAATTTTCTATCTTTATAGATTAATTTCTTTTATCAAAACTTCAGATTTGTATCAGAAGTCTCATGGACATTCTAATGCACGTTTTTAAGAATGGTGGAAAGAAGTCTTCACTAAAGACTTCAACGCATGGAGTGCATGCAATGAATGTAATTAGTATAGCTTTAAATTAAAAAATAAATACAGGAAAAAAAACCAAACCCCTGGAATTTCAATTTTCCTGAATAAAGATTTAAATAATATTGCTGCAGATCTAAAAAATGCTCTTAGTCAATAACAAAGTTTAATTTAATATTAAGGAACACTGAGTAATAGCTCCTCAATGGAAAGTAAGACAAATAAGTTCTTCTAGCAAGAGTCAGAGATATCACTGAATATAATACTTGCATATAATGAAAGAAAATATGTTCCTTGCATACTGCAATTAAACTGACATATTCCTGAGTTTCATAATTATTAGTAAATAAAATGCTAAATTAATAAGGAATTTTATTTCATCAGCAACTTGCTGTAATAATGTTAAGCTTCATGGATGAAAACTGCATTGACAGCAGTGCAAAATTTATTGTTATGGAGGATACTTATACTTTGATTACCTGTTTTTCTCTATAGACTATTATAGACTAGATGTCTATTATTGGATTTTAAACATATGTATGTCACGGAGATTTATTTGGAAGCACTTACTGCTTTAACTTCTTTTCAAACAGTGACAGTTTAAGGGATCACTAGAAAATCCAATTAAATCCTGTAGTAAATAGTTTTTCTAAAAAGGTATTTGAACTACCATATACTCTTGGTGAAGGCTCATAAAGAAACACACAAATCAGTCTTCAATTTTATGAGAGAAGGGAAGAAGGGAATTCTGTAGAGTTCACAGCATATATAACAAACATATAACTCTGTATGCATTCCTAAAACAAATATTCTATTCCAGTTGATTTTGATCTTTATTTTAGCCCTCAATAGACTGTGTAAGTAATGGGATAACTGCGTTATTAAATAGTAATTATATTGTTTACAAAAATAACATTACAGCTTATATCAATGTGGTACCTACGAGAAAAAATTAACATGCACCTGGAAAGATTCCTAGTTTATAATATTTCCTCTTAAATCCATAATTCCAGTGACACATATAGAAAGAAATGCTGGATTTTTCATCTGATATTCTTATCCATCTACATGTCAGGATTTTTCATCTATTTAACATTCTCACTTGACTGAGAAGCAGAAACAAGAGTCAAAAAGATCCATGGTTTTGTTGTTAAGTTCTCCATGTTGTTCTGCATTCTCTAGAAGAAATGTCCACTAAACCAGAATTTAAAGCCAATACAAAGAGGAAAATAATAGAAATTAATTTGGTTAGTAAACTGAAAAAAATAGTTTTCTATTCTTATTAGGTTGAAACATGTAAGTGTTAATACCATGACAAAAGCAGTCTGAAAAAATGGAGGAATATCAACATAACTGAGAGTAGAAGTGCAACCTGAAATTAGAGAACGCAGATAATGTGTGTGCCCAGTCCATGAGGAATCCAGATGACTGAGGATTGTACTGATATCTTTCACTTTGGCTATAAGATGTGCTTGCTGAAGAAAAATAGTGCTTAGCATGAGCAATCTCACATAAAGTTTTGAAGGATTTCTAGGGTGCTCTTTTTGTCTTTTGTGTGAGTAAAACAAATTTGCCACAGTTCACAAAAGGTTAAATGTGTAAGAGCCAGCAGCACCTTCTAGAATACCTCACTCAGACATTTCTTATTTTGAAGAAGATTAAGGCAAACAAGGCCAGTAGTTATATAGTTAGAAATATATATAACTATAATATATAGTTATATATATTTCTGACTATATATATAGTTATATATATAGTCAGAAATTCTCCAACACTAGATCACTATCCCAAACATTAATAAGTATTGGTCTTTCACTAGTTTTTTTTCTTTGTTCTGCCCAACTCAGTTGGGAGTGCCTATTTGTGACTCACTACTTTACGNNTAGATAAAGATGCTTGCCTCCATATGTATTTGAATACATTGCAACTACGTCCAAAATACACTGGTAAGAACTTCAGGAAATAAGTTAGGTCCATGACAGTGAACACTTTTGGAAGTTTATGCCTGCCTTGTGTTGCCCACATGAAGACACTGAGTGGGTGGTGGCCATATCATGTGTGGCTTTTCCAAACTATGGTGAACTCTTGGACTTGTGCAAAAAGAAAAATATTTTCAAACCCACCTTCTCTCTACTAAGCCTGCAGAAGAGTTTAGGACTGCAGCTAAGCAGTGCATTCCAGTATTGATATAACCAAAATGGGAGGCTTCATCAGTACTGAGTGATATTAAAGCATCATTGTTATAAAACATCATTTCAGTATGAATGCAAAATTACTAGCAGCAAGTAGATTGTTGGTTCTTGTTTGTTACTTTTTATTACCCAAGTCTATGCTTGTTGGGCCAAATACCCATGAAATTCAGAGATGGTGATAATATGTCTGCCATAAGCCTCCCCCTGCTGAAGTGAACTCCAGTAAATGAGTCAGAGCATTGAGTATAGAAAATAAGTGAACAGTGTAATATAAAACTTAGCCTGGATGCCTTTTTTCTCCTGAGTGAAGCAGCACTTTGTATTTTTCTTTTGGTCGAAATTGATAATTGTATCAAATTGCATTGAAATTTGTAGGAATGCTGCTCCTGAACAGAAAAGTTCCTTATGTGATTGCTTCAGCAAGGGTTTCACAGATAATAAGCTGGTTAAACAGCGTAAGCTTACTTCATTAATTATCCAGCATTCTTTCAATTGATAATCGGAGTTGAGCTTTTGGAGGTATTCTACTTCAGAGAGTAGTGCTGGCCAGAGCCAGCCCATAAGGAAGTCTGCTAATTCTCCCTGGGGTCTGAGTAAGATATATGAGCAAGCACTCTATGGCTGTCTGATTATTACCTGCTTTTGTTCTTCACATTGTCAGAGGCAAGATGAGTAGAAGTCCAAGGGCAACCAGAAGAATTTTAGGATCTTGAGGTGATTGACTGAAGGATGAGGGCCACATGTTTTCCTTGATCCTTTCACTAGCAGGGAAAAAATGTTGAAAGGAATAGGTAGACCATCCAGAACAAAAATGGAACAAGGACAGTATTATGGGCAGAATATTTGGATTTTGATCTTGGGATGATCTATGAAACACCTGATGGGATGCACTTTTCTCACTGGATGAAAAGGGGTTTTGCACAAGAGTTAGCAGCTCTGATTGGTAGAGTTTCTGGCTAGATTGGCTGGGGGGACAGGTAAAATCTAGGCTTGCCAGGGATAAATAATGGGACAGCATAGCAAAATTTGAGGCTGTGCATGCTTATGAAATCCTTCAGTTTGGTCTATGAGGTGTTGGCTACAATGAGCTGCATTTGAAATGTTCCTAGTCCAACATGGGCAGCACAAAGAGCAAACGTGACAAACTCGAAGCTTTGGCCCAGTCCAGAGAGATGAAGTCACTAACATAAACAAAACCTGGTGTGATGAGGCCTGTGACTGGTGTGGATGAGAGATGGTTTCAGTCAGAGCTGAAATAACACCAGCCCATTCTAAGATGAGGATGGACTCCTCACAAACAGGGACTTGGACAAGGTAGAGGTGATTAATGCATTCTGTGCCTCTGCCTTCAACACAGATGATGGTCTCTGCAGGCGCCAGTGCCCTGACCTGAAGGACCATGGCTGTAGGAGTGATAACCTCCCAGTCAACCCTGAACTCAAGTGGGATTTGCTGTTCCAGGTGGATCCCAATAAATCTATGGTGCCTATGGAATTCATCCAAGAATGAGATGAGCTGCCTGGTGTCATCACAAAGCATCTCTCAATGACTTTTGCAGGCTGTTGGAAGTTTGGAGATCTCCCAGTCGACTTAAAGCTAGCAAGTATTGTCCCAATTTTCAAGAAGCGCAAGAGGGATGACCATGGTAACTACTGTCTTGTCAATCTTATTTCAGTGCCCACTAAAAGTATTGAGAAGGATTTCCGGGAGTTACT
Source organism: Nesospiza acunhae (assembly GCA_013398715.1). Lineage (NCBI taxonomy): Eukaryota > Metazoa > Chordata > Aves > Passeriformes > Thraupidae > Nesospiza > Nesospiza acunhae. The sequence continues at coordinate 4,295,687 of VZSU01000702.1, forward strand.
GAAAATCACCTGAAAAGCAACACAGTCATTTGCCACAGCCAGAATGGCTTCATGAGGGGAAATCCCTGCTTGCCAAACCTGATTTACTTTTATTATAAGGTAACCTTCCTTGTCAGTGGGTGTACAAGGGAAGCCAACACATGTAATCCCAGTGTTCTTCAACATCTTCATAAAAAACTTGGACCCAGGACTTGGATGAATACTTAGTATGTTTGTTAATGGCATTAAATTATAGGATTTGCTAACTCCCTCGAAGGCAAAGAGGCCCTGCAGAGAGATCTTGATTAATGATTTTCAAATCATTAGTCAACAACTACATGAAGTTTTTAAGGACAAGTGACATATTCTGACTCTGGAATAGGGTAATCCTGGATGTAGGGACAGACTGGGGAATGAGATGCTGGAAAGCAATGATGTGCAAAGAGACCTTGGGGTCCTGGGAGATCATGAGTTGAGCGTGAGCCAGCAGTGCCCTGGCAGCCAGGAGGGCCCCATGTCGTGCGGGGCATCAGGGACAGTGTGGCCAGTCAGGGAAGGGAGGGGATTGTCCTGCTCTGCTCTGCTCTGCTCGGCTCTGCTCTGCTCTGCTCTGCTCTGCTCTGCTCTGCTCTGCTCAGGGGCAGCCTCACCTCCACTGCTGGTGGCAGTTTTGGGTGCCACAATATAAGAAAGACATTGAGCTGCTAGAGAGTGTCCAAAGGAGGGTAACAAGCATGGTGAAGGGCTTTGAGGAGAAGTGTTGTGAGGAGAGGCTGAGGTCACCTGATCTGTTCAGCCTGGACAAGAGGAGAGTGAAGGGAGACCTCATTGTAGTCCACAGCTTTCAGTAGACCTTCTCTTTGGTGACCAGTGGTAGGACCCAAGGAAATGGCATGTATTTATGTCAGAGGAGGTCCGGTTTAGATATTAGGAAATATTTTTCACCCAGAGGGTGTTGAGCACTGAAACAGGCTCCGCAGGGCAGTGGTCATAGCCCCAAGCCTCACAGAGTCCAAAAAGCATTTGCACCACACTCAGGCACACAGTCTTGGGGCTGTGTTGTTCAAGGCCAGGAGCTGGGTCCCTTCCAACTCAGGATATTCTATGATTCACTATCATTTACTTATTTGTCCTGAAGGAAAAAAAGGTTTAGATAGTTAAACTCACATGAAACAAGTAAAATAGGAAGGATGTTTGAATGATACAATATTTTTATTCCCTTGGGGACTCACTTCATTCCCCCAGTCTGATGATGACTAATATAGTTGGTGAAGGAAGGTTATTACCAGATAATGAAACCTGTTTATTGTATCTTCTGCTATTAGGATAAGTTATTTTCCCCAGTAGATTATTCAGGATATCTCAGGGATCATATCATAGGATAGGATTTCTTTAGGACATTTTGCTTGTTTCTGCTTATTTTTTCATTTTTTTCACAATAACATAAAAAATGCTATCCATGATAAAAGAAGCAGTTTCAAGGTAGAAAGTTTTTTTAAAGTTCATAGACTCCAAATATGTTCTGGGAGCTTCTATAACCACAGAGACTGATGGACTTCACCAATTGCAGGCAGGCTATGTCCATAATTATTTGATTCAGTGATGAGCAAAAGCAAGGACCTTAAAAAATATGTGTATTATGGCCAAAAATACACAAGAGAAGCACTCTACGTATGGGCCTTAAGGATGAAAATAATAAGATTTTTCTCAGCAGTCTTCAACTGTACAATAATTCAAGACGGATTTTTAGGGAGCCACCAGGTAAACTGCAGATTGCCTCTCCCAATGCAGTAAGGTGTTTTTTTCCATCTCCGTTCCCAGCCTTGTTCCTGCCTTGGTGCACAAGAAAAAGGGGTTTTATTTATCATTTCTAATATTATTTGATTTTTATAATTTTGATAAATCTTATCAAATGTATAATTTTATTTAATTGAAATAATTTTAAGTATAATATTGAATTTACCTTTCACTGTTAGAGTTCTAAACAAAAGGTTTCAATATCTCTGCAAATAAAATGTTTTATTTATCCAAGAGGTTCTTGCATTTATCACTTTTGCCTTTTCTGATAGAAACATTCCATGAAAACTCTATCATATCAATAATATTTGGAAATTTTCATGACACAGAAACTTCTTAACTTTTGTGTCCCTAATGTTTTAGGCAGTTGATCCTTAATGAAATTTAGTACATTCTGGAAAAATTAACAAGATCTCACAAGTATCAATTTCAACTTTTTTTTTTTAGTTCCTCCACATCACTTGTTTTTATAAGAATATATTTTGATCCTGAAGGAACTGTATAATTAATCCTTAATCATTTATAAGTCTCATCTTATGCATATTTTGTCTCTCTGTGATGAGCAGGGATTAATTATGGCTTTTGTACCCATTCTACCATCCACTGTGCAAGAATGTTGAAGCTTTCTCAGGAGCAGTACTTATGAGAATGGTCAGAACAGGTAGATGGAAGAAGTGACAGGCACAACAGCACAAGGAAGTAGCAAGAAGTCATCAGGTTAAAGGGCATTAAAACACAGAAGGTAAAAATATTAAGTTTTATGTTTTAAAAGGCACATCTGACACCAACAATAAAAGCAGATATTTTGTCTGAGGAGAGAAAATGAGGGATGACAACTGGAAAATTGTATTCAGTATAGTGCCATATATATATATATATATATATATATGTATTGCCCAATGTTCTTCTGAAAACTTTGCTGTAATATTGCTAGCCTGATCTACTCAATTCTAGCTTGTCAAGCTGTTTTGAGCCTTTTTACCAAAAAAACCCTAAAAATTCAAGTTCATATACATATATATACATATCTATATAGATATATAGATATATCTATATATATATATAGATATATATATATATAACATGCTGTGGAAAACATGTTTCCAGACAGTTTTTTCACCCTGCTAGCACAAGAATAAAACAAAGCATCATGGGAGTCCAAATATCCAGCTTGTGGGCAGCTTTAAAGTGCTAGCTTTATTCTGTTCTTATTGCTTTTGGCACTGGTTTTGAGTTGATTTATGTGCTTCATGTATTAGGCAGTTACAAAGCTTATGCTTTTGCACTTGAAGGAAAAGATAAATCACTTAGGATGAATAAACAGATTCGGGGTTTTAATATAGAAAGAATATAATTCTTTTTAAATTCTGTCATGTGTTGACAATCCAGTAGTAGAGAGATAGGAATGCAGTTTCTTTTTTTATGTATTTCTTCTATTTCTCTGCTTTTAAAATCCCAGAATAAATTTGGGTGTTTGTTCAATCTTTACAATTTTATCCCAGAAACCTAGACCAGATACTCACTGCTTGTGGCAGCGTTTGAGAAGAGAAATGCCAACGGCTAGTCATGATTAATCACCACAAAGCGTTGACACCTGTAAAAACCAATTATTTAGATTTAAAAAATGTTGATTTTTAGAAGTACTTATAGAAATGTCTCTGAGGTAACATATTCTTATGCCTTATATACTTAGAATGTTCATACGGAGCACAAGAAGAAATGAAATAATCAGTTCAGTAAGATGTGGCACCCTCTTCATAACACTGTCTAAACTGGGGGTTTACAGAGCTTGAAGAAGCTCTATTATGTATCATGAAGTAGAAATATTCAATTTCCTGTAGCACATAGTGTGGGGATACTGGCAATACCTTTCTGTTAAACAGAAATAGTGAATAATCTGGGCCTGTAGGATCTTTCGTTCCCATAATAGTAACAAAACCCAAAAGCGTATAAAAAAGACAACTGTTGCTTGCCACTGCTCTTGACTGAGAAAACAAAAATAGGAAAGGTATTTTCTGTCTACTTAGAATCATGAAAAAAATAAATTCAGGTGAGAGCCATTTTTCCACTCCAGTTGTTTCAGAACCTACCCTCAGCTTTCTGTTCATGCTTATTTCTCTGAGTAAATTGTCACTGCATAAGGAAACATCTCCTTTGATTCCTGTCACCCATAAATTAATATTATTCCTATGTCACACATAGATTCTTTTTTTTTTTGAACCCTTGAAGATGGAATCTATTCTTCATGGTTTGGCAAACCAGTGTCTCTCAACTCTTTTCATAAATATCTCAATACTGGTAAAAATGATCATTTTAAAGGACAGTTTGAAAAAAACTATTCCACATGTCTTCCTTACTCTAATAGTAGTAACTGTTTTAAGAAGATCCTGAATGAATCTGAAATTTGGTGACAGAGAGTGTTATAGCAAATTCCTCATTCCCTTTTTCAGTATAGTAGAGAGTTGTGTTTATTTGAAATAGTACAAATATGGAAGGCAATGGAGAGAAGACAGAAGTGGCACTTTACTGAGATAACTGGGTTAAGTAAGGGTGCAGGAAATAAATTTCAGGGGGAGAGGATTTTTCTTTTTTAAGGAAAATTAATAATTTCAAACAGTTTAAAACTAAATGAAACTTACAATGTATATGATTAATTGAGACCTATTTTACTTTTGCAATAAAAATACAAATTGTAGGCAAATTATAACAAAAAGCCATTTGAGAAATAAAATGGTTCTGAATTTTCCATAAATTCTTTGATTTTTTCCTAAAAAAATGTTTAATAAAGACAACATGTATTCTCATAGCACCACTGAATGAGCAACTTTTCTCCAGGAAATTCACCTAACTTTGAATTATCTCAGTTTAATGCACGAAAAATCAATAGATACACTGAATTCACTATGGGCATGGTACATCTTCACCTCTTTTGTCAAGAACTATTAATTTCTGACAGACTTTCAGGAATATTTTTTAACATGCTTGAGTAAGTTTGCTCTTAGTACTACAGTTAAAGTCATAGCTATACACTGTGTACTATATACAGTACATTGTACTGTAACTACTGAATTGTCATAGTAGCTAAAAGCTTGACAGAAGAAGTAGACTGCCACAGCATAAAAAAATCAAACAAACAAAATTATTGTGTTAATAACATCATATCATTAGGCCAAAACTTTTAAACAGAACAATGCAAAGAATAAGGAAATGTGAACTTTACATTGACAGACTTGGCAGACAAGCTGGAAAAATGGGTCACAATTCTTCATTAAGATTCTTTGCAGCTTTTGTCAGAGATGTTGTGTGTGGCAGAAAAAGGGTCAACAGCCCTAAGGTGAGATAAGAACATAGACTAGCCATGAGTGGAGACCCCCACCCAAGTGGACAAACACTGAGCAGCCTGGTCTAACTTCAAGACTGGTTTTCAGCACAATTCTGGACTAGTTGGCCAAGGATATATGCTATGACTGAGCAAACCTCTCAATTTCCAGCAAACTTTTACTTCTTTTGCAGCAAAAACTTTGAGGATGGTCTAAAGAAAAATGTGGCTACTTTTGATTCTGGGGAAGTGCTTACCAAACCTGTGGAGTGTACAGTGAAAAGGGAGATGTATTTGAGGTGGGTGCAACACACCTGCAAAGATGTTAGGAAGATATGTCAGCATTGTAATATGGAAACTTAGAATATATTATGTTGTTTTGTTTTTCTTTTTATTGCACTTTGTAATTTAGACAATATACTGCTCTTATAACACAGTGTTGATAGAGAAACAATATAAGAGAACTCAGAGATGATGTCGAATAACACTGATATGTCTTTCATATGAATTAAACTTTCTGTGGTGGTCTAGTTATAAATTTTATTCAATAAAATTTACAGTTTGGTGTATTTTTAAGTAGTGCTCAATTTTTAATTCCTGTCTCTAATTCAAAGGTAGACCTCAAATCAAATGTCTAACAAATCTTCAACTTTAAGATCAGGAGGATTGGGAAGGTTTCTTTTACTTCAGTGACCTCTGAGAATTCAAGGATGTGGTGGGTTAACCCTGGTTGAGTGCCAGATGCCCACAAAGTTTGACTACCACTGCCCTCCCCAGTTGGATATGGGAGAGAAAATACCACAAAAAGTTTGTGGGTTGAGGCTGGGGAGGAGAGATCACTCATTCATTACCATTATGGGCAGATTCATCCTGGGGAATTTCATTAAATACTACCTGGACCTTGTCATGCAAACCCCCCCACATAAGGAAAGACAGAAGTCTGCAAAGACACTTTAAATGAATCTGATAAATTCTGTCACCAAAAAAATTTAGTTCACCTGTACACTTTATATTTTCAAATATTTTCATAACTATTCAGCTAATTTTTTGAACGCTCCTCAACCAATTCTGCAAGAGAAAATATTTAAACATCTATAGTTCTGAAAAATTACTATGATTTTTTGTGTGTCTGTGTGTGCATACAGCTGTTTAACATGTATAAAGTAACATCATTTAGAGGTCTCATTTCTGTATCCTAGTGATTAATAAAATAATTAAGTAAAATGGCAGAGCTTGGCAGTGTATTTTTCTTTTCAATCTCTGTTAAAAAAATAATAGAAGTGAATAATTTCTTTGTTCTTCAGGCTACTTTTAATAAATGTATGGAAATGAATGTATTGCATATAATGTAAAAATGGAATCTTATCAGTTAATAATTTCAACTGGTGACATATATCTTCTAGTGAATTATGTGTGAACAAAAGTTATCCGCTTACTGCAACCAAGGTTTCTACAATAAGGATTAAATGGTTGTAGTTGAAATTATTTTCTTATGAGTGAATGATTACATTTAGAACTATTTTTCAACTCAAAATGGAGTATAATATGGCAGTTTTAATACAGCAATTTTAATAAAACTAATGAAGGTAGTGTCTGGGTTTTGATCACCAGACAAATTATACACAGCTCCATTTGGGTCTGGATGGATGATTTTATTCCTGTCAAAATCTTTGATCAGAAATACCACTTGCTTCTGATGATCATGTGCTGTTATTTATACTTATAAAGAAAAATGATATGGAGAGGGAGCATGAGACAACAACATCTCTTGGGAAATCATTCAAGCATCTTAAATGAAGAAACAATGAGCCCATGTAATTTTGTCTGTATGAGCCTAAAATATTCCTCATTACCTCATTATGGAGGTTAACTATCACTTTAGAGTCAAACCTGTTAGATCTTCTGCAACTGCCTCTTACTTTTATATCATATGCTTTAAATAGCTGTCAGTTTTGCATTATTTCAGACTTTGTTAACATGATATCTACATTAAAATTTTCATCCTTAAAATTTTAACTTGTTTCAGAGGTTTTCCTAACATGAACAATAGATTATGTTTATTTTTTACTTGCTCATCTTCTTTCAAAGATCCCAGTCTTCTGTGCTATTCTTTATTGTTTAAAAAGAGATCACAATATCTCCAATATAAATACATTAATTATTCAGAATTATCCATTAATTTCCTCAATAAAATAGCTTTGGTATGTAGATCAATGAAATTGCAAGTATTATAAGAATATAGAATTGGAAGTAGAATTTTATACAAGGCAGAAAAATGTAACCAAATTAATACAATGAAGAAAAAGTAAATTTCAAATGCTATATGCAATACATTATAATATTTATTATTTGCAATGTGCCATTTATGCAAATCACCTACTGCTAAGACATTTTGATAGACTTTACCAGTGTAACAAAAAAAAATTGTTACATGCATTTTCAGTCAAGCGTTAAACACAGGAAGAGTTGATCATGTGATCCAAAAAAAGTCTGACATGTTTAATTGTTACAAAGGCTTGGTCCTTGAGCTCCTAACTGCACTATCTCAAACTTTACAACCATAGAGTCACCAAGGCTGGAACAGACCACCTGGTCACCAAATCTGTCAACCTGGCACCATGTTCACTTCTAAACCGTGTCAAGTGTCACATCTACATGTTTTTTGAACATGCAGGAAGGATAACTCCACCACTTCCCTGGGAAACTTGTTCCAATATTTTATAACCCTTTCAGCAAAGAAACATTTCTGATACTCCATCTAAATTTCTGCTGGCACAGCTTGAGGACATTTCCTCTTGTCCTGTCACTGGTTGCTTGCAAGAAAATCACAGCATCTGCCTGGCTACACCCTCCTTTCATGTGGTAGCAGAGAGCAATGAGGTTACACCTGAGCCTCCTTTTCTCCAGGATAAACACTCCCAGCTCCCTCAGACCCTCCTCATACCACCTGTGCTCCTGATTGTTCCCCAGATCTGTTGCCCTTCTCTAGACTTGCTCCAGCACCTAAAAGTCTTTTAGTGGTGGGCCCAAAATTAGACAGAGCACTCAAGGTGCATCCTTAGGTGCCCAGTACAAGGGGATGGCTGCTGCCCTGGTCCTGCTGGCCATGTTATTTCTGACCCAAGCCAGGATGGCCTTGGCCACTTCAGCATACCCTGGCTGCTGTTGAGCCACTGTCACCAGCATCCCCAATCCTTTTCCACTGCTTTCCTGCCACTCTTCCCCAGACCGTAGTGCTGCCTGAAGTTGTTGTGGCCCAAGAGCAGGATCCAGTACTTTGCTTTATTGAAAGCCACACCATTAATGGGCCACACCATTGGCCCATCAAACCAGCCTGCCCAGAACCCTCTGCAGGGCCTTTCTGCCCTCCAGCAGACATTCCTATCCAACTCTGTCATTTGAAAGTTGACTGAGGGGGCACTTCATCTCATCATCCATATTATCAGGATATTAAACAGGGCTGACTCCAGTACAGAGCCCTAGGGAACACCACTAGTGCCTGGCCTCCAGCTGGATGCAGCTCCATTCACCTTCACTCTCTGGGCCTGGCCATCTAGCAGGTTTTTAGCTCAGAAAACACTATACCCAGCCGAGCCATTGGCTACCAGTATTCTTCAGATTTCTGTAGGACACTATCAAGGACTTTACTGATGTCTGGATTGACATATCCACAACCTGTCCCTCACCCACTAACCAAATTTTCTTGTTGTAGAAAGACACCAGGTTGGTCAAGAAGGACCTGCCTTGGTCTGATCTGTATGTTCTGTGTGTTACATGTTCCACATGACCACACTCAGGGGATTGGCTCCATAACCTTTCCCAGCACTGAAGTCATGCTGATATCCTCCTTCTGGCCCTTATCACATCTGTCAGCTTCCAGTTATGCTGGATTGGTGGTAAATGATTGCAAGTGGCTTGACAAGCTCTTCCACAACCTCCTCACCACTCTTGGGTAGATCCCGCCCAGCCACATGGGTTTGTGTTAGTTTAAGTGGCATAGCTGGTCACTGACTCTCCCTCATGTATTATGGGGGCTTCATTCTGCTCCCTCTCTCTGTCTTTCAGCTCAGGAGGCTGGATACCTTGGTGACAACTGGTCTCGCTGCTAAAGACTGGGGCAAAGAAGGAATTAGGTATCTCAGCCTTTTTCTCATCCTTTTTTCTCTATGTTTCTGCCATATCCAGCAAAAGGCGGAGATTCTCTTTGGCCCTCCCTCGATTTGCTGCAGATGTATTTGCAGGAATACTTTTCATTGTCTTTCACCTACATGCTCAGATTAAGTTCTAAATGGACTTTGGACCTTATAATTTTCTCTTAATAATTTCACAATAATCTTCTAGTATTCCTGAGCTAACTGCCTCTTTTCCCCTTTTTCTTCGGCCCCTTTTACTTCCTTGATGTTAAGTAAAAGCAGTTCAATTCTTAATCGGAATAAAATATTAGAAGCTCTTGAAACATTACCAAATTTTATTATTCAATTCAGATTGAAACTCCTTTAAATATTTGAACTAATCCTTTTAATATCTAAAGGCTTTTCATAGTTTTTTTTAATACACAATGGAATTAAAAGTTATTGATAAAATATGATATATTAAAAGGTAGAGGAAGAAAGAATTTTCTTAACTTGGGGATAACTGCAATGCATTATTCCTAAACTGGGAATAACTGAAATGCACAGGTATTCTGATTTTTCTAAATAATTTCATTCCAAGATGATTTATATGTCCTCAACTTTGTTACTGAAGTACATTACACTCTAAAACCTGTTGCTAAACAGACCTCTATTCTGCCTGCCTATCTATCATCTCTCATTAAGCAAGTTTCTTTTGCTACCATGATCCTGCTTTTGTAAATACATTGTTAAAATATGTTGCACAAGAAAAATTTCCAGTTGTAACTGATTACGAGATGAAGGTAATAATTGCTTTCAATGAGTGTAGTAAGCCAAGTTATTAGAATGTATAAGTTAATACAGATGGTAATTTCTTCTCTTAATTACTATCAAGACTAACATTTGTCTAAGAGAAATCTGACCTTATCCATTGAGTATTTATCTTTGAAGTCAACAGATCATAATGTCTTTCTCTGAAGGAGTCAATACCGGTTTATTTGTGAGCATGATGAATACTTATATAAAAATTTGTGTAAGAATATGTTGACAAACATATGAAGAATTGTGAGAAATGGGATTTGATTCATAATCCAACTTTCCTACCTTGTAGCAAGACTTGATTGGGTGTTATTTTTTTAAAACTTTTACCTATTTTTTGGTTCATGATTTATTCACAGACATTTTCTATATTTTTTCTATATCGTATGTGTTTATCATCCACATGATTTTGCTTAAGATCATTTCAATCTACTCTGAACAGTGAGCGAGTGTTTAAGAATTCAATACAAAATATTGTAATCTTTTATAAGTGCCTGAGCAGGAAATAAGATTATTTTTTCTTCTGTGACGGGATCAAATCATGCTACCTACAGATAAACATAAAGGACTATAACGCTAACTCCAACAGGCTTTGTACTTTTGCAGAGGAACCTGGTCAGAACTCACCTCTCTGACACCCAAGTAACCATGTGTCATCTGGGAGTCTTTCCCCTCTCAGATTTTTATCAATCCTTTCAAAACACGATACCAGGATAAAGTTTTTTTAATTTTGTGTAAATGGTGGATATATACCCCAAAAGCAGATTACATGGTATTTACTTAGCCTCAACATTTTTATCATATTTTTTCTTCTTTCACCACTATGAAAAAACTCAGAGTTAATCCTTTTGCAGAGTATTTATCTGTTGTTAGGCACTTGGTGAAGATTACATTTCAAGTCTTTAAGTTTCATGAGTGCAATACTGCATGCTTAAAAACCGTATCTTTGATATTTAATGGTGTCATTTAACACTTGAGTGGGCCATAGCCAGGAATAAAATTTACTTCTGTTTGACTAACAGGTTTGATTTTGCCAGGAGTGTGACCAGATAAATAAAAGGTGATTAAAATTAATGAAGCTGTGAAAACCTTGAAAGTCTCAGCTAAACAGAGAATTTTTAAGCCTGGTGAGTTTTCAAGTCTTAAGAGAGTTGAATAAAATTCTTACCAAATTCTTCACCCTAGTACATGCTAAGACTTAAAACAGCCAAGTTCCATTCCCATCATACTATTTCTGTACTAGAGACAACAATCTTTTTCCCTGTCAGGTTTCACAAAATGAAACAATCAACTCCCTGGACTGAAATACTCTCAGCTTTCAAGCTGCACTTTCATCCTGGTAAGTCAGCATGCCAGCCTTAACAGCAAGGAACTCGTGAGCTCTTCTACCACAACAGGCTTGAAAGGGTGCAAGATGGGTGAATGAGATATGGAAAATGAGTCTTTCAATGATTCACTAGTACTTTACTGCTGTGGATAGTATTTGATCATCACGGGCCTTCACACATTCAGACCGAGCATGCTATTAATATTATATTGAACAATTGTGTTATTTTTGTACCGACAGCTTAGTAGAATAATAAAATATTGAGCTCCACAAAGTCCTTTTATGTATTTAGCATGATAAAACTTGTGAAGTTTGAGCTCTCACTTGTGCTCTCACTTGCGAAGTTTGAGCTCTCACTTGTGCAGGACTCTTGTGGCTCATCTTGATTATGGCATGGGAATACAAAAACCACCAGGAGGAAGTCCTGACAAGGAGTATCATTTACTCCCCAAATAATTCAATTAATCACCAAGGCCAAAACTAACTTCATAAAGTATGTTAAAGGAATTCTTCTCTTTCCTACCAATTTGTCCTTATGAGCCAAATTGCCAGCTTTGGTCCTGGAGATCTTCCAGAGATGAGTGAACTTTATTCTGTCTATTTTGAGCTTCATATTCAGAGCTAATATGTAATTTTGTAATATGTAATACTCCTCAAAGCATTTAATTAATGAGGTGATTAGAACAATTCCTTTTGAGTCGTAGTAAAGTCCAGTGACAATAATTAAGGAAAATGGGACCTTGCTGCCCATTTTTATTTTCTGAAGGACCTGATGAAGGATTGATATATTCCACATTTTGTAGTAATTTTTGAGAATGCAATGCAAAAAACATTGTCATTTTGTTTGTATAGCAGTAAGAAAACTGTATGGGTCCTACAAAAACTACAAAACAATCTGTCAGAAATAATTATTTAAAGTCCCTGGGAGCGGTGATGGATTGTGATTGCCATGAAGATTTCTCTTCTGCTTTTAAGCAGTGACAGGACTTGGCTGGACTTAGAAGTGTAGCTCAGGTTTTCTGGGTGAAGCAGAAATTCTACTTGATACTAGAAAATCAACTAACATGTAGGTGGACTTTTACACATAATTTTACACAATTTCATTTGAGTAAATGAAAATTTCACAGAGTGAAGTCTGATAGCAAACTTGAGAGCCATGTGACATCATCAAGAATACGTCATGCTAAGAGGAGTTTGGCATACTGACAATTCCTTTCACTCTATGCACGCAGAGTTTAAACATATACTTAAAAAAGTATGTATTGCATTATTCCTTGATGACTCTGACTAATTTAATTAATAAGATCCAGCATAAGATCACCTTTATTTTCTTAAAAAAGAAAAGCATTGGTTCAGACACTAAGATACGAGTGATGTCGAAAGGGAAGATCATCAATATTTAAAGACTTCCAGTAAAATTTAGATCTGCAGTCCTGAACTTCAAGTCTTAACCAAGGATAAAATAGATTTGATTTTCACCTGATAATTATTGCTGCAGCATCCAGAAAAATAAATCCCAGATTGGAAGTCCTGAGTGCAATAATTTTTAAATTATTTGATTTTGTTCCAATTTGGGATGTTATGACTCATGCCCTATTTAATCTAATTAATACAGAAATTAAGACTAAGGTTAAAATAAATAATTTTCCACCAACAAACATACTCAGATAAAGATACTTGAAAATGTATTCTCCCACTGCTTTTTTAAAAGCATGCTGTGACTCTTATGCAGTTGTGTGAAATTAGTGACACATACCTAAAGCCCTCTGTAAATAAAGCTTTTGAGAAGAAGGTAGAGCATCTCAGTATTTCTCATAGTCTTTAGTATTGTCTTTGTTTTCAGATCACTTTTTTGCATGGAAATTGTTGGAACCGATTTCTAAAATACTGGAATCTCCAAGGTCACTAATACAAGATTAAGGATTGCATCTGGAAACCACACTGATGTATTTCAACTGTGAATTTCTAAAAAAACTCGGATTTTTTATTAAAGCTGAATCATAACTATAAGTCAAATAGATACTAAAATTATACAACAATTTGCAAATGCCTATGTCTTTTTATCTTTTGGGGAATTCCTTGTAATTTATGTTAGATTTACTGGAAGTATTTAAGCATATGCATTTTAAAATAAATCATTACAATAATATTTGGTTAGGAAATAGGAATTTGCCATTGATTATGAAATAATTATTTCTTGAGATGAAACTTTAAAGGAGTTCATCTGAAAAGCTGAAAGAGCTTAGGGAACATAAAGCTCAGATGACTGACTTTGCATACCTTCATTTGTAAGAACTTTGTATTGCCTGCAGAAACTCAACATTTTTACATTCAAATCTTCTCCAGCTTAGGGAAAAGCATTATGGAGCTAAATTTGTACATGGAAAAAAATCTCTGGATATTGTTCTGAATTAATATATCTGAAGGCATTGGAATTTATTACACTGCATTGCATGGAAGTCTGTAACTCAAAATCAGATTTTGAAGAAAATAAATGGAGACAATAAGTGTCTTTCTCAATTTTCCATTAAAAAAATATTCAAAGATTTTGAACACATTTTTCACAAGCTGATTAGAAGAATGAATCATAATAAAGGCTTTATAGAGAAGTTCTTAATTTATAACTTAACTACTTGCAAGCATATTAGCCTTTTAGAATGAAATTATTGTTCTAGGAATTTTATAGAGTTTGATGATAAAAAATAATTATAAAAATAGAAACTAAGTATTCACAAGCCATGCTGCTGTTTTTTTGCATATCTTTAAAATATTAGCATTTCATCTTTTCTTCAGCTTGTAAAAATTTGTGTCCTTTTTTATAATTATGCCAATTGTCCTGACATGTATTTGGGGTGAAAGCAATAGATGTTCCAGGATATCAGGAAAAAAAAAAAGCTAATTTAAAAATACTTTTATAGNTTTTTTTGACTGAGAGACTGGTACTTGTATACAGACGTGTGTAACTCTCCTGCTCGAGAACTGATGTGCATGACAGGCTGAGGGCTGAAGCCTGCAGTCTATATCCAGGAGAATTCCCACTGCACACACAGGGTTTAATGATTTCACAGGAAGCTTTGTCAGCACCCCTGTAACAGGAATTATGCCTCATGACAATGCAGGCATCAGCTAGTTACCCTCAGTTCAGTTTTGACCCCATAATTCATTTTTATGAAACTCCAGACATTAAAAAGTTTGCTTCTGTGACTCAATATAGTTTTCTCTCAGAATTTCCATGTGGAGTATTTCTCTCCAGGTTTTTTATACGTTTGTTCTAAAATTGCCTCTTTAGACTGAGATTTGCTCTTTTAAATAAGGCTTTTCCTGGTCTAAAAAAATGGGAATGGAATTTGAAGTAGAACAATCTTATAAAGCTAAACTCTAAAAAATATATTAAATTATGTTTAATTGAACCTTAGTGATCAGTTGTTTTCAGAAGCTTTTTTTTCTAAAATACCAAACTCAAAACTCAGCTCTAAAACCATTTACTATGATTATGTTTTTCAAGAATAAAGAGTTCATATGATGAAATAAACATATCTGAAACAGGGCTGATATCACTAACGGATATTGACTCAACAGGCTAGGTAGAACTGTACTTAACTAGATTGAGCTCTTCTTGTTTAATAAGGCTCTTCTCATGTTTATCTTCACCACAAAGAAATGTGTATGCATGTTTAAGCATTAAAGTCACCCTCTCAGAAGGTCATGAGGCCATTTAAATAGAAGAAACTTAGATATTTATTCACATTCAATAATACTAAGGATTAAAAAGAAAAAAATCAGAATCTTGAAATTATATTTCTCCTAGTGAGCATTCATGAAGCATTTTTACATCAATACATGTGACAATTAAAGAAAGGGTATTTCCTTTTCTTGAAAGATCATATATGAGATATCATTGGGGAAAGAGATTAAATTGATTGCATTGATTGAAATGCAGCGTAGGTATTTCTCCCTAGCTCCATCTTTTTAACAACAATAGTAAAATAAATCGTAGCAGTTGTCAGTGAGTTAAGGCTTCAGTGACTGATCACTGACAAAGGTTTTTGAGGGGATTTTTCTGCAAAGCACTCTCTTTATGTGTCTTTTCTATAATGGCCATTTATTTTCCAAGTGGAAAATTAAAATTTTCAGTAAACTCATCATTCTCATTTGGACTCTGTTTCAAGTAGGTATTTGTTTGATTTCATTCTTGAGAAGTTAGAAGTGTGCCCTGGCGTTAAAAAAATTGTGGAGATTCATTCAATTAGAGTGTCAATATTTGATTGAGAAAGTGAAGTAATGAAGAGCAAAGAAGTGACAGAAGAGTGTAAACAGCAGGTAGTTCAGAGATAAGGGAGAAACCTCAGCCACGTCCTCCAGAGCTGAGGCACAGCAGGATGCTCTCTCTGACGTTCTCTCAGGGCATCCTGTTGTGCCTCGCTGCTGCAGGGACATATGGTGTCTGAATTCCTCATCTTCACAGTGTCATATCTCTTAATATTGTCTGGTGTAAGAAGAATACAGAACAGGGCACTGCCAGGGAGCTCCTATAGTCTGTCTACCTAGAATGTGCCTCCTTAGAACAACAAAAGCCTGAACACACAGAAAGTTAGGGGTGTTAGAAGGCAGATGTAAAACCAGAGACATTATAATGTAATGACTTAAACATTAATGGGTTAAAAGAACTGAAGTGTGAAAGCTGTTATTTTTTAAGTGTCAGGGTAGATGCAGTACAAATTTATGCTCGCTACCCTGATGTGAAAACAATCAGTAAATGAACTGCAGAGCAGGATTGCTTTTTAGATTCAATTAAAACATGGGTATATGTGTCTGTATGCATTTTTCTCAATAACTTCTGCCTTTCTCTATGTGCAATTCTAGATGCATTGCACTTGGGGAAAAAAGTAAAAAATAGGTAAAGTATTAAATTCAGGTAAATGTCATTCTCTCTAGTAAATGTAGAAAGAAGAGTTCCTGAATATCATCAACATGGGAGAGAATTAACATGATCTTTCTTATTTGCTATCAAATTGTATGGCAATAGCCTGGATTCACTCCCAGAATGTAGGCTTGGGAAAAAGAAGTTGTTTCCTAATAGCATTAAAATCATAAACTGCAGAAATGAAGACTTAAATTTCAAGCCCTGAATAGGCCAAGGGAGAAAAAACACCAGCACAGAAGAAGGAAGCATCTTGCATTTAATGTGATAAAACTGTTGAAAATGGAAGAAAATTGCAGTCACATTCCCTGGAGCATTAATATAATGCTTTTCAAGAATTAGCATGTCATCTCTAACATGCCAATGTTATTGCTAACTGGAATACACTTTAAAATCCATGGATTGATACTAATGAAATGGGGAGAAAGAAGACAATTCATCATCAGTAACTCTTTCCAAATTGATGAAATTGAATTGGTCGTGGGATGGTATGAGTATTTAGAGTTAAGGGTAACCCTGCTAATATATTACTGAGCTTTTCGTTTGTGCAAGTCACACCCAGGGTGTGGAAAGAAATGTCCTTTCAGCCTCACAGACAGAGCTCCTGTTCACCTTCCCCACTGAAGTGACAGCGGCATGGCAGGTGAGTGTTAACCAGGTTGAAAAGTGTGGAGGTATTGCTCTGTCAGCTCTGTTTTCCAATCTTCTCATCCCCTTAGCCTGATCTGTACTTCATCAGCCAGAGAAAAATGTGGACCAAATAATTGGTAAGCCTTGATTAATAGTATAGCAGTCGCTGGATTTCTTCGACCTCTGTGTCATGAAAGATGCCCATACTCCTTGTTGTAAAAATAAATTGTCTAAAAAGAAGAAAGTTGAGCTTCTGCTTACCAGTATTTGTAATATAAAACTGCCTGAAACTTTTTTTTTTTGATTTATCATGGAAATTATTCCCCTTACACAGACACAGTAACAAAAATAACCTTTAGGACATCCATTTGTAATGCCAAACTCTATGAAAACTTCAAGAGTTCCCAGCTGTTTGATGTTGAAAGAAGCAGCTCAATTTCCTAAAATTGTGTCTCACTACTTGAAGGTGTTTGATTTAGAAAAGATGACATCTGCCTTGTTACTGCCCAACTTTTTCATTATGACTGCCTTTTTCCTTTCAGACGTGTACCAAAGCACTGAGAAAAGCACAAAGACAAATCATTGTCTCTCATATCAGGCTTTCTCCTATCAATGTTGACACAAAATTACCCAGTTTCAAGTAAGTCCATGTCACCTGTATGTTGGCATTTAAAATGCTAAAAATTGCAAGCCAAGATATCACAAATTGCTAAATTTAAGAACTACTCAGGTGACCCTCTGTTATCTAGAATTAATGCAATGGGAATGTGATTTTACCTGATGTCTCTTATTACACCCTCTTCAGTCCAAAATTTCATCCTGATTTTACTTTCATCCTGCACACATTAGGAAAAATAATTTCTCCTTAACTTTACTGATGTCCATAAGAGCCCATGGTTTTTAGACTACCCACTTTACAGAAAGTGGGAAATATTTCCCACTTTCTGTAAAGTGGGTAGTCAAAAAAAACTAATTTATGCATCACCCAGGATGGCAATTTTCAAATTGTGAAAATGTGCACAACCTCTTGAGGATTTAGTCAAATGTCTTAATTCCCCAGGCAATAGGAAGCACAATTAAAAATCCAGCCCAGATAATTTGGACTAAATAGAGATTTATCTTTTTTCTTTATTTTAATGAAGAGTTGTCATCGGGACAATATTGCAGTAGAAAAACAGGTTTTACTTGTCCCATTTCTGTCTGCTTAATTAGGAAAGCCAAATTATTTTAAAACACTATTTTTAACATACTATTCTTAAATAAGACATGACTATGCCTTTCAGTTAAGCTTAAGGTTTACTGGAAATTTTGAGGCAAATAGTCATTTAATACTGTGATAGAATTTCAAATCAATAGTTGAAATGTCACTAGCAAATAAAGAAAGCCATTTGGAAGAGATACAGAGTTGTCAAATAAATGTCAATCTGTGAAACTGTAAACATCAAATACGCCCAAAAATGAATGCAATGATTACTTCAGGTTTGACTGGTAGGAAGGACTGTTGAATATACTCATGGTAAACACTATTATATTAGCATTTATTCAGACAACTTTGCTGCTTGAACTGAACCTTGTGTCTGTACAATCCAACCTCACTGATACACATTCCATATGTCACTGAAGGACAAACAGCACACAGATAACCATATATTCCAATCAGGATAAATGCCCAAAAGAATTGAAATGGAAAGGTAAGTAACCTCATAACCAGTGACAGAGAATTCATGGTACTTTATTGTACCCTCATCATATGATGGGATTTACTGGTGATTTTATTATGAACATATCCTATACAGAGCCAAGTGGTATTTTTTCCCAGCTCACAATCTAACCTACAATTTCTTTAGCAAAAACTAAATTCAAACAATGGTTGTTTAAGTGATTGCTAAAGGTCAGAAGCAGGAGGAAAGAAGTCTTTTCCTGTCAAATGACAACTATTAATAGTTGTTCCTCATCATACTTTTTACAGTTGTACATTCTTCATCTGGTCTCCCAAACAAATACACTATGAACAGTACAAAAACTTTCCACAGGACATTAGTAAAATTTTCCTCAAGAAATCTGAATCTGAGAATCTCTGTTATTGTGCCAAAATATTGCTCACTATCAGCTGATTTAGAAGCTGAGAACAAGTGTTTTTCCTGGCCATTCTTATTTATTTTATAGATACCGTTATCAATGATGTTACTACACTATCCTAAACATTGTGAACTTTGACTTTCATTTTACAAGTGCAGATAAAACACAAATAATAAATGTATAACTTAGGATAGAGATCATTATTTTTTCCATGCATCCTACTTATAACTTTCTTGATATAGCTCAGTTTTGTTATGAAACAGACATATCCCAGCCTTCTGTTAAGGAAACTGTTTAACAATTGATTGTATTTTCCCACATATCTTTCTTCGTATGTGACTGACTGCTGGTAATATGATGGCTCTAATTATTGTATCATCACAGCATCTCATACAACTGTGATTGAACACAGGGAATACTGCTGAGTAAAATAGTGTATGACAGAATGGGGAAGACATTTCTATGTTCTGCTGTGATATTAAAACAGAAACATAGCATGTCAGTAAAGTTGTGGAGGTATGCGGAAGTACTGTATTTCTGTGATGACCAGTCTACAGTTCACCAAATACTGTAGTGGCAGCTTTGGTGAAAGGTCTGTTGAGATGATTCCAAGTTGCCTTCTTGCTAGCTGACTTTTGTGAGACTGTTTTATGACCCATGCAGCACCCCCGTGCAAATGGGCTAAAATCTTGTTGTCTCTTCTGGGCTTTTCTGTAGGAAATTCATACCATTTCCTCATATAAGTACAGGCTATGAGGTCAAACTCATACACTGTAAGTTTTATTTGCAGCTTGCAAGCATAGCCTCAGATTGAATTACAAGAACCAAAATATAACCCCTGTTTGAACAATGAAAGAGTACTTTGAGATCTGATTTACTTAGGAAAAAATGCACCTAACTACTTTTGGTAATTGAGATTGTTTGATGGATGTCTCTACCCCCACACACATACAACTGCTTTTGCTTATCTGCTGATTTAAAAGAGAGGTCAAATGTTCAGTCTTTCCTTGGAAGGAAATGTGAATTGTTTATGCTTGAGAGGAAGAACTGGGGGTTATCTACACTTTCTCATTGCTCCATTTGATTCACTGAGGAGAAGTGTTTTTGACTGGGGCAGCAGAAGCACCCGGCTGAAGCACGGAAAAAAATCAATTCTCTGGAGGGCAAATTCATGCAAAAACAACATAAAAGGATGAACTGTTTGTGTGTGAGGAATCAATATTCACATGCAAATGAAGTCCCTGAAGTTTATGAAGCAGTCCCATGCTTAAATGACTCACTCTGGAATAATCACGTGAAGGTTCAGCTCTAGTTTATTCTGCCACAGGGAGTTTTGAAAGCGTTCTTTACCCCTGAATTTTTTATGACTAAAAGGTCTGAGGAAAAAGGGAGGTCTTGGGATCACTTATACATGAAAATATGTTTTGCCCCAGAACTAGAAGTCTTTTGTAATAAAACTCAAGGTTATGTTAAACATTTTGCACCTGCAATTCAAAAAAATCTTTTTCAAGTCCTGCTAACGTGTATTAGTCTTAAGTCAGTAGAGGGATGTAGATCAATAGTCAAGGGAAATCACAAAGGTTTTTTCAAGGACTTTTGCAAAACGTTTCTCTGGAGCTTTGGGCTCGTTTCACAACAGCAGTCTGAACTACAATAGGGCATTTTCTTTGAAAAAAATTAACTAAGTATAAGGGATTCACCACATTGAAAAATATGTGTTATTTGTAGAGTTCTGTGCTTTGATTTCAATTTTGTATGTTTTGGTTTAAGCCTACTAACAAAGAGGGTGGACTCATGCTTTCAAAGACAAATGTGACTAAATTATAATGGGGCCTTTCATCTCTGGAGCAGTTAGCTGGAGGGCAGCACAAAGTGTTTAGTCTAAAAATGAGTTTAAATGGTTTTATCTAAAATATATACATTGCTGAGTGGACTTTTCTGCTTTTTTCCATTAAAAAAATTCTCTTTTTATAAGGATCTTTATGAATCTGCCTAATCATAAAAGGAGCACATTTCTCTTGCTTTACAAGGAACTTTATAACTTTTAACAGATAAGGAAGTAACTGATCACTTTGAAACAGCTAGTTTAACCATTAAAATTAAATTTTAAGGTCCCAGTCCAACATCTACTGAACGTAATGGAGCTTGGAAATTCAGACCAGAGAGACACAAGCTGAGAAACTCAAAAGGCTCATTCCTTCCATATTAAGAGTTTACCTCTCTTTCACAGAGTTAAAAGCTGGAAATGGTGAAATCAGCTTGTCTGACCTCCTGGAAATCTCACTGAACAGCTGAAAAGCTGAAAAGCTGTCCGTTAACACACACTTTTTGCAGCAGGCTATTTCCTCAGACATTCATATTATTAGAACAGAAGATGTCTTTTCCTTCTGCATTCAGATTCTAAATGAGACACAGATATGAAATGTAAGGTACAGATATGAAATTGGGAGTGAATGGCTCTGACTAAAGAACTCCGGCTTTGTCCTCATCTCCTGCACAGGTGTGCTCAGGCTTCATGCTTAGAGCCAAATTAAATAGGTCAGTACCTCACCTACTACTGTCCAATGTTGGTGAATCAATCAATCAATCATTGAAGTATAACTTATTAACTGGTAAGCAGGGAGTCTCCTGATCATAAAACTTGCTTTATTCTACCCACTCACTCCATGCGAACTTTTAATAATAATTTTGTAATTCATGTCCTTCCAGTTGTAACAGGTGGGCAGTTAGATATTTTTGTGTACATTATAAAGGTTGTATCTCTCCCACACATTTATTTCTTACATGGAATAGGTGTATACTTCACTAACAGCTGTTCCTGTCCTCAATATATTCATTATTTAAATGAGTAAGAGATAAATTCCAGATGATGTTGTAAAACTATGCAGGTATTTCCAAAAATGGAAGGGATTTCCCAATTTGCCTCTGGAAAAATTAAGCAGGTTTTTTCAATAATTCCCCAAAGCCCTATTTAACAAAAAACAAAACAAAACAAAACAAAACAACAACAACAACAAAAAAAGCCAAACAACAAGAAACCAAAAACATCTTGCTATGTTTTCTTTAATTTCCACAGAAATTTGGAGCCTTTTGTATTCCTCTTGGAGGAATCTGCTCCTACAGCAAATATGGAAAAACTTGCAAGAAAATCTGGAGCCTGCAGTTCTTCACTGTGAGACAGATCCATCTTGATTAGCTGAGGAATAAGAAGGATGATTATCCTTTCTTCTATTCACATATAACTTTAAACACTCACAGTCTGAACATGTCTGAATGCATTTCTCACCAGCAAGTCATCTTCACTCTTTTCCACTAACCATTAACCAAGGCATGATCAGGATGCTCACACTGCTGGTGGATGTGGCAGTAAACCCATTTTGGCCTCAAGGATGCATTTGGATCTGCTCTTGAAAAGCAGTGCCTGCTCACTGAAGCATACAACAGCACACACAGCCTACAGGAATGGACAGGCCAATGTCCCTGTGGAAAGGTGGCACAGCCGAGGAGCTCAGTTACTCTGCAGAAATGGTTGCTGAGTAAATGCCATGAGCTGGTGTTTCCCAAATGGGAACATCCTACCCTTAAATCCCAATTTTCATTCAGCTTGGTTCAGTTTCAGAATATGCCCCCAAGCCTGTATTATTGATAATATCTGTTCTACTATCTAGTTGCTGTTGTTCAGTATATAACAGAATAACTGTTGTTCCACAGCACCCAGGTCAGAAATTATTTTTCATTAACAGCTTATGACTATCTTTCAGAGTGTTTTCTAATTACAAGCATGAAACAAAACTCCTCATATAGATGCTTCAAGATCACAAATAGCTTAAACTTTATTGAGAAAAATTTTTGTCTTTTTAGTTACATGTACGAAGCATTTTTTTTTAAATTTACTTACTGCTCTATAAAAAAGATTACATTTTATGTTTGTGTAAGGAAGCAGATTGCTTGTTTCCTGTCTGACTTACCTTGGTTAACCAAAGCATTCACTCTTAAATCCTCTCAGATGCAAGGGTTACTTCAATAAACAATGTATCTAGTACAGGAAATAGTTAGCATGGTTTTATACTGCCACTGGGACCAATATTAAATAGTCCTTATATTACACAGCTTCTATAGATATTATTTGTAACAATAAGATATCCTGATAACACTGAGTGAAAGTTCTTGCTACTTTAACAAAAATAAAAGTGTTTCTAAAATGCTTCACAGACAAACTGCAGAGACTAGGAACCTTTCTGGGTGCTTTAACAAATTCTACAGGATGATAAGTGGTACAAAAAAAAAATCTCTATGGCTGCCCAATATATGTCTTCATTAGATCAAGAGACATAACATTTAGTTTTAGTTCTGACTATCTTGTGGCAGCTATAAAGTCAATATTGGTACAGCATCCAGACTAGAAAATTAGTGTGAACCCATTTGCTATATTAAATATTTTCAATTAAAGTGAATGACCCCTGTTTCCCTGTGAATTTCAGTTGGATCTTCTGAACTTTCTGAATAAATCTACTAACCATTCAAACAAAATCAAGTTATATTGCTAAAAGGGTTGAATATGAATAACAGATGTCTACAGAAAAATTAAATATTTCTGTTCCAATTAAAAGTAAAAAACATGCCTGCAAGTAGCTGAATACAAGTAGACAACTCTGTAGGTTTTCTTGTTCTTTTCTTTTTCCTTTCAAAAATATGTACACACAAAGCCATAAACATAAACACAATTTTCTGTCTCCTGCTACTCTATTAACTCCATTAGAAAGTAGATTTTTTTTTTGACCTTTTGAGTAAAAACAACACACAAAAAAAAATCCTTTTTGCACCTCTTTTTTAATTATTTCTGTTGTAACTACCTCCTAAAAGCCAGCTACAAACCTCCAGCAACCCTAGAACCCCCAGATCCTACTCTGGAAGTATTTATATAATAGGAAGATTAAGCATCCCCCTTAACTCTATTGTCATGGGCTACTGGC
This sequence comes from Nesospiza acunhae, assembly GCA_013398715.1. Lineage (NCBI taxonomy): Eukaryota > Metazoa > Chordata > Aves > Passeriformes > Thraupidae > Nesospiza > Nesospiza acunhae. The sequence goes on from VZSU01000702.1 coordinate 4,319,643, forward strand.
AAACTAAGAAAAACAGATCATTCTTCTAATCTCATCTAATGAAATATTCTCAATTTTCTTGTGTTCGCTTGTTGCAATTTTTTTTTCTTTAATAATAAACTTTATCATCTAGTGAAGAAATTCATCAGATCTGAAGATATCTTACAATGGAACACGATTCTTTTTAAAACACTCAAGGATGAAAATTACCTGAAAACAAGCTACTGATAGGGAATCAGCAGTTATGCATGGTAGAACACGTGTCCTCTACATTTATTTTCCCTTATGAATGACTTCAACAAGGTAAAGAAATTAACATAATATGTATCAATGATTTGCCACTGTGGTGGGTGAAAAAAATACCTCCCACAATTTTTTTCTTCATTTTTAAATAACTAAAAACTTAGCTAGATCAGTTATATAAATTTCTGGCCAGGGAAGGAAGTATGCTGCGTGCACAGTACTTATTTGAAATAACACCTTTTCTGTCTAGACTGAAATGGCCCTAAACATGTCCGCCTCACTTATTAAGATGGTTTTGATTACGTTCTTGATTCTTGATATAATATTCCTAAAAGTTGGCTAGACAGAGCTTTAAAAAAAGAGCATAAGATTTCCAAGTGTAAACTGGGTGAACTTGGTCAGTCCCTTGGTCAAACAGATTCATTTGATTTGTCTGTTTCAGTGACCTTTTGACTCACAGCCATCTGCATTCTGTTCATGCTTTATTTAATTTTCTTTTACTGGACAGCACTTTGAAATGTTTTTCATGAAAAGAGCTGCATAAATATTTATGTATTGATAGTGTTATGGCTTTTTGAGCCTATTTTTCATTTCACGGGTTTTAAGAGCTACAAAATTTACTGACTATAGAGAAAATATAGTATAATGGACTTTCTGAAATGCCCTGAATGAGATAAAGTACATGAATTATTAATCCCATGGATGTGAGTGCTCTCTTGCCTATAGACAAAATTATCTGTGCCAATTCAAGATTTTTTTCTACTGTGCAATGTTTGTGATGAATACACCTTATGTCTCTTGTCTGTAAGTAAGCATATGTTCCTAATTACATTCTAAAAATACTTACATGAATTTTATATGCACAGTGCAGTCATCAGGATGCACTTTGAACCTCCAAAAACTGCAGGGGGACATTCATGACTATGTTTCCTACAGGTAATGTTAACAGGCTTCCTTCAACATAGAAAAGCAGAAGCAACTTCAGATTCTGAATAAGGCTTTAAGGATGTCTTGAAGGATGTCTCAGTTTTTTTCCCACCCTCTTTTTTTTCCCCCATTTCCTTTTTTTTTTTTTTTTTTTTTTTTTTTTTTTTTTTTTTTGTAGGTATTCTGCCATCTGTGCTAAACAGCTAAGTTATAAGCTGAGAGTCTCATTTATCACACCATGGGAGGGAAGCCGTCAGAATCTGCAAATCTGCAGCACAGCACCTAATACAGACTAATGAAAATAAATGGAGATCAAGGTAAAGGCTACTCACAAATCTTAACTCACCCAGCTGTTTTAAAAATCATAAATGTTGAAGTTCCCAGAGTCTTAGATAGCCTTTATAAGGCAGTGGCCAGATTCAATTGAACCAGATGGAGAATGCATCAAGTCTGGACTCGCCCTCTCTTCTGATTTGTATCAGTTGTCAAGTTACAATGAACTGTGATAATTTTTCCTATCAAAAACTATACTCGGAACATTAACATTCCATGTTTAAGAGAGGAAGGTGGTGAATATATTTTTTTTTCCCACTCATTCAGCTGAAGTCAATCATATCCATGTTCTCATAGCTCGCTGTCCCGTGTTTCTTCGCCTCTGCTCACTGTGTTGCTGCATCAGGGAACATTTTTCAGACATGTTGTACCCTTAAAAGCCCTGGAACCCCTCCCCCATATTTTTATGGCTGACTAAGGTATAAGAAACCTACCATCCTCATGAATGCTTCTGCAGATGCAGAAAACAGACCATTACTTGATATTCTTCCCACCTTCAACCAAAACCATAGGTAATTCTTACTGATAATTCTTACTGAATATCAACCCTCAAATAGGAGAAGCTTATGTCATCAACTACAAAGACTTTATTTGAGGACAGTCTGCAACTGTAAACAATCCATCCATCCATCCATCCATCCATCCATCCATCCATCCATCTCTCAGAACCTGCATTATATCATCCATCACCACAGTCTGGATATACTGACCTTCAGAACACACAGAGCAAGATCCACCGAGTGACTCGAGGGATTGCCAAAGTTATACAGGGACGCATGTGATCGCAAGTATCTATTTCTGTTCTAATGTCTAACAATTCTCTCAGAATTTGTTAGGTAAGTGCATTTTAAAAAACAATCAATAAAAAATATCTCAGGCTCACTTCAAGGGCAGAATGTTTACCACCCTCCAAGTCATTGTTATGACAATATTTCATATAACCTCAAGCAAACAGCAAAAAGTAGTACAGCAGTGTGGGAAACCTGATAACAATAACTGTACAAATACTTTGCTGTTCCATTTTGTTTTAACTGTATAATAGTATAAGAAAGACTGTAAAACTGAAAGAATCTTCAGGTAATTCACATACTCCAACAACATTTCTAATTTAAGCTTGGGCAGAATTACATAGCGGGGTGTGAAAATGAGCTTTATTTTGCTTTTTTCTGCTGTTACGCTGTTATGATTTTTTTCACACCCAAAGCTGGAAGGCAGTTACAGTCTGGTTTTTAAAGGTTCCTTTCATAGCAACAGGAATTTTATTCCTTCTAGCAGAAAAAAAATGAGGCAGCTGTTTACATTGTTGAACTATTAATTACCAATTTTTGTGTGAAGAATATTTATAGGGAAAAAAAAAAAAGGAAAAACAACCTGGACCTCAAACGACTCAGCTTTAAGATACAGATGTTTTGACTACATGTAGAGCATGTGCAAGGGATTACAGCTGGTGATCATTACTGTTTTCTGATACACTTCAAAAAATGTAGTGTGTTATTCTTTTGTAGGGGGTTTTCCCACCAGATCAGTGGAGGATGAATTGAATGTACATTTTATGGAGAGAAATAAACAGTAGATACCTGGCTACAGGGAATTGTAGCTGGGAGGTTTTTTGTTTGTTTGTTTGTTTGTTTTGGGAGATTTTTTGTATGAAAGGTGTAAGAATCACTGCCTTTCACTCTGACACATTAATTCCAGAGCAGACAGGAAATATGAAGAAAAGCACTGATACTTTGACATAAAAGAAGTGTATTTTTAGCAATCTCACACAAGCCACAAACCCTTAGTTCAGATTCTGAACTGCTTTATAGGTTAATTTGGTGCTCATCTTCCCAATTAAAGGTAAAAGACAAGTCTCTTAAAATACTCTGTATCTGTGCAGTGAGAGTGAAGCACATTCCCAGAAAACCCCACATTTTGACTTTTTACTGTGAAGTAATTTTCAGGAAGAGCATGTTGGTTTCTTTTTTTTTTCTTTCATCATCATTCAAGAAATTCATAATATCTTCTGAAGCTGATTAACATAGGACTTGGTTGAGTAAAAAATATGTCCTCTTTATCACTCATTTTTCTGCTAAATTTTTATGAACTTCCTAATTGATATTAATAGCAATATTTTTATGGAAGTCAGTTGTTAAGTTATGGTAACATTTTTATTCTTTCCCCTTGAACACTCCCTAGGAATAGAGCTAAAGCTCTACACTATTACATTAGTGTTTCAGTGTCTTGCTTGTACATGTATTCATTTCCTCTCATTTTCCCAAGACTTTGAAATCTCCGGTATGCTCACTCCCTCACCTGGCAGGACAGTCCACACAGCTTTTTTTCTCATAACCAAAATCAACTATTTCTTATGTTTTGAAAAAGAATAAAGAATAATTCCACATATTAGAAATGAAAATGTTTAATTGTCAGCCAAACTTTTAACTGTACTGACACTGGAAGCACTTTGTAAAGTACTGGTTAGGCCTCAGATACAAACGTTTACAAAATCAGTAGAGTGAAAAGTAACTTAAATCTGTTCTGTGTGCAAGTGGAGATACATTATATGAATGGAGATTGTCCTACAAACTGAGATAAAACAAGTATAGTGCATTACAGACTTGTAAAACACAGACCAAAACAATATGAGCATTGGCCCAAAAAGAGACACATGTGAATAAAAACCTTTTTAAGCCAAATCATGCAGCTGGAATGAGATCTAATGGGTTTTAAATTATTATGAACATGTTTTGGCAGGGAACTTGCAGGCTTTGAACCATCATAGTCATAAAGTCTAGAAAGCTTTGAAACAAAGGTAATTGCAGTGGAAAATTGGGAAATTGATAAAGTTCATCACGGGATCCCTGTGGGGGTACCCCTGCATGATGCAGGAAGCAGAGACCTCCACTGCCTGGGACATCTCCTGAGGTCTTGTGCTCCCTCATCACTCTGCAGATCTAGAAGGGGAAGGGGAAGGAAGAAGAGGGGGGAACAAGAGGAAGGAAGAAGGGAAGGAGAGAAGGAGAAGGAGAAGGGAGAAGGGGAAGGAGAAGGGAGAAGAGAGAGGGGTTAGGAAAGGAAGGGCAGGAGAGGGTACATTGTATTACAGGAGCAGAACCTCTGATTGCAGCTTTAGGAGGTTTTTGTACAGATTTTGAAACACACTTGCAGGATGTTTAATATTAGCTGAATACCTTTGAGGAATTTATTCTTCCTCTGCAATCTGTTTCATCTTAATTTCTAATTCAAGAGGGTTTGACCCAAAATTTCTTTATTTAACCAAAATTCTGATGCCCTTTTTAGAATTCTTCTGTCTGAATTATGTTATGCTGGTTAAACAGCTACATTTTTACTTCTGGTAAAAACAAAAGAAAGTGGATTTAAACTTTAGTGTGACATGCTTGTGTTCAGGAGCTTGAAAATACAGTACAAAAAAAGAAGGGGTTTTTGTCACAACAGTTTCTCTTGCAATGTCAGACTTAAGTAGGTGGTATGTAACTGCATTTGGACTTCATATAATTTTGATGGTCTCAGTTAGTACTCCTGTCTGAATTTACAGAAGCGTCACTAAACAGCACACACCAAGGTCTTATTAAGGGTACCATTGATGAACAGTCATTCATATTTCTGTGTGGTGTCAGTGATTAACAGCCTAAAAGCATTTGACAGCAATGCACAACACCCTAGAAAATGATAGCTACAGTATCTGTAAAGGAAATTTTATTTGGGAGACTGTTTCTCTAAGCTCCTTTTGTTATTTTGTATCAAAACATCACTTAAAAGTCTAGTGAAGCCTGATTTCTTGCCGGGTTCAGATCTTTGCTTTCGTGCCACAGGGTGCTGTTGACTCCTTGCACTACTGCCCATTCTGGCTTTCTGGTCACAGCTGTCTTTAAGTCTGTTACAGCAACTCTAGATTCAGCAAAGTTGACTTCAGTCTCCTCTACATTTATTAGCCTTCTTGATGATAAGCCTTGCAAATGAAGAAAGAACAAGACTTCATTCAATGTTAACATGTGTGTTCTAGTTTAATTTTTAGCCTTTTGGTAGTTTATTTTGTATTATTATTCTAAATAAATAAAGTCTTTACTTTCAGATTTCTGTCACAAATGCTGAATGGTACAACAATTTCAACCTCACTTGGACTGCTAAAGGGCAGCATTTGGTTATGGGAGATGTGATTTTGGGGTGGAGAGAATAAGACAGAATTACAGGAAAAAGAAATTAAGTTGTGAAATAAACAAACAATTGGGAGAAATAAGATACTTAGTAGCTGAAAGGCAGAGGAGGCTGTCAAGATGATCAAAGGGATGGAGCACCTCTCCTATGAGGAAAGGCTGAGAGAACTGGAATTGTTCAGCCTGGAGAAGAGAAGGCTTTGGGGTGACCCAATTTCAGCCTTCTAGCAAATAAAAGGAGCTGCAAGAAAGATGGAGAAGGACGTTTGGCAAGACCATGTAGTGACAAGGGAGAATAGATTCAAACTGAAAGATGGCAGGGTTAGATTTGGTGTTAGCTAAAACTCTTTACTGTGAGACACTTGGAACACTGAAGCAGGTCACCCAGAAAAGTTGTGGATGTCCCACCCCTGGAAGAGTTCAACACCAGGCTGCTTCTTTTTCACCTTTCCTAGTGAAAGATGTCCCTCTCCACAGTGGGGTGGTCAGAACTAGATCTTTAGCGTTCTTTCCAACTCAGAAAACTCCATGGTTCCATGATTCTATGAAACTAAATATGATTGCAAAGGAATGATCAGGATAAAAAAGAAAAGGAAGCAAGGGGATGAGATCCATAGACAGAGACAGGAAACTGTACTGGTGACTAAAGGTAGCAAAAGCCAATCAGCTGTACATTGTGCATTTGACTTGCTTTTTCTTCTGTGTCCTTGACTACTTACTCAAACAAGTGCTTTGTAGAAAGAAATTGGAAAATACTGGGATCTCCCATTACTTACCTACATGAATTCTGCCAAACTCCTATTATTGGACCCTTATAGGGCAGAAAATGCAAAAATGCCTTAACACTTTGAGCATTTTTTTCCCCTTGAGTTAAGCCAGAGAGGAATAATTGCTTAGAGATTGAAATTTTGCCTGAAACATAAGATTTTTCTGGGAACACTTTGCTCAGAATTCTTTCAGATGTCCGTGAACAGCCTGCATTATACACACCAAGACCTTTGCTTTACTTTCTTTTAAAAGTGTTATTTTTTAAATTTAATTTTAGACCATTAACATACTGAGGCAGGATAGTCTCATTACTGCAAGGTCTGATTTAGAGTTCTCATCAGCCATTTCTTAGGAGAGTGCCTACAGCTTGAAGGTTTTCAATGTATTGGAAGAGGCACTTCAGAATTTCAAGATGACACACTACTTTTGGTGTCAACTGATTTTCCCTATGTGCAAGAGAGGAACTGAGGGACTGAGGGTCTATCTACGCAAAGAGGTATGCCAGCAGAAAAATGTGGATATTTGAGTCTACAATGATGAGAGCTAGATAATCATCAAGCACCTTGTAAAGAGCACAAGGTATAATATCAAGTATCAAATATAGCATCAGAATAAGATTCTATATTTTCAAACACTTTTTTTTTTTGCCAATCAAAATCCTTATTGTCCCTGAAGTGCAACAAGCAGGGCTCGCCAGAGGTTTGTTTCATTGACACTATCAACATGGAACTTGTTGCTGACAATAGAAACAGGTTTTCACCTGTCTCTATATATTATTGCAGCACTAGTGAATGATTAGACCTTTTCTCAGGGAAGTGTTCCTTTTATGTGATTGTGTTCAAGTGCTATTGTTTTTGAAATCTGAGTGTGGTGGAGAGTTATGGGGACTCTGGTGGAAAGTCTCTGGAGACAGAGGATGATAATGGTTCTGAGTTTTGAAGGTGTTCGTTAAATATTCTAAGAAACTTCTTGGTATGGCTCTGCTTCAGTCTTCTCGCAAATACTAGACTAAGTGGCAATCTCAGTGAATAGTAAAGTCTGCTCTGCTTTTTGGGTAGAACCTTTTGTAGTGCACTTCCTGGAAACACAGGGAAAAAATGCAACTGTAGTGTCTACTTTTGGTTGAGTTGTACCACATAAAGCATACCTGATGCAGCAGAAAATCTTTCAGGATGGGGGCCAAGACAATGACATGTCCTAATTTAGCTTTCAAGAACTGATCTCAGTTCTGACAAAAATGTCAATAAAATTTGTTTTCTTTCAAAACAGACTCTATCTTAGAGAAGCAGAAGTACAGAGCTCAGTGTTGGTAGCTGTGACACAGTGGGCCCTGCAGACTTCTGCAGCCTTTGATTCTCCTAAAATCACTGTATGCCAGATGCTTTCTGAAGAAGAAAAGTGGCTGTGTCACTCTGGAGTCTGAAGTTGGTTCCAAGAGTAGTTATAAGACTAATAGCCAGTGAAGTAGTCCTCACCCAAGGTCTGCTCTTCTCATTCAACTACTGGCTGCTACTTAAGATGATCCTTTCGACAGAATTCCTTCTGGAACTCTAAAGCAGTATTGAAATATTTTTTTCTGTGCTGGTGAATCACTATGGAGCATGGTGTGGAATTTTTCCATATTGATATTTGTTCAGCTTTTTATTCAATTTTTTTGAAAAAGCACTACTTCTGAACATCATGTGAAGATATTTAGGTAAATGTTTCCAATTAGATATAACTGATCATATTATAACTAGCCTGACCAAATCTTTATGGTTCTTGTCTTTGCTTTAGGAATTCTCTATAGAAAAAGCCCTCAAAGTAAGGCCAATTGAACAAGGTTAGATATATTGTTTTTAGAAAAACAATTGGTATAATAAATACTTTAATAACAGAGGTATAGTCCTCTGCACCATAATCATTCTGAGGGACATCGTTTCTAACTGCATCCTTTTCAAAACCATCTGAGTCATGACTTCCCAGTATTTCCATTTCCTTCTAAATAAGTATTTCTCTCAATATAAATATGACTATTTATACACATGTCCACAATTCCACACTAATAAGGAAAGACTTGTGCTTTGTCTTGTGCTTAAAGTGACCTTAATTTGACCTCCTCCAATTAAATTACACTTTCTAATACATAATAATGTATCATACCAGAACGGGGCTGTATATTTAGCAGATGTAAACTGTATTGGCCAGAGTGAATTAACTTGTACATCTATACAAACTGAGAATGCAAATCATTGCAGTTAGCTGGGCAACACATGCATAGGTAAGATGTATGATGAGAGGCCATGCCAGAGATCTAATTGTGCCACTTGTATTAAACCAGTCATTGGATTAAAAAAAATATTGGGGAAATAATACAGATAAAATATGTGCTAGCTGGAAATTATGAAATCAGGGTGATGAATTGTATCCAGGGCACTACCAGGATATTAAAAATTAAAATTGTTTTAAGTTTTTAAAAAAATTGTACTTCAAGGTTTTGAAACAGGGAAAATTTATGAAGTGGATAACAATTGCTAAACAACTGCAAACTTTTGTAATGTATCTTCCAATAAATCTACATAACAGTGCAGTAGGGAAATAAATTTTTCTGGATGAATTTAATGAATTTCACAAATGCATATATTCAGACATGCTGCAATAGAAAGATATCCCAGGCTGTCTGAAGACAGTGCAAGAGGGAATGTGTTATTTTTTCAATTAAAATAATATGCTTTTACTGTTGTTCTGTTGTTTAGCTCGGTAGAATCTAATAAGCGTACACAGTACTCCCAGTGCACCTTATCTTGTTATATTCTCGTGTTTCTCTTCTGCTTCAGTTTATTTAAACAAAATTTCTTCAGCTTGATTTTGTGCCTGTCCACCCATAACACAATGATACAACAAACAAAGCACTGTGAAAGAATGTAATTTCTTGCAGGTCTATGTGTCTGGGGGTTTTTTCAGTCTCATCTTTACACACGCTGTTTTTAAATTTTCTACTAGAATAACCTATGTTCGTGAGACATAAATGAAAATGAAGGGAGTGTGCAGTCATGGCATTTGGTCAAAATATTTTGTTGCTTGAATGATGATGATTTGATGCTTTTCAACACTATTGAATTACTTCAGACTCCATTGTATTTAGTTTTCCATGTGCCCTGTTCCTACAACAATGACATACCCTGACTCCTCTTTGCAAATATATAATGATTTGGAAGACACATAACCCTAACTGTGAAGATTAAGGCCAAAAATACTGGGTGATAGGAACTCAAAAATAAACTGGGATCTAGTTTTAAAATCACAAATATATGCATACCTATTGCTTGCCTTTATCAGTCCAGCTTACAGGAAATAAAATTAAGGTCTTTTCTCCGAGCTCCATGCAATTTCTTCCAGTATTTCTTTCTCTAAAGTTAAGCATTTCTGTGAAAGAGTAAAGAAAAGAGAGAACACAGCACACAGAGTGCATATCTGAAATGATGAGAAGAAATGGTGTGAAACCAAGGAAAGCGGAAGAATGTTACAGTATGAAGATTCAGGTGGCAATACAAAACACAAATCTTAAAATGTATGTTAAAAGTTTTACATGCTTTTTCTTACTTAATATTAGCTAGTTTCATATAATCTTAGGGAAACAGAAGACAATATAGAATTTATTGGTATTCTGGCAGGTTTTTTTCCAAGACTTGAAGCAAATAAACAGGGGTTCTGTCGAACCAAATATTGGAAATGCATAGATTTGAAGTTAGTTAGCAGTAGTTGCCTAAGAAAAACTTGAAGGGTCCATTCAAAAGAGGATGGAGTTGTTCTTAGAGGTGCACCAAATGATCTGAAAAAAGTGTAGAAAATAATACTGGTCAAGATTCAAAACACTCAGCTTGCAATTACAGAACTGATAATAGAAAGGACCTGCTTACCTTGTCTCAGCTGTGAGTGCTCATAGATTTTCTCATTTTGGGTAACTCAATACCTAATTATGAACACTGCATTTCTTTAGAAGCAGCCTAACCTTCTTAGTAGTAGGGTCCTGTAAACCTGATGTCAATACAACAAAAGCAAGGTGTGGCCAGGAGTGTAACACTGGCCATTTTCTAAATTTAACCATTGGTTTAAAGCAAAGTTGTGAAAACCCATAAGAAAGAAGCATCTGTAACTGCTATGAAGGGATGTCTCCAAAGCTGTTTGCAAAGGCATGTAAAGTTTCTTACCTAAAGTACTTAAATGGTCCAAAGACCATTTGCTGATTGTATAATTCTTAGCTTTGGCTAATGGTGTTTATAATTGTCCTTAAATTATTGCTTTTTCTCAAACCAGTTCCTTTTTGGATAAAACTCACACAGGTTTGTGAGGTTCAGATTCTGGACACAGTATTAAGACAGAGTGTTGACCTGGAAGTGTTCCCCCTGTCTCCCTTCTCCAGCATGCTGGCCCAGGAAGGCTATTAAGAGTAGGAACCATTTCAGACCTTTAGACTGTCTGAAACTGCTCACTTCATGATTATTGTATTCCATTGTGGAATGTGCTGCCTTGCAGTGTCTGGAAGAGAAGTGAGAGTCATTACTCATTGCTAAAAAGTTTCATTATGATTTGTAGCATGAAATCATTATGGAAGTGCCTAAGAAGTAGGTAGCAAAGATTTTTATTAAATAGGCAACTTTGAAAAAATTATCCTCTATTTATTATAATTTAAAAATTTTTGTCAAAATGCAAGAATGCAAAGGAGGAGAAGAAATTTCAGGAAGTATTTATTCCAGTTTTGATGCATACATTAACTGGATTGGAGGAGTATTTAAAAAAATACCCCCGTCACCCCACCCTCCACCACCCCACCCCGCATCCCAAGCACACACAAAGCCATACAGATGAATTCAGGGAATGTGAAAGAGCATGAGAAATTCCCATTGGAACCATTCCCATTACATTGCATAAATAAAAGAGAAGTTTTGGGGTGTGCTTCCCCTCCTCTATTTTTCAGAGACTGCTAAGTGTGGGGTATGAAGCATTGCTGAGGCAGTCAGCAGCACCTCTTCTTTCCTGATTTCTGCCTTGTTTCCCTTTTATATCCACCAGCTTTCTCTCTCTTCCCTCACTCTTCCACAAAAGATTTCCAGCAGAGAGCAGCTGGTGCCTCGTTTTGGCTGCTTTCCCCAGACGCTGGGGGCTTTCACCAGAAATCAATGGCTGCTTATTTTCCCCAGTACTGTGTTTTTTATGTATGGACTGACATGGCCTCAACCATACTGACCCATTCTGCTGAGCTATTTCCATTCAGACGTGCCTCTTTACAAATAGCGGAAATTAGTTGAGGGCCAGTGTCAAACTGCTTGTCACATCTTGTTTTCAATCTGTTCAAATCAGGTTTATAGTGTCCTATTCAGAAGCCCAGGCTGCTTTTGAATGCACACAATGCATTTCAGGAGTTCCATCAGGCGATAAATGCAGAACTTCACATTGCTCTTAAAAAATAATCATAATGATTTGTCTTTTGAATTTTCTGAAGTAACTTATTTGCTCAGAATTTGTTGTCTTAATTGTACTACGTCACTTGCTCATACGTATTCATCTCCATAGGGTCTAAACTCACTCCTAGCTGATCTGTCAGTGTAGCAGTTGTACCATGTGAATAAGTTCTCACATTGCTTCAGCAGTAATGAATGAAAGAGTAAGTGAATGAATGAATGAATGAATAATCAGAGGACTCCTAGATTGGATAGACTAAACCTGAGTAACTTGTATTCTCTTCAGCTTCTGGGAACTTCTGTCAATTTTTTTTTTTTTTTTTTTTTTTTTTTTTTTTTTTTTTTGTGTCTCCATTTAACGAGCAACCATGCAAGAATCTCAAAGAGGCTGAATATGTCTGGAGTTACACTAGGCATTATGTGTTACTTCAAGAACAAGAAGAAACCTTTCCAAGGTGCTATAAACCTCAAAACTTTGTAGGAAGATATGTTCCTAACGGGATTTCAGGACTTTTCTTCTGCAATTCAGCAGTATACTTATGGTATAACACTAAGTTATCTAAGCATGAAAGAAAACCTTATCACAAACTTTAGAGCAGACAATTATCTTAGTTCAACTCATTTGAAAGTCTTCACACTTGCCAAGGATTTTATCCTTGATTAGTAAAAATGCCTTGGGTGTTTGATGACATTCGGTTGCCAAACAATAAAGCTAATGAAATAACATATGCAAATGCACACTATGTGATTTTCCACTAATTTTTAACAATATGCAGAGGTTTAGAGCTCCAGATAAAAGCACAACTCTCTACATGCTCTAAAGCAGCTGCTGTCATGTTCTTGTGAGAAGTTTCAAAGGGTTACCCTGGGAATACTTATTTGAATCTCAATATGTTTTTACTCAAGTGAACAGTCAGCCAAAATTTTCCCTTTTTTTTGGAATGAGAAAAAGTCAAATGGGGGTGTTGAAACCCCACAGAACTTAACTGCAATAGCACGAGGGAGATTAACAAAAGCTCCCCCAAAATGTTCTGTAGTACACAGCACGGAAAACTGCTGAAAACTCCTTGTTGAATTTAAATACTCAGTAACTGTCAAGGTCTTAGGCCTGATTGCAAGGAATGAACCTGTCTCTGTGTCAATGCCAATAAGGGTCTTCCTCTGCTAAGTGGGCCCCAGCAGTTAACACCAGGAACTGTCTGTTCTTGGGTGGAGATCTTGGAGTTTTTGCCTACGGGAACATTAGTAAGGATAGAGATTTCTTGTAAATCAAATTCTTATTCCCTGCACTTGAGCCTATTAGATTTATTTTGGGTGTGTAGAAGCTGCAGGAGTTTCACAGTTCAGCAAACTGTTTTCCTTCTTTTTCTAAAGCCACTGCTTCTGTGAGTCTGAAAGCTACAGAGAAAAGATTAGTAGAGAAAGATGATTTCTCCAGTCTTACAGACTGGCAGGATAATCATAAAGCATGACTTGGACTATCTGGGTTAACCCTAAACTAGAAAATAGAAATAAATACCACACATCTTAGAGAAGGTAGTATATAATTTCTTAAGCATCTTCTGATATCTGTTGTTATCCTATTTCTCAAGTCTCATGAAAACGTGCTATGGTCAAACATTTATCAGTGGTCTGACTTACATTTCACAGAGTTTTTCTCATTCTTCCCACATATGACATTCTGAATTGTGGCCTGAATCCATCAAGTTCAGTCCATTATTTCAAGTTAACTGGATGTAATGTCAAGTAGTAACATATCACGTCTTCCAAATACAAGGATATTTTTGTTCTGAACTCCAGACCTCTCCATTTTAAACAAAATAATTTTCATAGAGGTCTAAAAAGCATTTTTTATCTTTGCACCTTTAAAAATGTATTTTCTTTCTGAAAAGCCTTTGTCTTGTATCAAGAGATATATGTCAATCACAGCAGTGCTGCAGAAAATATATGGGAAAGAATTTTAGGGTACTTTTTCTTAACTGGGCTGTGGAATGTGGAATCTTGAGCTCTCATTCTCAACGACTAACATTAAAGGTTGGATTTTACACAGCAAAAGTAGCTTTTAAAAGTTCACTTGAAAATAATAAGTTTGTATTTTTTAAGGGTTTATTTTCATTATTTTTTGTAAAGCCATTGTTTCACTTTTGCCAGCTGTTTCCAAAACATGAAGATGTCAGGATTTTTGCTCCAGGAAAACCCTGATAAGAATATGGCTTCATTCAGTTATTTTTACAAAATCTCTTATCAATATTTTTTTTTTATCAAAGCGGGAAAAAACTAGACCAATTAGGCAAGGTTTTATTTCCCTCCTAGGTGACCTTCAGGATAAGACAGAAGAAATTCTGATTGAGAGCAGAGGAGAGGAGTAAGAAGAAAATAATATTTGGACAGAGTAGAAACAGGACCTGAGACAAAGGACTGAGGCGCCAACTACATTATATCATTTCTTCATTTTGGCAGAAAGTTAACATAGAAAAATCTTGGAAGAGATAGGGATATCTGTGAAGTACTTCAGGAGATTACTTTTTTCCCTTTTTTCTTCAGAATTAAGAAGGTGAAATATGACCACAGACTTATGGGAGAAACTATAGAAAAAGCTCTCTGGAGTTATTTGTTGCTTTTTCAAAAGAAAATAAAATCTAAGTCTGTCTAAGACAAAATTAATATTTTAAAAATTTTTAGTAGTTCATGTGATTGAGAAGGTTTTGGATATGTAAATATTATTTTTTTTAACACTGAATTGTTTTGCTGACTATTTAAAATGCCCTTTTTTGTGCCTATATAAATCAGAAAATACAGAAAATCCCATATTCAAACACAGGAAATGCAAGAATCTTCCATCATTTTGGCTCTTCCAAACAGCCAATTTATTTTAATTTCAACTTCAAATTCTTCCAGTGATGCCAAAACCGAATTTTCACTGCAGGAAATTTGGATGGATTGCTGAGGTTTGAAAGGCACATTAACTTGTTAAGCATATTTACACCCCTCTTCTATTAAAAGGCCAACCAGAACTTGCTCTATCTTAAGAGAAGCCAGCTAAATGCATTTGCCAGTGTGCAGAGTGTCATACTCAGGGAAAGGAACAGCATGTCCCTTCATACTAGACAATAACATCTCACACATAGTGAAGGATAAACCCATTTGTAATGAATGAGGCCACAGTATGAAATGTTGATTCCTCCTTTTTATGGTCTCTGTGATTGCCAGCCAGAGTGTACACAGCTAATAAAATGAGTGAAGAAATATTTCTCCTGTGCTTACAAGCAGAGACCTCAGGCATGAAGCATTTTAATAAGCAATAGGTATTCAGGATACTTATCAGGCATATAAAGCAGTGAATGGTTTGAACAACAGCACAGGAGTTGAGAATGAACCAATGTGGAGACCAAACCTGTCAGTATAGACAGTAAATGAAACATAAGCAGGTCTGTGTGTTGCAGTTTGGAGCAATAACTTGTTCCTGGAAAATACTGCTGTCTAGTGTTTTTTTTAACAGCATACCTGCTTGGTCTTTTTAGCATTATTTTATTGTAGTCAGAAAAATGAAACTATTTTACTATATTCAGAAACAGTTTAACAGTTCCAGAGGGTACTGTACACGCACTTTCACTCCAAACAATACATCAAAAAGGCACTTCAAACACAAAAGCAAATTGAGTGATGAGAAGTGTATCAAACCAGAATAATTGGCCCTGAAGATCGCAATTTAAAAGCGGATGGCAAATGCCCTTGGGTAAAAACAGCACTGGGCTCTTTCTCTCCATGAAGAACCATCAGCAGGGATAAGATTTCCAGAACACTGAACAAAAAACGTTTGCATGTTATTTCCCATCATTGTTTTCAGTTAGTAGGAGATGCAGAAATTATAGTGCTATGTTTATGATCTTAGTAATGAAGGATGACAAATTACCAGTGTATGTGTAGAAGCATTAATTGATCCTCTTTCCAACAACCATTTAAATGTGATCTTGGAGTAAGTTACAGAGCAGTTAATAATATGCCTCAAGCAAAATATTACACCTATAGGCTGCATTTTAAGGCAACCAACCTCTTCCACACATATGTATGTTAATAACAGCAACTACCTCTTCTACAGCACCTTGCTTCCCAGAATTATGGGACTTTCAGTACATCTGGACTGGAATTTTGAAGAAATTGTGCATATGCTGCACAATTTTGTATATACTTTTGTATCTACTTTGTGATTGGAAGTCCTCTCATCACAATTAAAATCTGTATGGACACTATATTAGGATAGCATATGTGCTGCAGATCTACATGCTAGAAAGCCTGGTTATATTACACAGAATCTATACACAATATGCTTTATGATTTCGCTTTAGTGCAATTTCATTTATAGTGCTGAAAATGCTTTTCCTGCAACAGAAAGCATGTTTTTTAACTCACAAGCATAAGCACTTGTCCTTATGCTCAGTTTCTGTGGATGTCCTAAAGGCTAAAGATATGTTTCTTATTTCAACCAAATGATCATGATCTTTAAAAATAATCTGCTTCTATTCAGACTAGTTGCCCTTTTATTTTAGGGCAGATACTTTTAATCCATTATGAAGGTTTTTACAAAGACTAAAGCCAAATACTCAATGAGCACATGTGAGAGATTTTGGGAAAGATTGTAGGATTCAGCAAGGGTCTGATTCTTATTTGGAGTTTCCTCATAGAATATAAATAATCTTCCTCACTCCTATCATATCACATGCACAAAGGATTGACAGAGCAGCAGTGCAGGGGGATTCTAAAACATTCAATATCCTGATTTCCTTGCTTTTTAATATTTGTGAAGAGAGATCATATTTCAAGGGAGAATGGATTTTGTAAAAAAACAAAACCAAAAACCATAAACCAAACAACAAAATAAGCCCAAAACTATATATATATATATATATATATCCAAATAAGCCCAAAACTTATACGTATATATAATATAAGTTTTATGTATACACTTCTAAGGCTGGCCTTGAAATGTCTAAATTTCAACATTCAACATTCAAGCTTTTTTTTCATTCAGAGGAAAATCTTCTAATGATTCATTCAAAACTTTTGGCAGTCAATGGAATTTCTACAGGACTCGTAGCAGCTGTTGAGTAATAAATTATGAAGATAATGCCCAATAGTTTATATACTGACTCTAGATGTTGCTCTGTGTGAATGGCAAAATGGTTACTGAGGTTAGTGGGACCCCTTAAGCCAGAAGAGAAGCCCCTATGACTAACAAAGGTTATAAATCTGATAAATAAGCAGAGTTCAGATGGCTTACATTGGCATTTCTGTGAGTGGTGAATGTGAAGGGACATCTAAGGCTGCTGGAACTGCAGCACTCTTGGCCTTGTACTGATGTTGAGCTAAGAAATCTTTCACCAGTAATCATCTATGCTGTCAATCGTTTTAATATTGCAGATTGTTACACTTTCTTCTGGAATAAAGGAAAAAAAATCAAGATCCTATATCAATGTGTAATATAAAACCTAATATATCAATACCTAATTATTACTAATAGGATAAAGGATGTAAATTATTTGAGAATGTCCTTTCTAGCCAGTGGCGGTTTCTGGTTTAAAGACAAAGCCTACAGTATCACAAGCTTGGGCAGGAATTTGTTTTCCTACAATAATAATCTGAAAGATAAATCCATTAATTGTAAACTAAATAGTCTGACTTAAGTACTGAATTTTTTTTCTCTGACTTTCCTGTGATAAGAGCTGATTCTTGGTTCAGTGGCACTTGAAACAATCACTTATGTGATTGATGAGCAATTCTTTATGGGCTCTCAACTTGTCAAGGACAAGATTTTAACACAGTACTGTGGTCTGCATTGCACCTGGGTACCTGCAAACTCAGGTACATAGTATAAACTCATGTACAAACTCATGTACATAGTATAATACACTGTGCTCCTGTTCCAGAGATATTCACGGGTAAAATATTCTGGTTTTTTGTTTTGGGAATTTTTCCCATTTCTGTCTGACAGCATCATGACACTGTGTTTTATCTGCCTGTCTTCTCTTTTCAGTAATTGCACATTCTTCTAGCACAACCACAGTCTATTTCATTGGTCCTGTGAATACACTGCAATTTACCCTTTGTTTGCTAAATAGATAAAGTGCAACTCACACATATTACCAGTACAGGAAACAAAAACAAAAACAAAAACAAACAAAAAAAAATTAAAAACAAAATAAAACAATACAAAACAAAAAAAAAGTAAGGGGAAACTCTGCAGAAGTGTGTCTGCCTGTGAAATGCTTATTTCACAAGCCAAGCTCTAATGTGTCATGTGTGTACTATGTTAGTTAGTGTACAAGGCACACTCCGTGCCTTGATGTAGGATAAGAGCTTGTTTGCAATAATGGCAACATCATGCAAATCTAGCAAACCCTGTTATTTCAGATACAGCATTTATTTCACACACATATGTATTTCATACCCAGCAGCATGCTGTGTTTGCTACCCTGCTGAAGCGACCTCCGTTAAGCTGCAAAAACAATTTCAGTGAGTTATATTGTTTGGACAACAGAATTTATTGACCCATCTTTTCAGGCACTGGTTACACTTTGGAAAAAAAAAAAAAAAGCTGGTTAGTGCAGTTACTTTGCCATCTGTGGCAGCAATAAGAAAATATGAGAAGGATGGTCATGATTCTTACTGACATCTTTTATCCTGGTATCTAATAACAGCTGACAAAGAGGCACCTGCATATGTTCCTTGAATTCTTGAAAGGTTACAGACTCAAAGGTAGCAAAAACAAAAGACCACCACATGAGGTGATTTTGATGCGTAAATTTTGTTTACATGAACTATGTATTGCAGAAATCATAATAACAACTACATCTAAAAACATTATCGGTAGCAATACTACCAAAGTTTCTGTTCCTAATGAGTCCAGTCATATCAAAGATCTGCTAAAGATGAGAAATGAAATACCATTGTGTGTTTTTCTTTAGAAGAATTCCTTTGGGTCCTATTCCTATGCTATTTGTCAAAACAGCACTTTTCAGCAGCTCCTCTGAGGAAAACAGAATTCCATTTCAGTTCACAAAGTTAGTGTGATATTGTTGGACCAGACTGGGGCAGACAGGGGGAGTGGGGAGTGGGGAGGAAGAACAAAAAACAAGCAAAGCCTATCAGCCAAACAAAAGAGAAGAATGGTGGCTTTGATATTTCACAGTCCATCAAAATTTTCTTGGAAAATAGATCAAAAATTTCCTTAATAACTTTCATGAAGGGGAAAATGGCAGAAAGTTAGTATTTCTGTAACATATCAAAACAAGTTATCGTAAATACAGCTACTTCTTTGAATAGTTGTTTGAACACAGGGACTAAAATGCATCTCTTCTGTCTCTTTTTTGTTGACCTAGTTGTCTTAATCCACTTTTTTTTTTCCCTAAATTTTTCTCAATTTTTTTTGTGAAATGGTAATTCTTGCATATGAACTTTGTATTATCTTTATTTTTCAGCTTGTCTGTTAAAAGAAAGTTGTGGATTCACCTGCCTGATCAGTCTAGTGGCCTTCTATGATGGAATGATTCCATCAGTGGGTAAAGAAAGAGCTACAGATGTAATTTATCTGGGCTGCTGTGAACTCTTAGACACGGTCCCCCAGAACAGCCTTCTCTTCAAACTGGACAGAGATGGACTTGATGGGTGGACTGTAAAGTGGATAAAGAATTTGTTGGGTGGTCAATGGTTCAGAATCCTGATGGACATCAGTGAGAGGTGGTGCCACCATGGGTCCATAATGGGACCATCAGTGACATACAAAGCAGTATCAGGTGCACCCTCAGCAGGTTTGGAGATGACAAAAAAAGTGAACAAATGAAGTGAATGGTGCAGTGACACTCCTGAAGAACAGGATGCCATCCAGAGCGACCTGGAAAAGCTCAAAGAAGTGAGCCCATGGGAACCTCATGAGGTTCAACAAGACCAAGTGCAAGGTGCTGCACCTGGGTTGGAACAACCCCTGGTATTAATCCAGGCTGGGAATGAAGGGATCGAGAGCAGCCCTGCCCAGAAGGGCTTGGGGGTGCTGGTGGGTGAGAGGCTGGACATGACCCAGCCATGGGCACTCACAGCCCAGAAAGCCAAACGTGTCCTGCAACCAAAGCAGGGTGGGCAGCAGGGTGAGGGAGGGGATTCTGCCCCTCTGCTCTGCTCTGCTCTGGTGAGAGCCCACCTGCACTGATACATCCAGCTCTGGGGCCCCTATCCTGGAAAGACGCAGACCTGCTGGTACTAATTTAGAGGAGGGACAAAAAATTATCAGAGCTATGGAATTCCTTTCCTGTGAGGAAAGACTGAGAACCCTGGAATTGTTCAGGCTGGGGAAGACAAAGCTCCAGGATGACCTTAGAGCAGACTTCCAGTAGCTGAAGAGAGTCTTCAGGAAAGCCAGAGAGGGATTTTTTTTGTACAACCATATTTTTACAGAACAAGGTGGAAATGTTTTGAGCTAAGAACATAATTTTTAGATTGAATATTAGGAGGAAATTCTTTGTGTGAGGGTGGTGAAGCGCTGGTTTTAAAACACTGGTTCTGGCTCTGCCCAGAGAAGTGTTGAGTGCACCATCCCTGGAAGTGCTCTAGGCCGGCTGGACAGGATTTTGGTTAACCCGGGCCAGGTTGAGATGTCCCTGCCCACAGAAGCAGGGTTGGAACTAGATGATCTATAGGACTCCATCAAACCCAAAACATTCTATAAGAATATGATATCCATGAGAATATCAGCTCTGCCTTGGGCTTTTATCTCAGGATTTCTCCTCTAATTTGCAAGTACTATGGATGCTATACCGGAATTTTTTGCAATAGCAAACTGCAAGTGGGAAGGAAAGGTATCAATTGTACAAATCCCTGGATTTAGCACTTTGAACTATAAAGTAGAAGTTGAAAGGAGCGGTTTTATTTCCCTATGTTTTTTCCCCAAAGCAGTTTATCTTTCCAACATTAAACCATTATATTAGCTAGAAATGTAAGGAAATAAAGTTGTAAAAATCTTTTCATGAGATCCCATATGGATGGAATCATCTCCCTTCACATCCACATTTGAACTATTTGTTTAGATTCCCCTAAAGGAAAGGGAAAGAAATAAACCTTTCAAAAATATGATTTATCTTATCTATTTCAGTAATTTATTTTAAGATGAGATAAATTACACTCCAGAGGTACCAATTTTTCTCCATTGACTGTAAATAGTACCTAGATTATTAACCCAGAGATCTAGACTTTTAATGCAGAAAACAAATCATACATCTGAAGTAACAGGAGGTGAATCCCACCCCCTATTTTAGGTCTGTAAACATTCTTGGTAGCTCATTTTAAGAAAGATACAACATTTAGGTGCAATGCATCTCTTTTAAGACAAGCATTGCACCATTGATACCTTTTTGTTCTCACTTTATCCCTGTAGCTGTCAACCATAGGTAACAAGTTTGTGCTTATGGGTAATGTTTGTAATTCAGATATATCACAGAATCTGTGCCAAGACTGAAAAGTCATGTAGGGTTTCATTGGACATTTGAACATAAAACACTATGAGACTGAGGTTTACAAATATCAACACTCATAACAATGTAAATATAATCCTCTTTTGTGGCTTCTGACTTTTTATTATACCCAAGATGAACGACAATATCTAAGGTGGAGAAAATGTGATGGAGGGGATAAATTAAAACCTCTTTTAGGAAGAAACTAAATCATGCAGCATATAGGTTAGGATCAGATGCATAGATTCAAATTCTGGCATGAGATTTCTGGAAGATATTGGACTGGAGATCTGCCCTCAATCATGCCACTTACTGACATAAACAAATTGGAATTTGTTTCTATGTGTCAGACATAGTATGTGCCAAGTTGATTGTGAGGGATTGAGAAGGATACACAGAATGACACATCTCATTGCAGCATTAACCTTGCATGTCATGTTTTGGAATGGCCAAATGTCTCTTCATAGGGAAAACTCTGCATGTTTGGAAAAATTGACATCCTAACAGACTACATCTGGAAAACAACTTAGAATCACAGCAATAAAATACCAAATTGAGACAGAGAACATTCAGTCATTGAGAAAAAATCCCTCTATGAGAAATGATTTAAGTTAGTAATTCTTGAAAATTTCAAATGTTTGCCTTGATATACAAGGGGATATTGCTCACTGCAGTCTTTTCATATTCTGTAGATTATTTCAGTAAAACAAGAGACAATAACTTTGTGGTCTGTAAGCTGAAAATTAAAAGCAGATACACATGTTCAAACCATATTCTGAACACTGTTTTTCAAGAGAGAGGGTGAGCATTCTAGGGGTGAAAATGCCACTGAAGTAACTACATGGATGTAGCCTCCAGTTTACAATGCAGCTTACAGGAACTGCTGGCACGTTTTTATTTCTAAGCACAAAAAGGTGCATTATGATCAAAACTCACTTCATTTAGACTAAGAAGGGTGGTAAATTTGTAGTGAAGGTCATTACACAGGCACCAGAATGACATTGAAGAAGCTGAGTGGGGAAGGGTTGCTATGCTATGTGAGTGCCTTGAAAGATGCTGATTAACTGGCAAGTGCTCAGGATCTGCAGGGAGAATGGGTCAGTGTGCAAACACCCCTACAGTGTAAATCCACTCCTGTGTTTCCTGAGATAGCCATGCAGCACCACTGCAGTGGGAAGACAGGAGTATGGCTACACTCCATGTTGTTACTTAAAGTGTTTTTCTTCCCTGGAGGTTTTAATCTCTCCTTCATGATTCCTGGTTTACAATGGTGCTAGCTATCATAACTTAAGTCTATTCTGGCAGCACTCCAGAGAACAAACACAGAAATGCATGAAGGAAGATGTGTTTTGTGTGCCAGCAGAATTCTGCTTCCACTGAACAAGTGCAGTGGCTGGGAGTCCTTTCTGAGTTGGAAGTTTGCCACAGAAAAGATTTTATAAACCCTTCTGTCACAAATAAATGCAGGGATTTTGTTCCATGACATTCAGCACCTTAAATGAAATACAAAATGTCAGTTACCTGTGCTGTAAAGCGCTGGTAACTCAGGCACACAGAACAAAAATCAGTAAACAATTGAAGGACAGACTAACCTTCTGCCTACATAACTATGTGTATTACAATTATTTGTTATGGCTAAATCAATATAATTAGCATAACACTTAGATGCCATTCTTAGAAATGATAGTAAATAGAATTTTTTTCATTTGATTTTAAATAAAAGAGACATTCTGTGAACTTGTTTCATAGATATTTTAATAGCATAAAACTGCATTAGCAAAATGGTTCCTTAGAAGCCTCATACTTCTAATTGCCATGTATTTGAATGTGTGGTTATTGTACAAAGAAATGTAACTCAGATATTATATATTCATAAATCTGAGAACAAGTGAAATGCACCTTCTTCCTTCACTTCACAGTTATCATCCACCCAATTATACTCATAATGATACAGATCCAAGGCTTTTGGGGGTTCTGTGGGTTTGTTTTCTGTTTTTTAATTGCACACATTTCCTCCAAAGGAATAGTTTTATACATAGAAAGCATAAAGGCAGAAATACTAAGACTCAGCTACAGAAAATTTGGGAATCATTAAAATAACTTGGAGACCTCCTGTCTTATCAAGGAAGTCATGTGTACATGGCATGACAGCATTTTGTGGACTTATTCTGCCTGTTATGGCCATAGAACCTTGAAGTGTTAGGGCAGCAGCACAAACAAAAATGCAGAGCTGTCGTGT